>VMBQ01000317.1:73871-222436 GCA_007657795.1 Dreissena rostriformis | reverse complement strand
GCAAATTTTCGCGTTTGTTATGATATTTTTGAGGAAATAGTAATACTGACCATTTACAATGCTCTTAAATATCCATTATATGCATCTTTTGACGATTTGAAAACCTCAAAATCATAAAGCGTCGTTCGACGCGAAACGATTGAATAATTTGGAAAGTTCTGTTATTGTCGCTATATTTTGTAAAACTACGAGGATTGCTTATATATGGTATAAAATACGGCTATCGTACATACTTGTCATGATGGCCGAGCGGTCTAATTGGTTTTTACTCCAGGACCCCGATGGTCACTGGTTCGAGCCCTGATGAGGTTTACTTTTTTTTTTCCCTTTTTAAATTGTATTCTTGTTTTTTAACTGCAGATTTTTAGGTCAAATGTTTGAATTTATCAATATAGAGCATTTAATGACATGCTTCAATACATGCCAAAATCTAGTGGACAGTCCCTTTAACATAGGTTCCTTGTTAACATATAGAAATGCAGTTAAAATATTTATGATCATTGTATGCCAGACCAATATGTTTTGAAACATTTAGATACAATTTTGCTATTATATGTATTACTTTTACTTCCATTTATGTACTGTATGCAAACTTGCATAATGTAAGTTACATTTTAACTTACGTTTTTTATATTCTGGACAGGAAGTTGATTTCTTATTCACCACACCATATACGCAATATTCAAAATATAACGTCCAATGGCTACGATTCCTTAAAACATTCAAGAATTTATCGAATGTTCTGTACTACCTACGTAACACATTTAACATCAATACCCATTTTCACCACTTTGTAATGGTTTTCTGTCAGCGTGTCTGAACGCATTTAAATGCAAGAGTGTGAAACGCATTAGCGAACATGGATTATGTCAAAATCGGTGTGTTAGGAGTGCCTACTCATACAGACGCATTTATCTTGGCATGTTAGTTTAGCCAAAACGCCTCAATTTCCAATGAGATTATACACAATTTTTATTTTGTTTTGGAATCTATTTTGTCTGTATAACGCATAAATTCTCGAGATATTTTAATACAGTCATCTATCAACTTAAATATGTTATTGTTCAGTTTTTTGTAAGAATACAATTATGATTATGTTCGAATGGAATATAAAAATAATATTTTTCTATACGATTGGTTTGAACATAGTGTACTTACTTGATAAACTTTTATTAACTATCGCGTAACCAATACATGTAATTAAAAATCGTGATTATTTGGTCGATTTTCTTCGCGATACGACATTTGAATATAAGTTTAACAGACCCTTATTATAACGGCGGATTGGCGAACAAAATATGAAATGAGAAATAATAAAAATTATGCAGAGTTAATTTTGTTTGTATGTTTCATTTATGTCAAGGAAATACTGGACCCATAGCGGGCCTTCCATATTTTGAATGCTTGCGCATGCGCAGCCGAAAATGAAAGTCCCTAGCAAAGTTTGACAAAAGTAAGTAACTGCTGTTTTTTTAATAAAAACTACTGCATAAAGATGGCAGCATTCACAAAACTGTGTGTTTTTTTAAGGAGCGAAATTATCTTAATGAATTATGCATATATTGTGTAATTTGGTCTTCGATCAGTTTTTTTTTATGGATTTTTATAATTCCTCTATAAAACCCAATGACGGATGTAAGTTGTACATAACATAACATGAAAAATCATTCTCTTATAATGGACTTTCCTTGTTTCCAGAAAAACAAAATCAGATTAGAGAAACAAGATATCATAAGGGCTTTATATAAACACACTTTAAATCAATGAAGCATTATATACTGCATTGTGTTTCAGAATTAATGAGATACTTTTGTATGAACAGTCGATAGGGCCGTGAATAGACACATTAGTTGAACATCAAGGTCAATTTATTGCGGGTCTTGTAAAAACCAGAATTTGACATCCAAGATATAAAAAATGACTTTACTCTATTTGTCTACTGTAAGACTTGTCTCGTACAGTACGTTTTGTGCATTTTTTGATACCATTTACAATTTTAATGTTTCTTTGAGCTTGATTCTGAGACAGTTGTTAGAGCTTGGATACATAAACACTCTTAAATCAGCAGAGAATTATATACTTCATTGTGTTTAGTACTTAAGGCTTTTGAACTCTAACACGACATTTTGATTTTCTGTTGTTTTTTGCCTTTTCCTATTGCCACGGTATTCTGCATCCACAACCAAACTTCAAGAGAAATTTACCGAATAATTAAGGTTTCTCAGACATTTCAAATTGCCAACCCATAATCTCTGATCCGCATTTTTTTTTAAATAATTAATGTATAAATATTTGAAAAAAAAAATATTTGCATTCAATTATTTACGAAATGTATACTGTGCTGGCTAGCACCTACAACACAAATTGAGGTAAAGTTTTACTTTTCAATTTTGTTAATGTCAAGTAGAGGTACAAATATATGTTTAGACCCTAGACTGCTATTTGTTAATGCGTTATGTACAGACTTTAATTGTCACAAACAATTTGTGTTTTTTTTCCGTCTAATAATATCATGATCATACTGTAAGCAAAAGTCAATAATATAACTATCATAGGAAGCTTAGTCAATTGCAAAAATCTAATAGCTAGAAAATAATTAGTAACGATTGCGAACAATCGCATGTTTATCAACAGCTATAACATTAAGCCAAAGAATACATTTTAACCGATAGGTTTGTAATATTTTTCGAAATCACCAAATCTTTAGTTATGCCTGTCATTTTAATATGATAGTCGTTAAGCTAGTAGAATTGATATGCGTAACGTGTGTTACGTGGACTCATGTTTCCGTAATCTTACAATAACGCAAACACCGAGACACACATGATATTTAAAACACCGAGATAAGGGAAACAACTCCAACAAAGAACATCCAGATGTATGCTCCCCGATGATGCCCCTTGTCGATGTACGAGATAACTGTGTGGGAACAAATTAAACTCATAAGAGAAATTACTCACTGGGCGGAGCGACACGAAAATATTCGCATGGCCAACCTGTAGAATTCTGAACATAAAGTTTCACCAAATAATCAGTTCCAGTGACTTGACTACGAAACGTAAATTAAATCAGGAAATGCGATTTTATTAATGAACTTCATGAAACAAATAACCATTGGAGGGGAACAATCTGAAAATATGTGTCGTGTTCTGAGAAAACTGGGCATAATGCATGTGCGTAAATTGTCATCCCAGATTAGCCTGTGCAGTCCGCACAGGCTAATCAGGGACGACAATTTACGCTTTTATGAAATTATTCGTTTAAATAATGTCTCTTCTTAGCGAAAATCCAGTTTAGGCGGAAAGTGTCGTCCCTGATTAGCCTGTGCGGACTGCACAGGCTAATCTGGGATGATAATTTACGCACAAGCATTATGCCCAGTTTTCTCAGAACACGACACATATGCGCATGACCGTACAATAGGGATGTTACGTATAAGCAGACACAATAAAATTACAAAATGACACGTTAATAATTCATTTGACCGGAACGACCTGACGACTATGCACAAGTCCATCCTTTAAGAATGCTGAATATCAAGTTTAATCAAATACAGATTAGTGTTTTAGATTTCGCGCGGACTCGAAAACAATACATATTTAATAGTCCAAGGACAATAAATCCCTGAACAAATAACTTGGCTGGACCCTCACGCATGTCCACACTTTAGGGATGCTGCATAACAAGTTTCATCGAATTCAGATCTTGCACGGAAAACGGAAGTGTAACGAACTGAAGGACCGAAAGACAATGGGACGGGTGTTAGCACGTAAGGAAGAATTAAAGACATCGGGTGGAAAAGTTATTAGGAAAATTCGTTTTTGACCCAAGCAAACTGAATTCCATCAACTTTTATATTCACCCGACGGACTGACAAAGCAGCGAGTAGATGCTGTCCCATTTTGGCAAACATACAGACGGCATAACAAATTGATGAAATTGATCTCACCATAAACACAGACTTTGAATGTTCGACAGTACTGTTTTAAGATTGGAAACAATTATCGAACGATTATAACTGCACAGCAGAGAATCAACCTATACGGCGTAAGCATATTCAGTTCTAGCTCACCGGAACACAACATGCGCTTTGTTGGCTTTTCTGATCACCTTTTAACGGTCTTTTGAAACTTGCCCATAACTTTTGCGCATATAATAACAAAGCCGAGTTCAAAAATAGTTCCAGTCCGTTGAAAAAAAATGGACGCCAAGGGCCTCCTTGTTGTTCAATCTTTCGCATGTTCTTTATTACCAAATATATTGATCAAACATGTATCGGGAATTAAAGAATATATCATGGATACATTAAGAGACCAAGAGTCAGTGACATATGTGTCGTGTTTTGAGAAAACTGGGCATAATGCATGTGCGTAAAGTGTCGTCCCAGATAAGCCTGTGCAGTTCGCACAGGCTAATCAGGGACGACGCTTTCCGCCTCAAATGAATTTTCGCTAAGAAGAGACTTCATTTGAACGAACAATTCAATCAAAGCGGAAATTGTCGTCCCCGATTAGCCTGTGCGGACTGCACAGGCCAATCTGGGACGACACTTTACGAACTGTTTTCTCAGAGCGCGACACATAGTGTGCAGTGCCTTCTTGTCGCATTGACGTTGGTTGCAAAAAATCGATCTTATATTTTACAAGCGCAGCAATTAGCTAAAAACCATGACTGACTTATCAGGATGCAGTATCACGTGACTTTGTGGGGTTCACAATTAAACGGTCATGGATGTAAATACATCGGTAAGTGGTGTTTTTTTTTAAATACTTTTTTAAACAACTTTTCTTAAGAATTTAAACTAGTGCATACAAGACAGTTTTGATGCTGCTTGTGGCAATGTGAAATACATCAGAATTTCCTTATTTAATAAGCCTGTGTTCTTGGCAAACCGTATTTTATGCACTTAAGATGTTTGCAGATGTATTTCAATAACTTGAGATATTTGCAAAAATAAAGTTCTTTACGATGTGTTTACATTCTGTCCAGCCCGTGTGTAAACCCCTGTGAACCCCGTGGATCCTGCAACCTTTTAAGGTAGAATAAAACTGTCACTTACTTATGATTGACCCAGTGACATGTTCCGAGCTACCATCTGTAAAGAGGAATACCAGAACCTGAGCTGGTAAAAGTCTCACAGAGATCGGCAGAATACATACAACACAAAGTCATCAACATGTCAAAATACAAAATATGTTAAATTTAGCATGCAGGTTCACTTTAACAAAACATCGCTTTCCCAATGAAGTTCTAGATTTGAAAAAGATTTAATAAAAAGTTGTACATTTTCTTATAACAATATACTTTATAATTAAATGTTAGTTGTATATTTATTACTTAAACTTGTTTCCTCATATTATTAAATGTAAATGACAAAATACAAACATATAGAACACATCACAGACAAAGAGTTCACAGGAAACACGAATAACAAAATGTCCATTAAATATCTTACCGTTACTGGTGGGCGACGGATTGTTTTGTTTCCAACGGTTATCCAAGAACGAATATTCAGCAGAAAATCCCTGTTTTTCTCTATCGTCGTCCGACTTAAATTCTATATACAAATATGGACCCATAGAAAAAACTTCTTCATTATTATAAGTATGATCACAAAAGTGTTTAAGCGGTTTGCCGGAACTGTTGCTCCCGTCGTATACCTTGATGTAGTCACCGCAACTGAAATTAAAGAAATCAAACAATAGAAGCCACTTACTGGCGTCACCACATTCCCAACAACTGTAACACAGTTTCGATTTTATGCGTATCGTTCTGGAAAAACTGGGCTTAAGAGTAGAGGCTAATCAGGGACGAAACTTTCCGCCTAAACATGATTTTCGTTTGGAGCAGACTTCTTTTAAACCAACAATATCATAAAGCATAGTTTTCCGAGAACGAGACTCATATGTTACAGATCAACGCAGTGCATCACAAAACACATAACAAAAGCAAACTACACATGAATTAAAATTGGGTCATCGCTTTGGTGAATGTAATCAATTGTGATTTAAACCGGTTGACGGAAGCCCTTATATTTACAGTTGGCTAAGATGAAATCATGGTACAGTTTTGCGTATATATAGGTCACCATTATACCATCTCAATTAAAATACACAAAATGCTGTTTAACATTTAATTAACGTTTGTTACTTAAGGGTAATATATTTTCCACACGAGAAATTTGTTACAATTAAATAATTATTCTTATTTATGTTTATATTATTTACAAAACATTCAAATGTTTAAAAAATCATATTAAAAAATACAGGGTGCAGGATCAAAGGTGTTTTCAGGAGTTTACACACGGGCTGGACAGAATGTAAACACACCGTTAAGAACTTTATTTTGGAAAATATCTCAAGTTATTGAAATACATTTGCAAAAATCTTTAGTGCATTAAAGACAGTTTTTTCTTCCAGTTTGTGCCGATATCTTAAGATTTATAGAATACATCCTTGAAAACGTCTAAAAAATCGGTAACACAATTCCACGTTGCGTAAAGCATAACCGTGTATATAAATGTTGTACACATTGAATTTTTGACCAAAAATAAGTATTTTATGCACTTGTTAAAATTCTTTAAAAAAAAAAAAACACCACTTGGCAGTGTGTTTACTTCCATTAACGTTTAATTGTGAACCCCACAAAGTCACGTGATCCTGCACCCTGAAATAGGTAGGTTTAAACACTCAAGCTAGGCAACTGTACAAGCAAGAATTTCTTTCGATATCCTTGGTTATCTCCCTTGCAATAGAACAGTCATGACCTGGACATAATAATAGAACAGTTACATACTTGTGTAAACTGTATAAATGTTACTCTGTGAGTGTGGGAAACATCGTTATATTGCACATAACACAATTAATGAAGATAATCACTTTTTTTCCACAAACATCGCCTTCTTCACATTTTCATTCTGATACCATGTTAATTTTAAGATGGACTACGAACAACGTAATATAATTAAAAGCAAGTATTTTCAGGTAAGTAAATAA
Source organism: Dreissena rostriformis (assembly GCA_007657795.1). Taxonomy (NCBI): domain Eukaryota; kingdom Metazoa; phylum Mollusca; class Bivalvia; order Myida; family Dreissenidae; genus Dreissena; species Dreissena rostriformis. Next base: position 215,441 of record VMBQ01000317.1, on the reverse strand, counting down.
TACTATATGTCGTCCGATGCGCTCGGGTAAATGACAACAATTCGTGGTTCTTTTCTCTGATAGATTTGGATAGGATTAATTAATCCATGTTACAATCATAATAACAATAACAATAATAAACAAAATACAATCAATAGCAATGGCGGTATGATGAGCGCGACATTTCACAAATACTCAAAACCAAACAACACATATCAGAAATACGATTACACATTAAATCCAGAGTACATAACAATGGCATATGTAAACAATATTGTATTTATCTTTTCAATTGAAGCCTACAAATATGGATATTATTTTAGGTGCAATAATCATCGATCTGCCTTGTTCAATATAATAATATTTGTGTGAGTTGTGCGGTGCTCGCGCAGAAAGGCGGAAAGATAGTTTACACTCAACTATGTTAGATTCAACTTAAAACCACATATACTCTACACTAAATAACCAAAATTACTTTTACTTATTCTGTACCATCTATCTACTAAAATTACATTTACACCCTACGACATATAGAAACATGTTGTGTATTGTCTTCCATATATTTTGGCAATGCGTGGTATTTTATAATGTGTTTCGTTCTTCATCATGTTAATAAATCTATATGTCAACTGTTTTATACGTTCAACTTCGCAAATATATTTCTAAATTGTTCGTATGTTCAAACGTCTAACGTAGCTTCCGTTTGTTTTTTGTACTTACTGGACATTTGGCTTGGGCAGCCGGATGAGATTGAAGGTGACTTTCACAGTCTCTGTCTCTCTGCCCATGAACATGAACTGACAATGTGATGAGCGGGGGTATTTCTGGGGGTATCTCGGGGAGTAAAAGTTACCCTGGGTGTGGTTGTTCGCGCTTTGCATGTTGTAGGAGCACTGCGTACCGTACACCAATAGGCCGTCGGTTTTAAATGTACCTGTATAATGAAACATTACATATACAATATATTTACATTGCTTGGAATAAACGAAACATTAAAGAAAGATTTTAAGACATTGCTTTTGCGAAATTTTTGCATCTTTATTTCTATTATTCATCAATGTAATTGAAAAACTAATAAGTGCAACTGAATAGAAATATTAAAACGCAACTGTAAGTAAAATACGTAATGCAAAACAGTAAAGCGGAAATACATAACACAGCATTATAAAAATATTTAAAAAAGAAAAGTATGGAAACATTGGTGACTGGACATAAATGCAATAAACAAATATATAATTTCTAAAGTATTGATTATCGGTTCATACATGTAGGTTGCTCATGTCTATTCACTTTAGTACCCAAAGGCACTAACACATTCAGTAAACATACATTTAGTTAAACATTTGTAGATGCACATTAATAAATGTATAATTTTACCGACGTATAATAACAAAGAAATACTTGTACATAATTCTACCTGTTTTATTGACACATTTAGTCGCGCTGCTCATGAGAGAAATTACTACCAAATTCCGATTTAAGTAAACATACATTATTTAAATCGGAAAAAGAGACAAATTCCCTTGTTTTATCGAATTAGATGTTGATGAATAACTCAAATTTGTTTTGTTGGATATAAAGAGCGTATTTTAGAATTGAAACAGCAAATAGATCTGTGCATTTGCGATACGTCTAATACAATGAACGTCTGTTGAACATTACTTTGCTAGTGCATACGTAAGTACGAACGTGAGAGTGAAACTATATAAAAGTTAAATATGAAAGTCAGAGTCAGAGATGCAGATGATTCCGAAGTTCATAAGCAATTAAGAGGTCGAAGTAAGAGTCACACACAATGTATAATTATTATTAAAATACGAAAAAGTGACGCTGATTTCTTGCCTGTACACTTAGTGTGCAGATGGGGCCCAAACAAGGCTACACACTTTTCTATGGGGGTAAAATCGGGTGACAAAACGGGTTAGACATTTAATAATATGACAAATGACAATAAGTATGCACTTTTTATTTTATTTACAATAAGATTCAAGATGTAAAAACAACACATTCTTATAAATCTGATTCAAAAATGAAAAAAATAATTTACATACAAAGCGCGTCAGCTGAGCTTGGAAATGTTTAATTGTTTCTATTTTCTTACATAGTTATTCAAAAACATATTATTAATTAAGTTTAAATATATTAGCAAAACCTTTTTGTTTTCTCAGAGTAGTTACTTTCTACAAGGTCACATGACATTTTCTAAGAATAGGCGTTCACAATGATTGAACCATAAAAATGGTTCAATCGGTGTGAACGCATATTCTTAGAAAACACTCAAGCTTCATTAGAAAATCAGTATTCAGGTCATTACATACTTGAACTAAGTGCCATTTATTGATTCCAAGAATCACATTACTCAAACTAGATCCATTTCTATATTCGTTAAATGAATATTGAAATAACAGTTCACTCCATTGTAAAGACTTACTTTTCTCTAAGAATGAATACACTCCTTTGAAGCCAGTATGTCTTTCTGATGAATTCGCTCCGATATGGAATTCAAGTACTAAAGCCCGACCACTTGAATAGAACTTCTTTTCTTCCATGCTTGCTAAGGAGCCACAGATTTCCTCGTCGTATCGACTGTCTTCGTTAACCTCCCCTCGATCCGTATTGGAGTAGATTCGAATATAGTCTTTGCACCTAAAATACACGTCGAGCAGATTCGAATATAGTCTTTGCACCTAAAATACACGGGTGATATTAGTTTGGTTATTGCCGCTATTGTTTTTTTATAAGGTTGTATAATGAAAATGGCGTTGGCCATATGGCCTCTTTTTAAATATAATTCTTTGTGCGTACATCTAAATTCATGTGAGGTGCACATGTTTTAGAACTTTCGTCAGCGAATAATTGTGACATCGTTCAGCGAGGAGCCTTTATTAAAATCTAAGAACTTAAAGCAAATTCATATTTCTAATTTGTCATACAAATAAATATTCTTATTTACATGTACAAACAGTAAAATAAACATTTATCGCTTTTTTAATCGTATTGCACACTATTAATTTGTTTATACATATTTACATGTGCATATGACCATGTTAAATATATAAACATATATATATATACGATTTTTTTATATATATATACCTTTTACCCAATGGGCAATATGGACATAATATGTGCCATACTGTATTACTTTCTTTTCGATTTTATTATTCAGTCTATATAAAGCGCTTTATTATTCAAATTATATTATTTTTCTCGTTGTGTTGCAATGCGAATAATGTCTTGTATAAGACGTTATTAATCAATGGACCTATGAAACGTTTTGATTGTATACGTCATATGTAAAATAGGCTCTATTTACTAAATTATCTTATAGAAAACGAAATTCAACAGAAATCCAGAAACCCTGTTGTTCAATTGTATGCAGTATTACGAATTCAGCTACAGTCTAGACAGTTTTAATATTACGCTTTCATAATTCGACTCAATTGTTAAATCCCTTAGCGACTGCGTATATAGTATGTTAGACATGCAATACATTGTGGAATACTTAGACAATTCGTTTAATTGAATTTCCTTTTAAGTACCACATCATGCGCGCGCCATACAACGCGCTTAATTTTGTAAAAATGTAATCACTGTTTCACACAAGGCTAGTATAATTAATGGATCTACACGCAAAACGCCTCAAAACAGAGGACAGCACTTGCTCTTTTCCCACTGAAATTTCCCCAGAAATGCTCTGGAAATAGTGAAAGGTTTCTTTATCAAATTATTATAGTCTACCGATCGATCACTTATTGGCGACGAGGCATCCCAAGTGAGAACGCCTGACATTGTTATTATTGCAACCGCGTCCAAAATATTGTGTTTACTGTCAGAAACGACTTTGAAGGCAATACATCAGATATGACGGAACGCATACTTAATATCATTTAACCCATTTATGCATAGTGGACTCTCCCAACCTTCTAAATTCGATCAATTTATTTCCAAAATAAGGGATGTCTAGTATATTTATTTGTATATTTAGAACATTTCTTACAGAAATTCCTTTAAGCAAACAGCGCAGACCCTAATTAGACGCCGCATCATGCGGCGTCTCATCTGGGTCTTCGCTGTTTGCCAAGGCCTTTTTCTAGACGCTATGAATAAATGGGTTAATATCTTAATAATAATGTAATATCATTTAATTACACACACATTAAAATACATTTACACATTAAGACAGTTTATTAAAATATCCGGTTTTGTGGCAGTTTTATCGCAAAATCAAGCATACCCTACTTCTGCATTAAAAGCATACCCTTCTACTGCTTCAAACAATATACTACTGCTGCATTAAAAGCATACCCTTCTACTGCTTAAAACAATATACTACTTCTGCATTAAAAGCATACCCTTCTACTGCTTCAAACAATATACTACTGCTGCATTAAAAGCATACCATTCTACTGCTTCAAACAATATACTACTGCAGCAGAAAAAAACTATACTATAGTATTGCATAAAAATCAGCACCCTACTAATGCATAAAAACAATACCCTGCTGCATACAAAACAATAAGCATACCATTTCTATCTTTACACCTTTGTGAATAGCAATCAACAGCTCAATAACAACACTAAAAGTACAGGGCCATGGCCAACTTATTTACTGTAAATAACAAAATAAAAAACCCATGTACTCGATGCATTTTTACTGCGTTAAATATAAGAAATTAATTTACTCATTTCCCCTTGCAGAATACTGGGCTCCCTTGTGTTGTTCTAGGTCCATATTGAGGAACTTGATCTCTACTATCTCATTGACATCGCCGATAAAGGTGTAGAGAATGCAGTTGAAGTTCGACTGATAGGAGTTCGGGTAGTTTGGGGAGTAGAAGTGGCCATGTGACAGGCCGTAGCTCTGGAACACCACGCAGCCGCAGGCTGAAAAGGGGAAAGAGAATTGATTGAATGGCTGCTCATATCTTCGTTAGAATTGAGCCTTGCTCTGGGCAAAACCGGACTTAATGCATGTGCGTAGTTTGTCGTCCCGGATTAGCCTGTAGTGTACGCACAGGATAGCTTGTGCTTGTTGCTCATGCTTATCTGGGATGCACGTAACGCACACGCATTATTTCCGGGATTCCCAGCGCGAGGCTCATCTGTACTTTGTACTCTGTCTGTGTTTTGTTTGTTGTCATCCACATACTTAGTTTGCCATCGGATGTCTGTTGTTTTTCGGTTTGTAATATTAAATGATGTGATTGTGCACTTACGTCAATAAACAAGTGCAAGGCAATTTTGAAGAAAATGCGCACTTTTTTATCCAAGCGAAAAGTCCCTAAATACGTCAAGTGGTTTTCAACGGGTGTCCCGGTTCATTTTGTAACAGAATAAGCTCTTAAGCATTTAATGCCTGCGCGATAACGACTGAGCCGCCATAAAATCATGCATCTAGTGAAGACTACAAACACGTAGCATTCTTGGCACCTCATCCGTCATCAACCTCGGCGTTTTCATTGGGACGAAAGTTAAACAGAAATCCGATACACGGCTGGGCGTCTGGGGATAAGTGGAAGGCATAGAAACGGCAAATGTGAATCCGTAGATGTAATATATATTCGGTACAGAGAACTAGACATATTTTAATACAACAATCTGACAAAATATTAATTGCTTTTTATGTTGTTTTTATTCACTGGGAAATTTACCGAGCATGGTAATAATCAAAGAAGTCACTTTAACATTTTGCATGCTGGGAAATTTGTCGTCTGCTAAAATGTCATCTGCTGAATTTCTAAAATCAACATTTTCTTCACTTTTTNGTCGTCTGCTGAATTTCTTAAATCAACATTTTCTTCACTTTTTTCAAAGACCACTATCAGAATAGCAAACAGTTTGGATCCTGATGAGACGCCACGTTGTGTGGCGTCTCATCTGGATCCAAACTGTTTGCAAAGGCCTTTAAAATTCGGTTCCAGCGCTAGAAGGGTTAAAATACACACCGCGCTCTGCGAAACCAGTCTTAATGCATGTGCGTAAAGTATCGTTCCAGATAAGCCTGTGCTGTCCGAATATGAAATTTTTCGTTCTAAGGATGTTTCTCGTAAACTGAAATTCAATCTACACGTACATAGTCGTCCCCAGTCAGCCTGTGCATATTCCACAGGAGAATCTGGGACGACACTTTACGAACAAGCATTAAGCCCGAGTTTTCCAAAGCGCTGCTGATATATCAGTTATCAGAGCAAATTGTCATCTTTTCTTACACAAATCGATTGAAAAAGAAAGATATACAGCTTAACATTTACAAAATCTGATTAGAGTGTGATTGTAATTATGTATATTACATAAGGCGTTTAATAAACATTTAATTAATTTCAAGCAAATAGGCGTCTTTAGAAACGAAGCAAATGCATATATAATGCATAATGTAAAGCGCCAATTAAAAATAATAAAAGTTAACTGACCTTCAAAATCATATTACCGCATTGTGTATACGTATTAGCTATTTTAGATATCAAGAAGATGTTTCTTGTATTTAAATGAAAAACGTGTACAAAATTGAAAGTTTTTACAGACATGGATTCAACGTAAAAAAAATCAAGCTAGATGTATGCATGATATAAATAACACGAACATATCCAACACATACACTCAATTCTGAAATTAGATCTACTTCAAGTAAATATGTTGCGCGTTTAAATGGTACACGCGTTTGCTTTTACAATTAATACACTAGTAAGTATACACTATGCCCGGATATACGATTTTGAGGGCGTGTTTATTAAAGATATTTTTGGAAAGTCTCTAGTTTGCATGTACTCTGTTACCTGTCCCTCTGTAAGTGTTATCGGAAGCTAAACAAGCTTCCCTTGCTGGAAATAAACACCAATCAAGCATACAGTATATTCACATCAGTATATTCACATCACAAGCCTGTACTCTAATACACATATTTTGCATAATATTATAATTATATACATATTAATGTGCCCGGCATGGTTATCCTTAAAAGTGTATTTTTTTATTTTAAACATATATATATATATACAGTACTTATATAAGATATCAACAAATAAAACATTACTTACATAAAACAAATACATAGTTAAAAATATATATATATTGCCTTTCACATTTAATTTTTTTATCTTGTTTGATTTTAGTAATCAATATCAATAACTAATATATACTTTCTTATATTTTACACTGCGAATATTGTATTGTATTATCTTTTAAGATATAAGCAACCTTATTTTATCAAAATGCATGTACACGCCACATAGTAGTTTAACATGTTATTACATCAACATTAGCGTGTACTGCGTTTGTAAACAATATTTTAGAAATGTGTTTTTATGTATCATTGTGTATAATCTGGTATACAAAGATTTTTTAGCTCTGATTGGTAGGAATTCAACCGCCACCAGTACGTAAACAACGTATTAGAGATGTTGGCTGATTTCTGCCTTAATGTTTTGTTGTATTGGCGGATTTGAGGAAGAAAAAAAAACGCCAGAACGACATAAAGGTTGCCGACAATTATAGCGCCTTGTTTGGTCCTTTAAACCCGCAAAACGCCAGCACGATATGGCAGAAATCACCCACCATATTCGTGTCTACGATTTTTTTTTATTGATCGACCAACAGCGATCATTCAAAAATAATTTGCATTAAATTATAGTTTGATAAACAACTGTGTACTTGAAATGAGAACTTTATTTGACATTGGTGCGTTAAGGTTTGGGCCTTCTTTTCGCAATTTTTGCGATTAAGTTCGCACGGCGGCTACTTTTGTCGTTCTATTGCGTCTTTGTTACAATAACAATTAGCAGTCTTGACCACGAAATAAAAATCAAACTACCCGTAATAGTTCAATACTGACTGTTAAAGAGTTGCACAATTTTTCATGACAGACCCATGAAGCTTGCAATTTATTATATATGAGAATACGCGCACTTACACAAAAACACATTTATATCAGGACAGAACGATGCATATGTTAAATAACATCATATTTTAAAATAAATTTAAATTATCATATACATCGTTGTTATTAGCCAGTTTTACTTGATTTGGACGGGGAACGTTTCAAGTATCATATTCGTTAAACCTAACGTCATCACACATGTTAAAATACTGATATGTAATGTTCAATAACGCAAGATAGAGTGCTCAATATTAGTTAACATATGTAATTCCTTCGATAAAAAGGATTTTTTGGTCCACTACATTTATGGGGATGTCAATACTAAACAAGATACACGACATCGAATGAGGAGATTTGTTACGTTTTTATGGAGTTGAAGTGTAAACAAAGACTTCGAATTTTTTATTTATCAACAAGTTTTAAATTTGGAATGCTCTTTAACAAATACAATTACAATCGATTTATTTGTTACATATCGCCCCATTGGTGCATAAAGGTACCACGTGACATTGAATTTAAATGTTACATGGTACCTTTTTGCACCAAGGAGGCGATATAGGCTGTTGAGAAGATCTGGATTTTCTCTAAATAAGGAAAAAAAGAGTTATGTGTATTCATAATTAATGATATGCAAGCGGCCGGCTGTAATTGAATCCTTCAGACACGCGTTCCAGGAATAGGACAGTATTATACACATGAATACTGACACGTTACTTACTAGCACTGGCAGTTATCATAATCAGTGCATCGTTAAAGCCCCATTAATACTCAAAACCAACGAATATTTCGTAAAATATGTCATAAAATAATGTTAACCAATACAAAATCAGTGTTCGTTATAGCAATAGCCAAAATGTCAACGCTGTCGAAAATGGAATATACTACCAGAAGAAGTAAAAAATCGTTAATCGTTGAATATACTTAAATCCAAGCTTAAAAGAAGTTTTTATTAAAACACCATTGTACTTTTATAAAGGGAAACGTTATCTCCAAATACTTCATACGCGGTTAAAGACTAAATCGAGTGCGCTTAATGAACACCTTTACGCAAAAAACATCAACGAATCCCCACTGTGTTCCTGTGGAGATATTGAATCCAATTACCTCTTCTTCTTTGTATGTCCTAACTTTAACGCAATACGTATTACATTAATGAACAGTATCTCCAGAGTAATCAGCGATGTTGAGCTTGATATTCTACTTTTCGGTAGTACACATCTTAACAAAATTGAAAACTCTGACATTTTTCTACATGTTCAACAATCCGGTTATGGTTAGTTGTTGTTGTTTCAAATCCAAGTCCTCGCATCTACAATCCTTCGTCTTTATTTTCTTGTTGTTTTCCTTATTTTTCCCTTATTTTTTCTTATTATTTTTTTTCTTTTACAAAACTTTCAAAACCTTTGTATACTTATCACTCATATTTCCTATGTCTAGCATAAACTAAGTGATATTATTCCTAACACACTGCCAGTTATGTGTAAATATAATCCAAAGGAGGGACACACTATAAGAATTATTTCTTCCGTTTCAATCCTTTTCTGATATCTATTGTATTGTGTAATTTGGTATATTGTACATGCCAAAAAGAAATAAATATGTTTAAATTAACGCTAGATGTTGTCTGGTGACATAGATTTAACAAGATACAAAATGCTCTTTTTATTTTGTGTAGTACTTTATTTAACGAAATAATTTACGAAATATTTGTTGCTTTTGAGTGTAAATGGGGCTTTACAGACCATAATGATTCAATAAATGGAATAATTAACATTTGTAAAAAAACGTTATGTGGTACGATGGTTCACTGGAAATTTCTTATGACATGTTACTTACATGGATCTACTCCTCCTACCGTTACCAGATAGTTCACGATGTACAGCAGGGCCACTTCATGCCAATACAACATCTGAAAAGACAGACACACACATTTATATTCGTGTTGTACATACACAGCCTCATAAATTCTTAAACTAATCTATAAGGCAATCGCACGATCAGACTAGATCCCAAATTTCTTACCAATAACTTGTGTAAAAACAGTTTACTTCAGGACCTTGTTTTACAGCGGTACACACATGCACGCTAAAGCCTTACCCATTGATTGACATTGTATACAGTAAATCGTGATGAAAACCATACATACATTATATTTGTTTAAAAAGGTTAAACCAGCTTTAACATGCTTAATATGGTAACATAATTGTTAACCAAAAAATAGAATACCAAATATATGGAAACTTAAAATGCGTCGATCATTATTTTCGTATTTAAGTTTATTATGCGAATTGACAGCCCGCAAGTTGTCAATCAAACTAACTGATCAACAAATCGGTCACCATTGACAGCCCGCAAATTGTCAATCAAACTAACTGATCAACAAATCGGTCACCGGTACCACATGATCCTCGTTCTGGAAAAAACTTGACTTGAGACTAGTGCGTAAAGTGTCGTCTCAGATACGCCTTTGCAGTCCGCACAGGCTAATCCGGAACGCCACTTTCCGTTACTATGATGAACCTGTGCGGGCTGAACATGCTTATCTGGGACGACACTTTACGCACATGTATTAGACCCCGTTTTCCCAGAGCGAGGCTCATATGACAAGAAACACAAATATCGGGATAACCGTTTTACAAAACAGCACTTAATGGGCGGAGCTATCGCTTATCTGGCGACCGGTCAATTTTTTGGGAATATAATTATGGCATAAATATTTGCGGTGTGTTGCGTGAACCAACAATGCCTTTGAATACATACGGCTGTCTAAATTTAAACAATGTTAGACGCAATACAACTGAACTTAAGTATCACAATCTTTATAAAAGAGCTTATAATGTATTTTATGTATTGCCCGTATTGTAATGCTTGTGTGCAGGTTATGGGCATATAAGTTACCGTTTAGTGTTCCCAATAACAGACGAACGTTTAGAACTGAATGAAACATAAAAAACGGTATTCTTTAAGAGTACAAACAACACAGTAACAATCTATTTAAAGAAGTTTTTACAAGTGACAATTATGAAAATCTTATGCGTCACAAATCTGTTATAATGGTAAACTTCAAATTAAGTCACAAGGAAATTACAATTTTCGTCATGCATTTCTGTTTGAGCCTTATGCTTCCTATTGAGACTTCTTGTTGATAATTGCTTAAGTAAGGGCCAAAACATAACACAATTAATCCAGATTAATCCATTTCAAGTAGCGCGATTCGCCATCAATACTTCCCTGGACGACATTCATATTGTTGTAAAGCTGTTTTGATGGCGCTTCATAGTATTTTCTTGGCTTCTTGGCTGAAGGTTTTACGTGACAAAACTTTAATGCTTCTTTTCTTAATCACCAAAATACCATTCCTTTCCAAGACGGTTGTTTTTATGTACTGTAGAGCTGTACTTCATATATTGATTGTAAAATTCTGTACATGAATGTTTCTTTTACATTCTAAATAGATGTAATTTGCCATGTTTGTACATCAGAACGAGATGAGCAAAGGTTAAAATGCCTCTCCCCTGAGTAATGTTATCGGTTCGACATTTAAAGAGTTGTTAATTATGTAAATGTACAATTTGAAACTTCATTTATAATGGGAAGATATACCATTGAATTTAATAACATATTGCAATACATTAAACCAGACAGTTGTATAAAATGTTGGAAAAAATATTAATGTATATCTAAGGATTCAGAATTGTTCAAACCAGATGATGCGAGTCTGAAATTATAGGTCGTCTACTACAACACCATGATAGATGTATCCAGACACATAGCCGACAGACTTACACTGTAATACTATTTAAGAACTGTGCAATGTCTCAGCAATTGTCATGTGTGTTACCCTTTGTTCGCAATTATTCGGTAACTTGTATAGAGTACACACTAACATGTTTAGCGAATCCCCAATATTACGATCATTTTCTTAAAAGTGGAACTTTTTAACAGACCCGATTTCGACCTATATTTTAATGGTCAGTACTCATGCAATTCCATACGATGAACAATAATACACAGATTACCTTGCATATAGTAAGTAACGTATTTCTAATCACGCTATATTCAAAATAACTGCTTTTGATCACCGCGAAAGCGTCTGCATAACATCTATTTTCTAAGGATTGTATTTGATCGGTTAATGTGAAATAGGCAACATAAACTTCTCATAGAAATCCTTTTCTTTTGTAGAATATGTTTCGCGCACAATTTAATAATAGTGTTATTCGCATTGATAAACGTTCTATCAAAAAAGTTTAATGTGCTTATAAAAAGTCATGTAGGAAACGGCAGTCGACCTAATAAAATGAGATTGAATGAACGTCCTATCCAGTTAGTTTAATGTGGGAAACAATAATCGACGCAATTAAATAAGATTCAATGAAGGATCTTGCATTATTTAGCACGTAACCCACGCGTTGAGCGGCATCTCACCACATTGCATCCTGCCAGCAATGCGCTGCTCAATTTAGTGCTTTGTGTGTTTAATGTCACACGCAAATTGTTTATAGTGTTGCTATCTGCTTACAATCAATACCGAATCTGAATTCAAACACACTATTTTCCAGCAATTAAAGCATTGGATAAAAAATAAATCAAGTCGCCGTTTAAAGAACATCTTATGCTTGGAAAGCTATTGAGATGTCATTGATTTAGTGTGACACATCGGTTAATAACGGAAACCGGCTTGCAAGCTTTGTTTTAATAACAAACAATAACATACTGTTTTTTTGAGCGACTCAACCTCAAATACATCACGTATGATCACATGATGGTAGCAGTTTTAGCAGAAGTTATAAATAAAAAGTAGAAAACGTGATGCCCTGCAGTCGTAGTAGGATGAGAATGTATCGTTGCATGATACATACTTTATTAATGAGTTAAACAAAGGTCGACTGAAAGAATCCGTTTTTATGCTCCTCTTTGTTGTTGTTTTTTTCGATTCAGTACTACTGTACTAGCCGGACTACAGGTTTTCCACATACGAGATCGGTATTACACACCATACTGTTTAGTACAGTATCACCATCAACAATATCGAAAAATGATGAGGCCTGAGTATATAATTTAATGGATATAATGATTATTCCAAGATCGTGTATTGCGTGCTTGTGGTATTTCGTGATACGACATAACGCAAATACGCCATTACGCCAATCAACTGATACATACTTTTGGAACAACCGACTTATTTCCGTATACGTATTTTGTAATAAATATCTCGCGTAATGTTTGTGCGCACAGAATAATCCGGGACGACGCTTTCCGTGTGTATTGTTTTAATGGAGTATTTTCTTGGCTGTTCTGAAACGACAATTTACGCACATGCATTAAATCCCGTTCTCCCAGAGCGAGGATCATATGACAAGAAATACAAAGATCGGAATAATTGTTTTGCACTAAATTGGCGAAGAGATCGCTTATCTGGCGACCGGTCAGTTGCTTGGGAATAAATTGCACGAAAATGTGCCGGGTGTTGCGTAAATTGGCATGAACGAACAACGGCACAGGTCTTTGAGTACATACGGCTTTCTTCATTGAACCAATTTTAGAAGCAATGAAACGGAACTTAAGTATCACATACTAAATAAAAGAGTTGATTATGTATTTTATATATTGCCATGTATTGCAAAGGCTTATGTCAGGTACCTTCTAGTGTTTACATGAACAGGTGAACGTTCAAAACTGTATGAAACATGATAAACGGTACGTTAAGAGTACAAACAATACAGTAACAATCTTATACTAGCATATTCATGGAAGTGTTTACGATGGCAATAATGACAATCGTATGCATCACAATTATGTAATACTGATCTACTTCAATTACAGTCACAAGGGTATTACACTTTTCCTCACGCTTTATTTTTAAACCTAATGATTCCACTGAGAGTTCTTGTTGATAATTGCTAAAGTAAGGGCCCAAAAAATAACACATTTTATCCAGATGAATCTCCTTCAAGTAACGCGATTCACCATTAATCCTTCCCTGGATGACATTCATAATGTTGTAAAGCTGTTTTGATGGCACTTCAAAGTCTTTTCTTGACTTCTGGGCTGAAGGTTTTACGTGACAAAACTGTAATGCTCCTTTTCTTAACAACCAAAATGCCTTTCTTTTTCTCAAGACTTTTCTCTCTGTTCCACATTAATTGATCTGTATATGAATGTTTCTTTTTCATTCTAAATGCATCAAATTTGCCATGTTTGTACATTATCACGTGATGAGCAATGGTTAAAAGGCCATTCTCATGAGTACTGTTATCGGTTCGACATTTAAAGAGTTGTTATTTATGTGAATGTCAAATTGCAAACCTCATGTATACGGGTAAGCTATACCATTGGCATTTAAATAACCAAGTACAATACGTTAAAGCCAGATATTTAAATAAAATGTTGGGGAAACATATATTTCTAGCGATTGCGAATTATACAAACCAGAAATAGCGAGTTTGAAATTATAGGTCGCCTGCTACAATACAATGATAGATGTATCCAGACACAAAACCGACAGACGTACACTGTTATAATGTTAAAGAACAGTGCGATGTCTCAGCAATTGTCTTGTGCCTTGCACTTTTCGCAATCGTTTGGTAACTTGTATAGAGTACACACTTACCTGCTTAGCGAGTCTCCAAAAGAACGATACTTTCTTAAAAGGGGAACTTTTATTTATTCAAATGATCGGTAACTTTGAATTCCAAACGACGATCAATAATACAAAAATTAACTATTATATAGTAAGTAACGTAATTCTAAATACGCTTTATTAAAATTTACTTCTTCGGATCACTGCGAAAGCGTCTGCATAACATATATTTTCTAAGAATTGCATTTGATCGGTAAGTGTGATTAAGGCAAACATAAACTCTTTACAGAAATACTTAATTTTTGTAGAATACTCATGGACCATAATGTCTGATCTTTTTTAACCGGGAACGAATAATATATATATTAGATATGTTTCGCCCACAATTAAATAATTTATGTATTTTATTTTATTCATATATTATTTATTTTCATTGATAAACGTCCTATCCAGTAAGTTTAATGTGGATAGAAAAGCTCACATAGGAAACAATAATCGACCTAATAAAATGAGATTGAATGAAGGATCTTGCATTATTTAGGACGTAACCCACGCGATGAGCGGCATCTCCCCGCATTGCATCCTGTCAGCATTTCGTTGCTCACTTTAGTGCTTTGAGTCATTAATATTACCCGCAAATTGTTTCTAGTTTTGTTATACGCGCACAATCAATACCGAATCTGAAATCACACACACTTTTCTGCAGTGATAAAAGCATTGGATAAAAAGTTAACCAAGTCGCCGTTTAAAGAACATCCAATGCTTGGAAAGCTATTGAACTTTCGGTGATCTAGTTTGATATTTCGGCGAATAATGGATGCGGGCTTGAATGCTTGTTTAAAAACAACATCATATTGCTTAATTTAGCGATTTAATTTCAAATAAGTCACGTATGATTACATGATGATAGCAGTAATTCACAAATACAAGAAGAAATGCGTGATGCTTTGCAGTAGTAGTAAGGTGAGAACTTCGTTGAATAAAAAATACTTTTATTACAAATCTGTTCACAATCAGAACAGGCTTTAAAAATGAGTTAAACAAAGGGCGACTGAAAATAATCAGTTTTATGCTACTCCTTGTTTTTACGATTCATTATTACTTTATTAGCCAGACAACATTGTTTCCGCATACGAGGGCAGTGTACAGTTCAGTACCACCATCAACAATGTCGAAAAAAGTGATGCCTGAATATATTATTAAAGGGTAATAACGATTGTTACAAGATGATGTATCGAGGATTGCGGTACTTCGTGATACGACATAACGCCAATACGCCAGTCAACTGATTATACTTTTGGAACAATCGACTTATACACGTAACTATATGTATTTTCTACTAAATATCTCGCTTAATGTATGCGCACAGACTAATCTTGGACGACGCGTGCCGTTTGTATTTTTTAAGGAAGTATATTCTTGGCGAAAATCCAGTTTAGGCTGGAGGTGTCTTTCCTGAATGCACTTCACAGGCTTATCTGGGACGACCATTTGCAAACACGAAATAAACCCGTTTTTCCACAGCGAGGCTCAGATGAAAAGAAATACAAAGATAGGGATACAAGTTATACAGAAGAACACTAAATGGGTGGAACGATCGCTTGTCTGGCGGTCAATTGTTTGGGAATAAATTACACAAATATCTGCCGCGTGTTGCGTAAATTCGCGTGAACGAACAACGCCACAGAGGTCTTTGAATACATACGGATGTCAACATTGAAACAATTTTAGAAGCAATACAATGGAACTCAAGTATTACCGACTAAAAAAAGGATCTTGTTATGTATTTTTGTATTGCCCTGTTTATTATAAGCTTATATTAAGCTTATGGGCATATCAGGTACCGTTTAGTGTTCACAAGAAGTGATAAACATTTCAAACTGTATTAAGAATTATAAACGACAAACAATTAGATTACAAACCACACATAACAAATCTATTAAAGTGTTGTCCATGGGTGTGTTTACAATGTCAATTATGACAATCTTATGCATCACAAATACTTCATAATGATATACTTCAAATTTAGTCGCAAGAAAATAACAATTTTCCTCACGCCTTTTTTTTAAACCAAATGATTCCTATTGAGACATCTTGTTGATAATTGCTTATTAAGGGCCCCAAAAATAACACATTTTTATGAAGATGAATCCTCTTTTAGTAGCAAGATTCGCTATGAATTCTTCTTTGAATGACATTCATATTGTTGTAAAGCTGTTTTGATGGTACTTCAAAGTCTTTTCTTGGCTTTTTGACTGAAGGTTGTACGTGAAAAAACTGAAATGCTCTTATTCTTATTTTAATTGAGCGATTCTACCTCAAATAAATCACGGACGATTACATGATGGTAGCAGTAATAGCAGACGTCATAAATAAAAGGAGTAAAGCGTGACGCTTTGCAGCAGTTGCATGAACATGCATTGTTACATGAATAATACCTCTTTTAAATTAACGAATCTATTCAAAATCTAAACAAATTAAGATTTTAACAATAAGTTAAACGAAGGCTGACTGAAACAAAATCCGCTCTATGCTTTGTATATTTTTCTGATTCGTTATACTTGATAAAACGAGTCATTCAACTATACATACTATTGGAACAATCAACTAATATTCCGTACAAATATTTTTGTACTAAATATCGCGACACATAGTGCATAAGTTATAGATATAATGTAAGCTGCACAATATATAAAAGCGCGACTCACCAAAAAAAAAGAAAAAAAAACTAATTTGCAGATACCGTTTCTAATCTACATTTTACCGATTTGAATCGGTGCAATTCCATTGATTGTGTAGTTTTGAATGTGACATAGTTGGTGATAAGTTAAGGGTATATGAATTAAGTATAGTACTTTCGAACCAAGCGTTCAGTAAAGTATATATTCTATCTACATATATCGGAATAACGTTTTACAAAAGAACACTAAATTGGCGGGGCGATCGCTTATCTTGCGACCGGTCAATTGTCTTGGAATAAATTGCACGAATATATGCAGCGTGTTGCGTAAATTGGCAGGAACGAACAACGTTTCAGATGTCTTTGAATACATACAGCTGTCTAAATTGAAACAATGTTAGACGCAATAAAACAGAACTCAAGTATCACAGACTAAATAAAAGAGCCTATTACGTATTTTATGTTTTGCCCTGTATTTTTAATGCTTCTGCGCAGTTAATGGGTATATCATGTATCGTTAAGTTATCACTAGAACAGATGAACGTTTTAAACTCTATAAAACATTATATAAATCGTACACTTAAAGAGTACAAAGAACACAGTAACAATCTAATACTAGCAAATCATTGGAAGTGTTAACGACGGTAATTATGAAAATCGTATGTATCACAAATATGTTATAATGTTATACTTCAAATGCGGTGACAAGGAAATTAAAATTTTCCTTTCCCCTTATTTATAAACCTTATTATCCCAATAATGACATTTTGTTGAATATTGCGTAAGGGCCAAAAAGTAACACATTTTATCCAGATGAATTCCCTTCAAGTAGCGCGATCCCCCATCAATCCTTCCCTGGATGACATTTATAATGTTGAAAAGCTGTGTTGATGGTATTTTTCTTAATCACCAAAATGCCTTTCCTTTCAAGTCAAGACGTTTGTTTGTTGTACTTTTGTGCTGTGCTTCATTTATTGCTTATAAAAAAACATGTAAATGAATAATTCTTTTACAGTCTAAATACATGTTATTTGCCATGTTTGTACATAAGAACGTGATGAGCAATTGTTAAAAGGCCTCTCACATGAATGCTGTTATCGGTTCGACATTTAAAGAGTTGTTTATTATGTAATTGTAACATGTCAAACCTCATTTATAATTGAAAGCTATACAATTTACATTTATATATTCTTGCGCAATACGTTTAAACCATACAGTGGTATAAAATGTTGGAAAAAAGTAATGAATATCTACATATTCATAATTATACAAACCAGATAGTGCCAGTTTGAAACCATAGTTCGTCTGCTACAACACAATGATAGATATATCAAGACACAAAACCGACAGACGTACACTGTAATGATATTAATGAACTGTGCAATGTCTAAGCAATTGTAATGCGTAATGCGCTTGTTCGCAATGGTTTGGTTACTTGCACAGAGTACACGCTAACCTGCTTAGCGGATCTCTAATATATCGATCATTTTCTTAAAAGGGGATTTTTTTTAACGGACCCGATTTCAACATATATTTTAATGGTCGGTAACCCCGCAATTCCATGCGACGATCAATAATACACAAATTAACTTGTATGTAGTAAGTAACGTTATTCAAAATACGCTATAATCAAAATAACTGATTCTGATCACGGCGAAAGCTTCTGCATAACACATATTTTTTGAGAATTGCATTTGGTCGTTAAATGTGAATACGGCAAACATAAACGCTGTACATTAATCCTGTATGTTTTGTAGAATACTCAACGACCACAATGCCTGATGTTTGTCTACTGGAAACAAATAATAGCCAGTTCACGACGACCATAGAATATATTAGATATGTTTCGCGCACAATTGAATAAAAGTGTTTTTGCATTGATAAACGTTCTATCAAGTAAGTTTAATTTGGGTTGAAAAGCTCACGTAGGAAACGGCAGTCGACCTAATAAAATGAGATTGAATGAAGGATCTTGCATTATTTAGCACGTAACCCACGCGATGAGCGGCATCTCTCCGCATTTCATCCTGTCAGCAATGCAATGCTCACTTTAGTGCTTTGAGACATTAATGTTACCCGCAAATTGTTTTTTGTTTTGTTATCCGCGCATTATCAATACCGAATCTGAATTCGCACACACTATTCTGCAGCAATTAACTCATTGGATAATGAATAAATCAAGTCGCAGTGTAAAAGAAACTAATTCTTGGAAAGCTATTGAACTTTTGGTGATTTAGTTTGATATGTCGGCAAAAAATGGATAAGGGCTTAAATGCTTGTTTAAAAACAACAACATATTGCTTAATTTATCGATTCGACCTTAAATAAGTCACGTATGATTACATGATGGTAGCAGTTAAAGCAGACGTCACAAATACAAGAAGAAAAGAGTGATGCTTTGCAGTGGTAGTAAGGTGAGAATGTATCGTTGAATGAAAAATACTGTTTTATTACAAATCTGTTCACAATCAAAATAGGCTTTATTAATGAGTAAAACAAAGGGCGAGTTAAAATATTCAGTTTAATGCTACTCTTTGTTGTAACGATTCATCATTATCATAGTAGCCTGACAACATTTTTTTCCACATACGAGATCGACATTACACACCAAACTGTATAGTACAGTATCACCATCAACAATGTCGAAACTAGTGATACCTGAGTACATAATTAAAGAGTTATAACAATTGTTCCAAAATCGTGTATCGAGGATTGCGGTAGTTCATGATTCGACAGTACGCTGATACGCCAATCAACTGATACATAATTTTGGAACAATCGACTTATACCCGTATAAGTATTTTCTACTAAATATCTCGCTTAATGTATGTGCGCACAGACTAATCCGGGACGACGCTTTCCGCTTGTATATTTTTTAAAGGTAGTATTTTCTTGGCGAAAATCCAGTTTAGGCGGGAAATGTCGTCCCTGAATAGCCAGTATGAACTACACATATTAATCTGAGACGACACTTTGCACACATGAATTAAAAATCGTGTTCCTACATCAAGGTTCATATGACAAAGAATACAAAGATCGGGATAAACGTTTTCCAGAAGAACACTAAATGGGTGGAACGATCGCTTGTCTGGCGATCAATAGTTTGGGAATAAAATTCGCGAATATGTGCCGCGTGTTGCGTAAATTGGCGTGAAAAGAAAGAACAACGCCGCAGATGTCTTGGAATATAAACGGATGTCTACATTGTAACAATATTAGACGCAATAAAACAGAACTTATGAATCGCATACTAAACAAAAGAGCTTATTATGTATTTATATATGGCCCTGTATTGCAAAGGCTTCTGTGCAGTTTATGGGCATATCAGGTTCCGTTGAAAGTTCAAAAGAAAAGATACACGTTTGAAACTGTAGACAACATTATACACGTTATAGTTTAATAGCTCCACCAACACAGTACCACTATAATGCTAGCATCTCCACGGAAGTGTTTACGATGGCAATAATGACAATCTTATGCATCAAAAATAAGTAATAATGGTCTACTTCAAACTTGGTCACAAGGAAATTTCTATTTTCCTCACGCCTTTTTTTTACCTAATGATTCCACTTGAGACCTCTTGTTGATAATTGCTTTAGTAA
The DNA here is from genome assembly GCA_007657795.1 of Dreissena rostriformis. Taxonomy (NCBI): domain Eukaryota; kingdom Metazoa; phylum Mollusca; class Bivalvia; order Myida; family Dreissenidae; genus Dreissena; species Dreissena rostriformis. Next base: position 194,721 of record VMBQ01000317.1, on the reverse strand, counting down.
GGACCAACAAATAACACATTTTATCCAGATTAATCCCCTTCAAGTTGCAAGATTCACCATCATTCCTTCCTGGGATGACGTTCATAATGTTGTTAAGCTGTTTTGATACAGCATAGTCTTTTCTTTGCTGTTTTACGTGACAAAACTGTAATGCTACTTTTCTTAACAACCAAAATGCCTTTCCTTTTCTCAAGACGTTTTTTTCTGTACTGTAGTGCTGTTCTACATTAATTGATCTATACATGAATGTTTCTGTTTTATTATAAATGCATGTTATTTGCCATGTTTGTACATTAGCACGTGTTGAGCAATGGTAAAAAGGCCTCTCACATGAGTACTGTTATCGGTTCGACATTTAAAGAGTTGTTATTAATGTGAATGTAAAATTGCAAAACTGTATAATGGTATTAAGCTATATACTATTGACATTTAAATAAACTAGTGCAATACGTTAAAGCCAGACACTTGAATAAAATGTTGGGGGAATAATATATTTCTAGCCATTCTCCGAATTATAAAAACCAGATAGTGCGAGTTTTAAATTATAGGTCGTCTGCTACAACACAATAATAGATGTATCCAAACACAAAACCGACAGACATACACTCTAGTTATGTTAAAGAACTGTGTAATGTCTCAGAAATGGTCACGTGCCTTGCCATTGCCGCAATTGTTTGGTAACTTGTAAAGAGTACACACTACCCTGCTTAGCGAATAACGATCATTTTCTTAAAAGGAGAACTTTGTAACAGACCCGATTTTGTCATATATTTTAATGGTCGGTAACACCGCGAGTTGACACGACAATGACTGATACACCAATGAACTTGTCTATAGTTTGTAACGTAATGCTCAATACGCTTTATTCAAAATAACTGCTTCTGATCACTGCGAAAACGTCAAGATTACATTACTCAACTAACACAATATTTGATCTTTGTTTTCTGGACACAAATAATACACGTTGCCTGGCGACCATAGAATATATTAGATATGTTTCGCGCACAATTTAATAACAGTGTTATTCGCATTGATAAACGTTCTATCCAGAAAGTTTAATGTGGATAGAACAAATCATGTACATGTCATGACAGTCGACCTAATACAATGAGATTGAATGAACGTCCTATCCAGTTAGTTTAATGAAGGTAGAAACGTTCACGTAGGAAACAATAGTGGACCTAATAAAATGAGATTGAATGAAGGATGTTGCATTATTTAGGACGTAACCCACGCGTTGAGCGGCATCTCCCCGCACTGCATCCTGTCAACAAGCGATGCTTAATTGAGTGCTTTGAGTCCTTAATGTTACGCGCAAATTGTTTCTTGTTTTGTTATCCGCCCACAATCAATACCGAATCTGAATTCACACACTTTTCTGCAGCAATTAAAGCATTGGATTAAATATAAATCAAGTCGCCGTTTAAAGAACATCTACTGTTTGGAAAGCTATTGAACTGTCAGTGATTTAGTTTCAAATGTCGGCAAATAATGGATACGGGCTTGAATGCTTGTTTTTTAAAAAAAACAACACATATTGCTTAATTTAGCGATCCAACTTCAAGTAACGTATGATTACATGATTGTAGAGGTAATAGCATTGGTCATAAATAAAAGTAGAAAATTGTGATGATTTGCATTGGTAGTATCAGAATGTATTGATGATAAAAGACAACCTTGTATTTCAATATGTTCACATTCAAACTAAAATTAAGGCTTAAGCAATCAAATACACAAAATTCGAATAAAAACTAAATCCATTAAATGCTACATTCTGTTTCCGATTCCGTGTTACTTAACGAGTCGGACTGTATTTCTTTTCGGCGTACGAGGTCGGCATAAAGAATCAAAGTAAACTGTACAGTATCGCCAATAACAGGGTCGACATTTGCAAAAAGAAGTGATGTCTGAGTAAACAATTAAAGGAAAATAACGCTAGTCGATTGTTCCAAGGGTATCAGTATTGTGTCTTGGGGTATTTCGTGATCCGTCACAAAACGAGGCATTCGACTGATGCATACTTTTGGAATAATCTTCTAATATTTCGTATATGTATTTTTCTTCTACATATCTCGTAATAAAGCGCACTTTTATAGATATAAAGTAAGCTGAAAGTTAAATGGAAGCTCCATTAACCAAAAAAGTGTTTACATACATCATTTCTAATCTATATTTTACCGATTTAAATATAAACAAAATCATTTAAAAGGGTGAAAGTATATAAGTTTTATATGTGCGCTAGTTGGTGATGCGTCTTGGGTATATGAAGTAAGTACATAAAGTCTGTACCAAGCGTGAGTCACGCGTGTATTCCATTCACAACAAGATCTTTCGAACATAAACACAAACACATGTTTTATTACAAAAAAAACTAGTTTTCATGGAGATAAGCGTCACTTAATTTCATTGGAACTGTTGCTGGGACGACACTGTACAAACAAGCATTACACCCCGTTTCCCCAGACCGAGGATCATATGACAAGAAATAAAAAAATCGGGATAACCGTTACAGAAGAACACTAAATAGGTGGAACGATCGCTTGTCAGGCGACCGGTCTATTGTTTGGGAACGCATTGCACGAATATGTGCCGCGTGTTGCGTCAATTGGCGTGAACGAACAACGTCGCAGATGTTTTTGCATACATACGACTGTACATTGAAACGATGTAAGACGCAATAACGCAGAACTTAAGTATCACAGACTGAATAAAAGAGCGTATTGTGTATTTAATATATTGCCCTGTTCTGTGCAGTTAATGAGCATAATAGGTACCGCTCAGTGTTATCAAGAACGGGTGCACGTTTAAAACTATATAAACATTATAAACTGATTACTTTAAGAGTACAAGCAATACAGTAAATATGCATTGATAGCATATCTATGGAAATGTTAAAGATGGCAAATATTACAATCTTATGAATCACACATATGTTATAATGATATACTTCAAGCTTAGTCACAAGGAAATTTCTATTTTCCTCACGCCTTATTTTTAAACTTAATGATTCCAATTGAAATATCTTGTTGATTATTTATTAAGTAAGGGCCTACACATAACACATTTTATCTAAATGAATCACCTTCAAGTTGCAAGATTCGCCATCAATCCTTCCCTGGATGACATTCATAATGTTGTAAAGCTGTGTTGATGGCGCTTCATAGTCTTTTCTTGGCTTCTTGGCTGAAGGTTTTACGTGACAAAACTGTAATGCTCCTTTTCTTAACAACCAAAATGCCTTTCCTTTTCTCATGACGTTCTTTTTTGTACTAAAGTGCTGTTCTACATTAATAGATCTGTACATGAATGTTTCTGTTTTATTCTAAATGCATAAAATTTGCCATGCTTGTACATTAGCACATGTTGAGCAATGGTTAAAAGGACTCCCACATGAGTACTGTTATCGGTTCGACATTTAAAGAGTTGTTATTTATGTGAATGTACAATTGCAAACCTCATGTATTATGGTAAGCTATACTAGTGACATTTAAATAACTAGTGCAATACGTTAAAGCCAGACAGTCGAATAAAATGTTGGGTAAAAAAGTATTTCTAGAGATTCCGAATTATACAAACCAGTGCGAGGTAAAAATTAAAGGTCGTCTGCTACTACACAATGATGGATGTATCAAGGCACAAAACCGACAGACGTATACTGTAATAATGTTAAAGAATTGTGAGATATCTCAGCAATTGTCTTGCACTTTTGGCAATTATTTGGTAACTTGAATAGAGAACACACTAACCTGCTTAGCGAGTCCCCAAAAGAACGATCGTTTCTTAATAGGGGAACTATTATATATGTAATGATCGGTAACCTTGCAATTCCAAACGACGATCAATAATACACAAATTAACTTGTATATTGTAAGTCACGTAATTCTAACTACGCTATATTCAAAATATCTGCTTCTGATCACTGCGAAGCGTGCATTACATATATTTTCGAAGAATGGGATTTGATTGGTAAATGTGAATTAGGCAAACATAAACTCTTCCCAGAAATCCTTTATTTTTGTGGAATAATCAACGACCGCAATGTCTTATCTTTGTTTACTGGAAACCAATAAAACACGTTGCATATCGGCCATAGAATATATAAGATATGTATCGCGTACAATAACATAATAGTGTTATTCGCATTGATAAACGGCCTATCCAGTAAGTTTAATGTGGATAGAAACGATCATGTTGGAAACAATAATTAACCTAATAAAATGAGATTGAATGAAGGATGTTGCATTATTTAGCACGTTACTCACGCGTTAAGCGGCATCTCCATGCATTGCATCCTGTCAGCAAGCGATGCTCAATTTAGTGCTTTGAGTCATTAATGTTACCCGCATATTTTTTCTTGTTTTGTTATTTGCGCACAATCTATACCGAATCTGAATTCACACACAATATTCTGCAGCAAGGAAAGCAAAAGATAGAAAATAAATCAAGTCGCAGTTTAAAGAACATCAAATGTTTGGAAAGCAATTGAGCTGCCAGTGATTTAGTGTGACACGTCGGCATATACTGGATACGGGCTTGCACTTTTTGTTTTAACAACAACATACATTTTATATGACCGATTAGACCTTAAATACATCACGTATTATAACATGATGATAGCTGTAATAGCGTTAATTGTCGTCCCAGATTAGCCTTGCGATCCGTACATACTAATTCGCAACGACACTTTCCCCGTGTATGGTATTGTTGTTTAAAAGAGGTATTTTCTTAGGAGAAAATTCAGTTTAGGCGGAAAGTGTCGTCCCTGATTAGCCTGTGCGTTAGTGCACAGGCTAATCTTGGACGACAATTTTTCGCACAAGAATTAAACCCCGTTTTCCCAGAGCGAGGCTCATATGACAAGAAAAACAAAGATCGGGATAACCGTTTTACAGAATAACACTAAATGTTTGGAACGATCGCTTCTCTGGCGACCGGTCAATTGTTTGGGAATAAATTGAACGAAAAATAGTCGCGTGTTGCGTTTATTTGCGTGAACGAACTACGTTGCAGATGTCTTTGAATACATACGGCTGTCTATGTTGGAACAATTTAAGGAGCAATAAAATGGAACCTAAGTATTACAGACTAAATAAAAGAGTTTATTATGTATTTTATGTATTGCCCTGTAATTGAATAGTCTTCTGTGCAGTTTATGGGCATATAAGGTACCATTAAGTGTTCACCAGAACAGATGAAAGTTTAAAACTGTATGAAACGTTATAAACGGTGTACGTTAAGAGTAAAAACACCACAGTAACAATCTATTAATAGCATATCCATTGAAGTTTAAACAAGTTGAATTGTGTCAATCTTATGCATCACAAATATGTTATAATGATATACTTCAAATTAAGTCGCAAGGAAATTACAATTTTCCTCGCGTCTTATTTTTAAACTTAATGATTCCAACGAAGACATCTTGTTGATAATTGCTTAAGTAAGGACCAACAAATAACACAATTAATCCGAGGATTGCCCTTCAAATAGCAAGATTCGCCATCAATCCTTCCCTGGATGACATTCATAATGTTGTAAAGCTGTGTTGATGGCGCTTCAAAGTCTTTTCTTGGCTTCTTGGCTGAAGGTTTTACGTGACAAAACTGTAATGCTCCTTTTCTTAATCCCCAAAATGTCTTTCCTCCCAAGTCAAGACGGTTGTTTTTTGTACTTTAGTGGCTGTACTGTACTACATGTATTACTTATAATTAATCTGTACATGAATGTTTGTTTTGCATTGTTTATACATCAGACCATGTTGAACAATTGTTAAAAGTATTTCCCCTGAGTACTGTTATCGGTTCGTCATATAAAGAGTTGTTAAGTATGTGAATGTAAAATTGCAAACCTTATTTATAAAAGTAGGCTATATCCTTGATATTTAAAAAACAACAACAGCGCAATACGATACAACCAGACAGTTAAATATAAAATGTTGGTAAAAAGTAAGGGTATATCTACCGATTCAGAATTATACAAACCAGATAGTGCGAGTTTGAAATTATAGACCGTCTGCTACAACACAATCATATATGTATCCAGACACAAAACCGACAGACGAACACTGTAATAATGTTTAAAAACTGTGCAATATCTCAGCAATTGTCTTGTAACTTGCACTTCTCGCAATTGTTTGGTAACATGAATAGAGTACACACTCACCTGCTTAGCGAGTCCCCAAAAGAACGATCGTTTCTAAATAGGGGAACTATTATTTATTGTAATGATCGGTGACCTTGCAATTCCATACGACGACCAATAATACACAAATTAACTTGTATATGGTAAGTTACGTAATTCTAAATACGCTTTATTCAAAATAACTGCTTCTGCTCACTGCGAAGCGTGCATTACATATATTTTCGAAGGATTGCATTTGATCGGTAAATGTGAATTAGGCAAACATAAACTGTTCCCAGAAATCCTTTATTTTTGTGGAATAATCAACGACCGCTATGTCTGATCTTTGTTTACTGGAAAATAATAAAACACGTTGCATATCGGCCAAAGAATATATTATATCTGTTTCGCGCACAATAACATAAAAGTGTTATTCGCATTGATACACGTCATATCCAGTAAGTTTAATGTGGATAGAAAAGCTCCTGTAGGAAACAATAATCGACCTAATAAAATGAGATTGAATGAAGGATCTTGCATTATTAAGCACGTTACCCACGCGATGAGCGGCATCTTACAAATTGCATCATGCCAGCAATTCGATGCTCAATTAAGTGCTTTGGGTCATTAATGTCAACCGCAAATTGTTTGTAATTGTGTTATCCGCACACAATCGATACCGAGTCTGAATGCAAACGCACTATTCTGCAGCAATTTAAGCATTTGATTACACATAAATCAAGTTACCGTTTAAAGAACATCCAATGGTTGGAACGCTATTTAGCTGTTAGTGATTTAGTGTGACACGTCGGCAAATAATGGATACGGGCTTGCAAGCTTTTTTGAAATTACAAACAACAAGATACTCTTAAAATGAGCGATTCAAACTCAAATACATAACGTATAATTACACGATGATAGCTGTAATAGCAGAGGTCGTAAATAAAAGTAGAAAAGCATGTGTCGTGTTCTGAGAAAACTGAGCATAATGATTGTGCGTAAATTGTCATCCCAGATTAGCCTGTGCAGTTTGCACAGGCTAATCAGGGACGACAATTTCCGCTTTATGGAATATTTCGTTTAAATGATGTCTCTTCTTAGCAAAAATCCAGTTAAGGCGGAAAGTGTCGTCCCTGATTAGCCTTTGCGGACAGCACAGGCTAATCTGGGATGACACTTTCCGCACATGCATTTTGTCCAGTTTTCTCAGAACACGACACAGCATGATGGCAAGAGTATGTATTAGTATCGTGGCTTGCGTTATTTCGTGATCCGCCATAACACTAGCCAAACGACTTATATTCCGTATTTTTCTTTGAAATATTTCGTAACATAGTGCATTTATTTGTTTAAGATATAAATTAATCTGCAAGTTAAATTACAGTTCCACTTACCAAAAAAGAAGATTTTACAGACATCGTTTCTAATCTACATTTTACATTTTACCGATTTAAAGACGCATTAGAATCGGTGCAATTATACTGTTTGAGTATTTCCTTATGTGCGATAGTTGGTCATGCTTCTTGGCCATTTGAAGTAAGTATTCTACGTTCGAAAGTTCGTACCAAGCTTACAGTAAACTATATATTCCATTCGCACGAACCGCTTTCGAAAATAAAAAACACAAATAAAGGCTTTTAAAGTTTCTTACAAACAAAAAAAACAACAGTTTTCATTGTGATAAACTTCGCTCTATTTCATTTGAACTGATGCTCTTTTAAAAGGCATTTCTACAGATTGAAAGTGGGTTCATGATACGAATTTTGGCAAATGGTTTTACATCCAAAGCACATGTTTTTCTCTCGTATGGTATCTAAGCCAGCAGACACTAATAGACCACACATTAACATTCACGCAGACATAACACTTACGTCTGATAATGGCCGGATTCAGTCCGCGTTGACAATTACATCACGTGTATGCGTAAGAACGTCTCAATTGTATATGCATCGTTTCTGAAAAAAAGAACACAACAACAAATCAATGCATTTCGTTATGATTTGAATTTAAGACTCGCTTTGAGAAAACGGGCTTTTAAAAATCTGCGTTAAGTGTCATCGGCTAATCAGGCACGACACTTTCCGCTTTTATGGAGTTTTTCGTTTAAAGCAAGTCTCTTCTTAGCGAATATCCAGTGAAGACGGAAAATATCGTCCCCTATAAGCCTGTGCGAACTGCACACGTTTTTTTGTGTGAAAACAATTTACGCACATGCATTAAGCCAAATTTTCCCAGAACGAAACCCAAATAATGTACATAAACTTAAACTCCAGTTGCATTAGCAGACATCGTCATTCACCACCAGATCCTTTATTTAAGGCAAGCAGCACATGTCCAAACAATCAGAGGCATGGAGTACACAACTCATGACGAACACAAACACAAATGAATACAACTGGGGTCACGTCGTCAGAAGGGTCAATTTAAAGTTTGAATACATTTTCACTTTCAGTTTTAACATATAAATGCAAATACTTGAATTCAATTATTATTTTAAATTGTGACTATACGATACAATAGCAGAAACTACAGAATAAACTGTATAAATACAAATCCAGTTTAGCTCTTTGTAAAGAAATATATATACATATATATATAGAGACAATTGTTTTCAATAAGTTTCCACAAAAACTCACATACATACATGTTAACTTATATTTATGTATATATTGAAGCGTTCGTGTTACATATTATGGTCTACAGTTTGCTTTCTTTTTTTTGTAGATTATTTGTTTATTTAAAACAATAATCGACACGAAAGATCATACTTAAACATTTGCTTTTAATCGAACGCATGTATAATTATACGAGTAAGTGGTTACAAATTTCGATTTATAATTTTATAAACACACATGAATATACTCTGATAAAAATAGGTATTTCGTATGATTTTAAATATATAGCATGCTTGATAAAGACCGATTAAACTGTTGGATGAGAACGATTTTTTTTTTGAAACTTTGCAAACACCAACTCACCTATGAAATACGGAATAGGGGTTATACGTCTGAGACACATATTAATATCACGTATTCGTGAACACGAATGTCATGCCAAGCTGTCTTTTTTCGCAAATAACTGTAAATCAAAGTGCAGTATAATGACGTTTTGATACATCTGGGAAATACGATGGTATTGATTCGCACAGTGGTATGCGAGTCTTATCTTCTCTAGTCACTATAAAAGACGTTTAATGATCATAATAAGAAGCTAACTTACGGAAAGACACATATTGGAATATAGCCACTTTCAGATAGTTCAATATGTCGAGCTATTTATCTTTGTGTTTTTACTGCTACACCAATGTACTTAACATTTAACATTACATGACGGATGCATACAAAAACAAATACAATCGCATCTACAGTAGAACAACTCGATATAAACAACAGGAACTATCCTTTATTGTTGAACATATTCCTTCGTCAATAAATTTTAAAATATTAATATCGTAGAATACAATAGATGTCTTTTTCAAAGTCGACTTATGCTTGATAACGTTGGAAGATAGTTTTCAGTCAGGTATGGAAAATGCTATTGATTTTTGAAAGGGGCAATTTTGCACTTCTATTCAATTGTGTGGAATGGCGAATAGAAATTACATCTACAGAAACTAGTTCTTAGATGGCTTTTCTATAAAGCTTAAAAATCATCCACCATATACAGCAAGTATTGATGTACCAGACATCATGAAGTAAACGTTGCACACCCATATGATTTTTTAAGCTGTTGGAACATATAAACTATTGTAATTGGATTACGGTCCATCCGTTTAAATTCATTTTAGCACGTATAACCAAAATATATGAAAACATGAATCATGTTTAAGAGTCTCATCATGGTAATAATGCGTGGAAAGTCTTAAATTGTATAATAAATGACAAAGTTACAGCCCAGACATGCTGTTTTATATCCAAATTCAATCTTATACCACTAAGTGTGACCACGGCCTCTGAGGTAGAAAGACGGTGTTTTTTTTTCACAAACGAAATGCCGTCTTATCATTGTATTTATTAATGGGTAAGTTTTCTTGTTATAGCACACTCAATGACAAAGTTACAGATCGGGCAATATGTTTTAATTGTACATTCGACATCTTAATGCGACCTAGACCTTTATGTTAGGGAGACGGATATTACATGCAAAAGGTCGTCTTATGTGTACTTTTTTGCCAAGTTAAATCGTTTAACGGCCAAATCAGGCCATTGTACTTAGTATGACCCTGACCTTTGAGGAAGAGACAGGTTTGACCCGCAACACAAATTTGCGCGAAGTTATTTCATAATCCGCAATACATGGAAAAGTAATGGCCGAGACAGAAGATTTCGCACAAACATCCAGATGTACAAACGTGCAAACAGACACAGCGACTTCTATACGCAGACGTCTTCGAAGTCATTTTCAAACTCAATTGCGACCTTAATGTACCGTTAACCTAATCGAAAATGTATCGGTGGTAATCGAATGGAAGTAATCATTGGAGCTGCTTTATTCAATGCAATGTATTGACTTGCATGTGCTTGACTCTAGCCGAGTAATTAAGGACGCTTCTGACATGGTTATAATGTTCCATGGGGCACCAAATCCCGGAGGCAGCACGACACCAGACATTGATCTGTAATTTAGAATTACTGTCTTTGCCAATCCGATATCCGTTTGTGGTTTTTTTGGTATGCATGGCGTCATGAAACGTGTTTGTTATCAGGCAACTTTGAACAGATTAAATCAAGTTGAATAGACATTATCAAACTCGAATATTATCTGTTCTGCTCATGAGAGGAGCTGCTTGTCAGTAAACTGCAGTGTTCTGTTGCTGATATATTAACCAAACAAACAAACAAACACACAAACAAAACAAACGCGCGCACACACGCAGGAACACGTCCTCGCACAATTGATCGAATTTGTATATGGTATTTTTCATTTGATGTACATTTTGTATTATGGAAGTATCAGATGGGTAACTATTCAGTATATTTCGAAATAATTAAAATGCAATAATATAATTTCCATGAGTGAAATTGTCGTCTTACGCCAAAACAATACAATACAATAATACTACACATCATTAAACAAACGCTACTGTTTCACGCTCTGCTGTACTTCGTCTTACGTTTTTTTTACATATAGAATTCTCAACAGTGGTCTTTAAAAAGAAGATTAAAATTTCAGTTTGTTTTTAATATAGTAAAACAATAAAAATAGAACAATCGAATATAATAATTAGAAAATTTAACCAGAACCAACTTAAGCGGCCGTATTGTGCAGAGGTGCTGGGCCATTGGAACAAGTCTTTCTTAATGTAAAGCAGAAAATATTATTGGAAGTTTAATTAATAAGCAATACAGATATATTGTATAGTTTTGTCCAATTTCGCTAATTACAACCTACGGATTTCAACAATATATATTTCCAGACAATTTTTCTTGATGTTCATTAATCGTATCTTTCAAGTTTATATCATGCACGTTGGGCAGAAATAAGCTTATAAGATTCAAGTTAGTGGCGAAAACACGTGATCATAACTATGACGAGGACTATTTACAGACTTTCGATATTTCATCCATCAGGTTATATAGGATTGGACAATAACGATTAAGGTATGGATGAATCATTAGTAAAATGCTATCCGTTCTTCGCAGCTTACGAGAATGTGGTAAAGCACGACATATATGCCTATATCTTGGGAGTCATTAACCATTATCACTAGGATAGATGTTGTTAGTTTCGCTTTTCACTATAAGCTTTGCATGATAATAGCGAACGACACGCAACCACGAATTGATTTCTATTGTAGCAGATAAGTGCATTACTTCCCAATATCTGACCTCTATCGCTGACCAAGATTTTGAGACTAAGACGACTGTGAAGTGCGACACAACGACATGGACATTTATTGCGACGACTTTAAAAAGAAATATTACGAATTATTCGAATGCAACGAATAACGTTTTTTACTCAGGTCGGTTGTCTTATCGATAGTGAAATAACAATGAGAATCATTCATTGACATTCAATCAACTGAAACATATTTTGAATTATTTATTGGATATACACAGCTTGTTGTTCTTTATATGAAATTATGTGTTGTGTTGCTATTATGTTAATACTTTTTGTCTTTATATATTACCTGTTAAATTCATCCGGGCGACGCATTGATATCATATGCAATATTCAAAAGATTGTCAACACTCATATTCGACCCTGTTTTAATATGTTGCAAACACGTCGTCAATCGCAGCAGATAAACTTCATTTGAAAACATTTTATTACGATAATGACGTCGTTCAATTACAGGTATGTTTAGCGCGCATATTTAACGGACTTCGTGTCAGTTATTGTAAATATACTTTGTCGTTTAAAAACTACACATCCACATATCAGTTGATTGCAGCTTGTTGTTTGAACATAATGACATACCCAGAAATTGCTCGCGGTGCTGGATATTTGTTTAATCTCTAATGTTGTAATGAGGAAAACACAAATCTAATTGTCTGTCGTCGTAACGTGCTTAGAAAGGAAACAGGGGGTACTCTGTATTCACATTTCGGCGCCTATACTACATGAATCAATACAAAACGTTAATATATGCAAAACATGTGGCTGCATCGTTGATGTGATATTTCAATTACCGTATGGTGACATTTACCCTTTTGGTGAGCGACTCTATCTGAAGATTTTCAAATAATCAATGCTATTTGTAGCAAGAGCATCTTTATTTATTATTGTTAAATAAGGAAGTTATATAACCCATTTAGCAATTGTTACACTCATTAGTTGGTAATGTTACCTATATGGGATTGTGGGACTGATTAAACACTAATAACTCTATTACTGCATCTAAATATTGCAACATTGACACTCAAGAAACAGTATCAAATTCGTTCCATTCCCAAGTTATTGAAAGCAAGTGATCTTTTTTCTATACAATACAGGTAAGTAATAACAACAAAAACTATTTTAGTAAATATAATGCCCCTATGACAAAGTGAACAATTGAATTTTATATAAGATAACACTTATTTCTCTTACTTATTGTTCGTTGAATTTGTGATTTTCAAAGTTTTTTGGTAAATTATAATTTCTTTTGCAAACTATATATGCGCTGTCCTTTAAATGTATATTATTTTATTGTCAATACAACCCACTTCTTAATCGTATTTTAATTCAGAAACTATGATATCAAAAATAAATACAAGTGATGTTAAATTACAGCACGTGGATACGCGTCTTTTTGTCTTCTTTAAAGCAAATAACTGTTTTCCAGAACATCATAGGGTAAACACATTACTCGAGATATATGATCAGAAAATTTCCCCTCAATGCGCAATGTCGTTTACTAGGGAAACTAAATCTTATTTGGTGTCCGCATAATGAACAGGGTTCTAATCCCTATGGGTTGTTAGCTATTCAACTAAAATCATGTGCAACTTTGAAGCATGATTGCATCATATTACTGGAGACTAGCCGACTAACTTCAAACAAAATCTGATAAAATATTCATGATAACGATGCAAATGTCATACTTAACGGTGCTTGATCGTTTTGAAAAATCCATTTGTCGCGTAAAATACGAGTATCTTTAAGTTGTCTTTTGTTTTATATAAAGTATTTATACGGGCGGATCAACCATTCACACTAAATATTAAACCCCAGTTCCTTGAAGAAAAATACTTTTACAGTAAACCGATATAAATTATGTGGCTTCTGAGATGTGGCAAACTTTAACATCGCGGGAATGATTTGATCAATCTTTGTATAAGACCACAAGACAATGTTACATACCAAATATTGAACCTCTCAGCCCATCGGTGTCAGATAAGTAGATTCTCAAGTTACTAGCTATAAAGGTCTGCATACATTATGTGAACTGATGGGGCGCGGTAAAAAACCACTGGGTATGATTTGAACAATCTTTGTAGAGGGTCAATAGAAGATGTCACACACCAAATATTAAAACTCTTAGCCTAGCGGTTTCGGAGAGGAAGATTTTCTATCTAGTTATTTACAATTAAAGTATGTATAAATTATGTGAAACTTGGAGCGCGGCCAGTTTTTTTTTACCAGGGACGTTCCTTGAACAATCTACATGTATAGTAAGCTTTAGAAAAGTAACATAAATAGAATACATATCCAAGTTAACGTCGTGTATAGAGCTGCTTGAATGTCAAGAAGGAAACTCATCGCATACATAGTTAGTAAGTATGATGGTTTTCCGCAATGTAAAAACAATGCATTGCTTCTTTAACGAGAAATTAGGCTCTATTTGTCCACTAAATTGAATGGTAGTCTGGAAATTAATTTACCAAAACACGTGTTTGTATACGTGTTTTTAAACATCTTTGATAAACCGTTGGTATTGATGTATCCAGCGGTTGCATATACAGACGAGTCTAGTATCTAGTTATTGAAACCCCGGGATCTATGTATGGTATCGTCAATACATGTAATTCAATTTTGTAACATTGGGCAATGCGCATGAGACCCACGTTTATGTAAACGCCAAGCAGTACACTGTACCAGATATTATTGCTTAACTCTAGAGACCAAGGATGTCTTTAGCACGGATTCAACTTTCTTGGGACACTTGTCGACTGGCTTCTCTTGGCGATTCATCCACCGATGTGTCTTACGTATAACATACACACGATGGATAGTCATACAACTTCAGTCGCATCGTCAATACACTGACAGGCATTATTCTTTCTTGCTGTTTATATCTCCTTACATAAGTTTAGCTTTTAAAGGCTTACCATTTTACAACAAAATACACATTTGGTTGAATGGAACAATGGCAAATCACATCAAGTCGCCGAAAAATGAATTCATAACTCAAGCATTTCGTTGTGTAACAGCTCAGAAACTAAATATTGTGACTTCGCTAGTTTCCTGTAGTGAAGTATAGAACATTGTATTGATCTGAGAAACAGGCAATTGGGCACTATTATTCAATTGTTGACATGGCGGAATATATATTAAATCTACATAAACTGGTTTGTTGAATAGGCCTTCTACAAATTAAAAAAAAACATCATTGATTAGAAGTCAGTATTGATGTGCCGAGACATCAGGAAGTAAACGTTGCGTACACACATTTCGCTAGTTAAACCTAAAATAGGAGCCAACTCATTGTAAAATCTTTAAGGGACACACAATATTGAAGACTGGCATCACGACATCAGAAATTGATTTGTAATGTAGTATGACTTTGTATGCCAATGCGACTTCCGCTTGTGGGCTTTGGTATATAATGCTGCAGGAAACGACCTTGTGTTAAGATCAAACACAAGTTTGTTGCAAAGCTTGAATCACATCATGTTAATCAGAAAGTATCGACTCAATAGGTCCAGTAATTATCTTCACACGAGAAAAGCTAATTTAAAGTAGAAGCTGTATGTTTTCATTACATATAAGTCAAAAAGATTCCTTTAAAGAAAACAGCGTTCTTCTAATGCTGAAGAATTATCGTATGCATACATTATTATTAAAATATGATAGTCAAAAGAGAGAATACCAGTAAAACTAAGTGTTTTCTGTATGCATGCCAGTAATAATGAATAGAAATACATACATTCGTAAATATGCGTATTTTGTAGAGTACAGCTTCAGTAACAATTCTGTGGAAGTTTATCAAAATTCTCACAATTTCTATAATTGACCGTTCGTTGTTTTGGTAAATAAGATGTTGTTTTGAGCAGAGATGTTATGTTTAAATAATAAATCGGGAAATGTGTGTGAGGTGAAATTGAAATTGATCAACGTTTGCAGAGGATAAACACGTTCGAAGGACGAAACTCCATGGCACATGCTCTTTGGATAAGGGCTAGTGGAGCTGAACAAGTGCTCATACCCGGAAAGACACTTTTGTATTAATTGTGTCAATATATGCATGCAGCTTCATTGAATAGATTCAGTAATAGACCCATCATCAGTGAAATTATAACGCGTTTATAAAGCTTATTATAATGTCATAACATATCATACACCTGACAGTATCTAGATGTTTACCAACATTTATCTGTCGGAAAGATGTTGTTAGTTTCGCTTCTTACAATAAGATTTGCATTATAATAGCGAACGGCACGCAACCACGAATTTATTTATTAAGCATGGGGCCTGTCTATTATTTACCAATATCCGACTTCTGTCTCTTTCCAGTGACTACATCCTTATTGAAGTACGATACATTGGCATCGGCATGACATTGTAAGCTGAATTGTCACGGTCATATTTGCAAATCAGTTGCCTGCGGCTCTTAGTTAATACACAATGTGACAGGAGCAGAGTCCTCTCGAGGTTCTAGATATTGTGTCAACCCTTTTAGTGGAAATTAGGATGGCAGATATCTAGATTATACATCAGTAAACTTAGAGCTATCATATTTAAATCTGTCAACCTATGTTATTTTTCCGTTGATGAGAAATTTCAGTTACCCTGTAGTAACATTATGTTTACTTAGAATTAATTGACATCGTAAGATGCTTTCAGATCGTAGAATAATTTAAGTTTTACTAGGACATGGTTGTAACAAGAAACATAGCAAAGCAATGCAACGAAACCAGGTTTTCAACGCTTTCCTAACTTATGTGCCTGTATTTAAATAAATGTGCAAAACCATTATATGTATCCATATCCATACACAGGCTTGAATTCAAGTGTCCTTTCAGATTGTGACTTAAATTAACTTAATAAATACAAATACATCATAGTTCTAAAACACATACACTGGGTAAAAAAAAAACAAATTGTTTTGAATACATTCATGATGATTTATATATATATACATACATATGTATTAAAGAGTTCCTGTTTCATGTTATTGTTTAATGTACGCTTTCAGATTTTTGCTGTACATTTTATCTGCTTACTCATAACAATAATCAACACAAAAAGATAATTCTGAAATTTGCTTACAATCGACAACAAGTATCATTATGTATAATTATACGGCTCAGTTGCAGTAATTGTCGATTTATAATAAAAAAAATGTATAATATATTTGATAATAATAGTGACTGTTTACGAATTCCAATATATGGCAATCTTGTTTAAAGACCGATTGAAATGTAATATGAGACAGACAAAATGTTGAAACCAACTCACTTATGAACTATGGAATAGGGGTTATAAGTATGAGACCAATATTAATATCACGTATTGGTGACACGAATGTCATCCCAAACTGTCCATTCCGTAAATAACTGTTTTTAAAATGGCACTATATTAGGGGTTTGATACATCTGGGAAATATGATGGTATTGAATCGCACAGTGGAGCACATTATGCGAGTCTTATTTTCTCTATTCACTGTAAAAGACTTTTTATGATCATAATCAGTATCTTACTTACGGAAAGACACGAGCCTCGCTCTGGACACACTGGGCGTAATGCAAAGTGTCGTCCCAGATTAGCCTTTGTAATCCGCTTTTATATATATGTGTTTAAAGGAAGTCTTGACGAAAACCAGTTAAAGCGGAAAGTGTCGTCCATGATTAGCCTGTGATGACAGGCTTATCTGGGACGACACTTAACCTACATGTATTACGGCCGGTTTTCATAGAGCGAGTATCACACTTATTTGAAATATAGCCACTTTCAGATAGTTCAAAATGTCGAGCTGTTTATCATTGAGTTGTAACTGCTACATCGATGCATTCTAAGATTCAACATAACATAACGCATGCGTACTTATACAATTATTGTCGTATATACAGTAGAAAACCTTGTAGTAAACAACATACATTATCCTTTTTTGTTGAATATATTCCTTCGTCAGTGAGGTTTTAAACATATTAATATCGTAAAATACAATAAATGTCTTTTTTATATATAATAAAAACAGATGCATCACACTTAATCGCTGGAAATGAAACCTACAATTACTCCATGTATTTTCCTGAAATCAAAGTCGACCTGTGCTTGATAACTTTGGAAGATAATTAGTCAAGTATAGAACATTGTATTGATTTGTGAAACAGACAATTTGGCACTATTATTCAATTGTTTGGGATTGCGATTACATATTATATATACAGAAACTAGTTCGTAGAAGGGTTTTCTATAAATCTTCAAAATCATCCACGATGTACCCAGACATCACGAAGTAAACTTTGCACACAAATAGTGTTCCTTAGCTGTTGGAACCACATTATTGGAATTTGATTACGGTCCATCCGTTTAAATCTATTTTAGCATGTATAACCTATGATGAATTCTATTTTTGGACAAATCTGGTCATTGCAGTTAGTGTGATCCTGACCTTTTAGGTAGAGAGACGAGTGTGACACGCAACACGTCGTGTTATGATGGCGGGAATTTGCGCAATATTATGTCAACATCCACCAATATATGACAAATGTATGGCCGAGACAGTAACATTTCGCTCAAACGTCCATACGTACACACGTGCAGACGGACAGTGTGACTTCTCTTCGAAGTCATTTAAAAAAAATGTTCAGATGCAATGGCGACCTCAGTGTACCGTTAACTTAATGAAAAATGTATCGGTGGTAATCGAATGGAAATAATCATTGGAGCTTCTTTGTGCAATGAAATGTACCGACTTTCATTTGCCTAACTCTAGCGGAGTAATTAAGGACGCTTCTGGCACGATTATAATGTTCCATGGCGCACCAAATCCCGGAGGCAGCACGACACCAGAAATTGATCCGTAATATAGAAATATTGTCTATGCCAATCCGATATCCGTTTGTGTTATGTTGGAATGCATTTGGTCAGGAAACGCATTTAACCTTTGATGTGAAGATTAAATCATGAACTAATTAGACAGTTGTGAACTTAAAATGTTCATCATAAACATCAGGGGAGCTAGCTGACAATAAATTATCAGAACTTTGTTGTTGGTTGCTTTTAAGTAAACGGCCGTGTTTTCTTGCTGAAATACATGCCAAACACACACCAAACACACACACGCACATACAAACGCAAAACTGCTTTAATTGTTTGTGGTATTTATCATTTAATATAGACATTTGTATTATGGAAAGAGTGTCAGATGGGTAACTACTAGTATATTTCGATATAATAAATAACAAGTAATACACCTATCACTAGATACATTTTCTTGTTACATCCGCAAAGCTTTGTTTCAAAGGTAAGTGACCAATTGCAAATACAATGCAAGACAATACCTAAAACACAACATTAGACAAACGCTCATGTTTTTCTCTCTGCTGGACTTATCTTAACGATTGTGAAATTGTATCGATATCTCAACATTGGTCTTTATAAAAAATGTTGTGTTTTTAGTTTTCAAAACAGTCAAAAAAGAAAAAAACAACAATCAAATTAAATAATTAGAAACTCCAACCAGAACCAGATCTGGTGGTCATCTTGTGAAGGGTTGCCGGAAAAACTCTTTAAATTGAACATGAGAACATTTAATTCGAAGTTAAAATAAAATCATCCCAATGGTTTAATTTGCAATACAGATGTTTTATATAGATTTGTCACTTTTCTTTATTAAAAGACTAACGGACTTCGTAAAGATATATTTCCGAATAATTGTTCTTGAGTTTCATCAATTGTCAATATCAAGCTAAATCATACAGGCTCGACAGACAAAAGCTTGTTAGATTCGGGTAAGTGGAGCTAAACCCGTGCTCAAAACCAAGACAAAGTCTATTTACAGACTTCTGATATTTCGACCATCAGTTTATGCACGATTGAACAGTTATGATCAAGTTATGGATGTATCATTAATCAAATATTCCTAAAAGCAAACAGCGCAGACCCAGATGAGACGCCGCATCATGCGGCGTCTCATCTGGGTCTACGCTGTTTGCCATATCCCGTTTTCGCAGCTTATGAGGGTGCGGTATAGCACGACACATATGCATTTATCATGGGAGTCATTGACAATTATCAGTCGGAAAGATGTTGCAAGTTCCGCTTCTTGCATTACGCTTTGCATGATAATACCGAACGACACGCAACCACGAATTTATTTATAATAAAGCAGATCTAATCATTACTAACCAATATCCGACTCCTTTCTCGTCAAGGTTTTGAAACTACGAAGACTGTCAAGTACGATACAACGGAATCGACGTTAATTGAGACGACTTTAACAAGTCATAAAACGATTAATACGAATGCTACGAATGCTATCTTTCAATCACGTCTGTGGACTTATCGATAGTGAAAGGAAAAATGGGAATCATACATGGACATTCACTCCAGTGAAATATATTTTGCATGTTTTATTGGATATATATTTATATATATAACATAAAACTTGGCAGTGATAACCATGTTTTGCGACTCATCTCCTATGGGTAAAACAGCTCGTTGTTCTGTTTATAAAATTATGTGTTGTGTTGCTATTAAATAAATACTTTTTTGTCTTAATATATGACATGACTTTATCACATGTTTTCATATGTTGCAAAACACGCGGCCAATCGCAGTCGATACACTTCATCTGACAAACATGTTATTACGGTAATGACGTTGTCCGAAAACAGGCATGTTTAGCGAGTATATTAAATGGACCTTATGTAAATTATGGTAAATAAACTTGGTAATTTACAACTACACCTCCGCAGATCAGTTGCCTGCGGCTGGTTGTTATGAGCATTGTGACATATCCAGAGTTTGCTCGTGGTGCTTTATATTGTTTTCAACGCTAACGATTTTTTTTTCGAAGTAACGTGCTTAGCAAAGAAACAGGGGAGTACTCTGTATTCACATTTTGTCGCCTGTACTACACGAATCAATATAAAAACCTTAATATATAACGGAAAACATGTGACTTCATCGTTGATGGGATATTTCAATTAACGTGTGGTGACATTTACCATATGGGTGAATATCCGAAGATTTGCAAATGAACAATGCTATTCGTAGCAAGAAAATCTGTATTATACAACAGGATTTTTTCTCTCATGTTGTCTCTGGAGTGGTATTAAATAAGGAACTTATATAACCCAGTTGTCAATTTGTTACACACATAAGTTGACAATAATTTCTATATGGGATTGTACGACTCAATACTAAATATACTTAAAACTCAATAACTCTATTACTGCAAAAATAAAAATATAGTAACACTGGCACTCTAGTAACATTATCAAATTCGTGACAACCGCTTGTTTATGAATGCAAGTGAAAACGTGCCTTTACAACACAGACCATAATGGTCAACAAACAACTATTGAGAAAGTATAATGTCCCTAATTACAAAGTGAACAATTGTATATAATGTAAGGTAACACTTATTTCTCTTACTTATTGTTCGTTCAATATACGTCGCTTTGGTGAATTTCAAAGCGTTTTTGGTTAATTATATTTTCTCTTACGAACAATATATGTTGCTGTCCTTTAAATGCATATTAGGTATTGGCAACCAAACAAACTTCTAAATATATTGATTCGGAAACTATGATATTAAAAGTAAATGAAACTGATGTCAAATGACAGCATGTGGATACGCGTCTTTTTTTAAAGCACTCAACTGTTATCCAAAACATCATAGAGTCAACACAATGCTCAATATCGTTTACTAGGGAAACTAAATCTGAGTTTGTGTCCGCATAATGAACTAGGTTTTAATCCCTATGGGTTGTTAGCTATTCAACAGAAGTCATGTTCAGCTTTGAAGCATTATTTCATTCATATAGCTGGAGACTAGCTGACTAACTTATAAAGCAATTCTGATCAAATATTCATGATAACGATGCAACTGTAATAATTATCGGTGCTTGATCGTTTTGAAAAATCAATTTGTCGCGTAAAATACGAGTATCTTTAAGTTGTCCTTTGTGTCATATAAAGTTTTTATACGGGCGGATCAACCATTCACACTAATTATTAAACCCCAGTTCCTTGAAATAAAAAAATACTTCAATGTAAAACGATATAAATTATGTGGCTTCTGAGACGTCGAAAACTTTTACATCGCGGGAATGATTTGATCAATCTTTGAAGATGACCACAAAACAATGTTACATACCAATTATTAAACTTCACAGCCCAACGGTGTCAGATAAGTAGATTCTCAAGTTATTTACTATAAAGGTCTGCATACATTATGTGAACTGATGGGGCGAAGAGTAAAATACCATAGGGGTATGATTGAACAATCTCTGTAGAGGGCCAATAGAAGATGTTACACACCAAATATGAACATCTTATATATTGTGACTTCGTTAGTTTCCTGTGAAGTATAGAACATTGTATTGATCTGAGAAACTGACAATTTGGCACTATTATTCATTTGTTTGACATGGCGGAATAGATATTAGATCTACATAAACTGGTTTGTAGAATAGGCTTTCTACAAATCTCCAAAAACATCATTTATAAATAGTCAGTAATGAGGTGCTGATACATCAAGAAGTAAACGTTGCACATACTGATTTAGCTCGTTGAAACTTAAATAGGAACCGACAAATAGTGTGATCAATTACTATGTGATCGTGCAATTAAAGTTTGGCAGATAAAATTCATAATTTTTGGAGCGATCTACTTCCATATTTCTCAAGCGATTGAATTGAATATTCAAATATTTCAAATTGAAGAAGGCATTTTTTATTCGAAAACAAACCTTCGGATTCAAAATATGAGAAAAAGGACCGTGTATTTCGATTTACAATGAAACAATGTAGACGTCATTCAGTTCAATTTACCAAATTTCACGTTTTTGACTTTAGGGCAGTAAATAGCAACGCATCTGGAACCGTTCAATGTTTTAGGGAAACACACTTTTAAAGACTGACATCACGACATCAGCAATTGATTTGTGATGTAGTATGACTGTGTATGCTAATGCGACATCCGCTTGTGGGCTTTGGTATACAGTGCTGCAGGAAACGACTATGTGTTAAGTTCAAACACAAGTTTGTTGAAATGCTTGAATCACATCTTGTTAATAAGAAAGTATCGACTCAATAGTTTAATTATCTTCACGTCAGAGAAGCTTGTTTAACAAATAGTCGTCGTTGTTTGTGTTTATTGCAGATAATAGAAAAATGTTTCCTTAAACAAAACCGCATTTTTATATTTCTGAAGAATTTAAAACCCACTGTGTTGGAATCGAAAAGATTTTTAAAATTATCATGTAATGAGGGTTAAAAGGGAAAAACCTAAGGTTTTGCTGCATGCATGCCATTATTAAACAACACAAATACATGCATTCGTGAATTAACATATTTGCGTAGAGAACATCGTCAGTAAAATGTATGTGATAATTTATACAAATTTGTTAAGATTTCAAACTTGTCAATTAATAACAAATCCTTGCCGACCATGTGTTTAAATGGATCGGCATTATTTGAGCTCTTTGGTAGAGAACCACATAACGAAAATTTCTCGAAATCTAGCAAGGAAATAAGAAGATGTTGTTTCGCGCAATCAATAACGTTTTATAATGAAATCAACAAATGTTTGTGAAGTAATATTAAATGCGGCTAACGTTTTCAGGCAATATGCACGTTCGACTTAAGAAACGCCATGACATATGCTTGTTGGATAAGGGGAAGTGGAGCTGAGCTGAACAAGTTCTCATATCAAGGAAGAAACTTGTGTATTTCATTTGTTCATAAATGCATGCAACTCCATTGAATAGATTCAGTAATAGACACATCATCATTGAAATAATATCACGTTTATGGGGCTTAGTATAAAGCCATAGAACAATATACACATGTCAGTATCTAGGGATTTATCAACATTTATCAGTCGGAAAGTTTCGCGTCTCACAATAAGCTTTGCATGATAAAAAAAGGAACATGCAACCACGAATTAATTTTCTAATGTATGGAGCCCGTCTAGTATTTACCAATATCCGACTGCTGTCTCTCTCCAGTGACTACATCCTTGGTGAAGTACAAAACATTGGCATCGGAATGACATTGGCAGCTGAATTAACACGGTCATCTTTGCAATTCAGTTGCTTGCGGCTGGTAGTTAATGCACAATGTGACGGGAAGAAGAAACCTTTCGAGGTTCTAGATATTTTTTCAACCCTTTTAGTGGAAATAAGGATGGCAGATATCTGAGTTATACAGCAGTAAACATAAAATCATTATATTTAAATAATGTCAAAATATGTAGTTTTTCCGATCTTAGAAATTTCAGTTACCCCGTAATGAAATTATGTTTACTTACAACTAATTGACATAGTAAGATGATTTCAGATCGTAAGGTAATTTTATTTTACTAAGATATGGTATTAACAAGAAACATATCAATGCAATACAACCAGGTGTTCAACGCTTTAGTAACGTGAGTGGCTGTATTCAAACAAATGTGCAGATCTATGTGAGGTCTGCATGTTAGCTCCAAAGCACAATATTTTATAACATTATCTACATCCGAACTTCAGTTATCGATCAGAAACAGTTGGCAAGTTTTATTAATACGGACCTTGCATTTGATCCGACCTCTCCATAAATATAGTCAAAATCTTGATCTGCATATACACATATCAACACACATTTTCAGAATAATGTCCCTAACATGGTATATGTTTACTTAAAACACTAATCGACACAAAAGGTAATCCTGACACTTTTGCAAAGAATTGAAAACATGTACCATTATGTATGATTATACAGCTCAGTGGTTGTGAATTTCAATTATTAATTTTATAAAGACGCGTTTTGTATTTAATATCTAATAACAAAAGTGAATTCGTAAGAATGCAAATATATGACAAACTTGTTAAAGATCGATTAAAATGTTATTTGAGAAAGAAAACAATATTGAAACTTTGCCAACACCAACTCACCTATGAAGTACGGAATAGATGTCATAAGTCTTAGACCAATATTAATATCACGTATTGGTGAACGCGAATGTCATGCCAAGGTGTCCTTTTCGTAAATAACTGTTAATAAAATGGCAGTATAATGGGGGTTTGATACATTTGGGAAATACGATGGTATTGATTCGCAAATTGGAACACGTTATGCCAGTCTCATCTTCTCTAGTCACTGCAAAAGACGTTTTATGATCATAATCAGGAGCTGACTTACAGAAAGACATTTATTCGAATAAAGCCACATTTTAGGTTGTTCAATATGTCGAGCTATTTATCTTTGTGTTTTTACTGCTACACCGATGTGCTTAACGTTTAACAAAACATGAAGAATGCATACAAACACAACTTCAATCTCATCTACAGTAGAAAAAATAGATGTAAACAACAGAAATTTTCCTTTATTGTTGTCTTGAACATATTCCTTTGTCAGTTCGGATTTAAACATTTTCATATCGTAAAATATAATCCATGTCTTTTTCAAAGTCGACTTATGCTTGATAACATTGGAAGATAGTTTCCAGTCAAGTACACAGGCGCTCGATGGCAATGAATCAATCATTCGACTATCCGTTGTGACTTTTTTTTGAAAAATGCAGTTGCAGTAGTGATTTTTATAAACCTGTTTATTATAATACATACACATACTAAATCAATAAAAATCTTTCGACAAAACGTCTTCTAAAAAAAGACAGTTCGACCGTTTATAGATATTGACAAGGTAAGCCACTCGCCATTTTAAAAAGCAACGGAAGTGCCTCATTACCCATAATTACATCGCTTATTGAAATGCGCTTATTGAAATGCGCGCGCAGGCCGGGAACCTCGCTCTTTCTCTTCTTTACGTAATTCGGAGCGATAATTGAAGAAAATATAGTTGATGCAAGTTGTAAATTGAAACAGGACATATTAAATTGAAATAATTTAGCAAGATCGGACATGGAAACCGTTTATTATAGAGACAATGACCGAGAAATATAGACGTAACCCCGATATGCATAATGGTGTACACATGTCATGTTGTGATATGAAACTGAAAGTGATTTGTTGTAGAGAAAGAGCGTGGTTCCCGGCTTGCGCGCGCATTTCAATGAGCGAGCGGGGTGACAGCGATGTAATTATGGGTAATGAGGCACTTCCGTTGCTTTTTAAAATGGCGAGTGGCTTACCTTGTCAATATCTATATACAGTCTTTTTTTAAGAAGTGGTTTTGTCGGAAGAATTTTTATTGATTTAGTATGTGTATGCTTTATAATAAACAGGTTTATAAAAATCACGACTGCAGCTGCATTTTTCAATAATAAAAAAACTCACGAATAGTCGAATGATTGAGTCATTGCCATCGAGCGCCTGTGGTCAAGTAAAGAACATTCTATTGATTTGTGAAAGTGGCAATTTGGTACTATTATTCAGTTGTGTCGCATGGCGAATAGAAATAAAATCTACAGAAACTATTTCGTAGAAGGGTTTTCTACAAAGTTTGAAAATCATCCAACATATTCAGCCAGTATTGATGTACCAGACATCATGAAGTAAACGTTGCACACACATATGCTATTTTCAGATGTTGGAACCACATATAATCTATTGTAATTGGATTACGGTCCATCCGTTTAAATTCATTTTAGCACGTGTAAGCTAAAAGAAATGAAAACATGTATGATGTGTTTGAGTCATATCATCGTAATCATTTGTGGAAAGTTTTTAATTGCATGATGAATGACAAAGTTACAGCCTAGACATGCTTTTTTTTATCCAAATTTAACCTTTGAGCTCTAAGGATGACCACGGCCTCTGAGGCAGAAAGACAGGGTTTTGTTTCACAAACGAAATGCCGTTTTCTCATGGTATTTATTAATGGGTAAGTTGTCTTGTTATAGCACACTCAATGACAAAGTTACAGATCGGACAATTGGTTTTAATTGTACATTTGCCGTCTTAATGCGACCTAGACCTTTATGTTAGGGAGACGGAAATTACATGCAAAAGGTCGCCCTATGATGGTTTACTTTTTTGCTAAGTTTAATCAATCAAAATACGGCAAAAATTCTGGCAAAGACAGATGGATTTTCAATCTGTTTTCGGCCAAATCAGGCCATCGCACTAAGTCTGACCCTGACCTTTGAAGTAGAGTGACAGGTTTAAAACGCAATACCTCGTGTTATGATGGTGGAAATTTGTGCCAAGGTATTTCAAAATCCATCTACATGGCAAAGTTAAGGCTGAGATAGAAGATTTCGCATACACGTCCAGACGTACAAACGTGCAAACGGACAGTGCGACTTCTATACGCAGACTTCTTCGAAGTCATTTTCAAACTCAGTGGCGACCTCAGTGTACCGTTAACTTTATTGAGCATGTATCGGTGGTAATCGAATGGAAGTAATCATTGGAGCTGCTTTATTGAATGCAATGTACCGACTTTCATTTGCTTGACTCTAGCGGAGTAATTAAGGACGCTTCTGGCACGGTTATAATGTTACATGGGGCACCAATTCCTGGAAGCAGCACGACACCAGAAATTGATCTGTAATTTAAAATTACTTTCTATGCCAACCGATATCAGCTTGTGGCTTTTTGGTATACATCTTGCTGTTCTCTTTATGATGTATTTAACAAACAAACACACGCACCAAACACACACACGCACACACGCAGGAACACACACTCGCACAATTGTTCGAATTGTGTAGGGTATTTTTTGAATTTTGATGTATATTTTGTATTATGGAAGGAGTTTCAGATGGGTAACTATTCAGAACATTTCGAAATAATTAAAATGCTATAACACAATTACCAGAAGATAACTTGTCGTTTTACACCAAATACAATACAATCATACTACACAACATTAAACACACGCTAATGTTTCACGCTCTGCTGTACTTTTTCTAAAGCTTGTGAGATTTTATAGAAATCTCAGCAGTGGTCTTTAAAAAGAAGATTGTAATTTCAGTTTAAAAAAAAAGTCAAACAATAAAAATAGAACAATCGAATAAAAAAAAATTGAACATTTAACAAGAACCAACTCTGGCGGCCGTCTTGTGCAAAGGTGCTGTGCCATTGGAACAATTCTTTTAAATGTAAATCAGAAAATGTTGTTGGATATTTAAGTAATAGGCAATATAGATATATTGTAGAGTGTGTCCATTTTTGTTAATAAAAGACTAACGGACTTCAACAAGATATATTTCCAGACATTTTTTCTTGAGTTTTATAAATCGTATCTTTCAAGTTTATATCATGCACTTTGGACAGAAATAAGCTTCTAAGATTCTAGTAATTGGCGAAAACACGTGCTCATAACTAAGGCGAAGATTATTTACAGACTTCCGATATTTCAACCATCAGTTTGGATTTGCCAGGTACAATTAAGTTTTGGATGTATCATCACGTTAACGCACCTTACGAGAGTGTGGTAAAGCACGACATATATGCCTTTAACTTGGGAGTCATGAACCATTATCACTAGGATAGATGTTGTTAGTTTCGCTTCTCACTATAAGCTTTGCGTGATAATAACGAACGACACGAAACCACGAATAGCTTAATAATGTAGCATGTCCGTGCATTACTTCCAAATATCCGAGTTCTATCGCTGACCAAGATTTTGAGACTAACATGACTGTAAAATGCGATACAACGACATAGGCATTAATTGCGACGACTTAAAAAAACAAATAATGCGAAAAAATCGAATGATACGAATACAATATTTTACTCGCGTCTGTTGTCTTATCGATTGTGAAATAACAATGAGAATCATTCATGGACATTCAATCCACTGAAACATATTTTCCATTTTTTATAGGATATATATTTATATATATTACATAAAACTTGGCAGTGATAACAAAGTATTTCGACTCGTCTCCTATGGGTAAAATAGCTCGTTGTTCTGTTTATAAAATTATGTGTTGTGTTGCTATTAAATTAATAATTTTTTGTCTTTATATATGAACTGTACAATTCATCCGGGCGACACACTGATGTCATATGCAATATTCAAAAGATTGTCAACAATCATATTCGACTTTGGTATCTGTTTCAATATGTTGCAAAATACGTCGTCAATCGCAGAAGATAAACTCCGTTTGACATGTTATTACGGTAATGACGTCGTTCAAAAACTGGTATTTTGCAGCGCGCAAATTTAATGGACCTTATGTTAGTTACTGTACATATACTTGTTCATTTTAAACAACACCATTGCAGATCAGTTGCTTGCTGCTTGTAGTCATAACCATTATGCCATACCCATATTTCGCTCGTGGTGCTAGATACATTTTTTTTAACCCAAAGTGGTTGTAATGAGGAATACGCAAATCTTATTTGCTGTCGTCGTAACGTACTTTGCAGTGAAACAGGGGAGTACTCCCTATTCACATTTCGTCGCCTTTACTCCAAGAATTAATATAAAAACAGGATTATTGAACAACAAAATATGTTTTTGCTTCAATTACCTAATGGTGATATTTACACTAAAGGTTAACGACTCTATCAGGGGATTTGCAAATGAGCAATGCCATTCGTAGCAAGAGAATCTTTATTTTTCAACGAGATTGTTCTCTTATTTTGTCTGGGGGATGTTATTAGTCTTAAATAAGGAACTTATACAACCCAGTTGTCAATTGTTACAAACCTAAGTTGGCAATGTTTCCTATATGGGATTGTGGGGCTGATTAAAAACTATATTTCTGCATCTAAATATAGGAACACTGACACTCCTGAAACAGTATCAAGTTCGTGCCATCCTATACAATACAAGACAGTACTTACAACAACAACTTTTTGAGTAAATATAATGCCCTCATTACAAAGTGAACTATTGCATATTATGTAAGATAACACTTATTTCTCTTACTTTTTGTTCGTTCAATAGACGTCGCTTTTGTGGTTTTCAAAGCTTTTTGGTAAATTATAATTTCTCTTCCAAACACAATATGTTTCTGTCCTTTAAATGTATATTCGTTATTGTCAACAAAACACACGGTCATACATCTTGATTCAGACTATGATGTCAAAAGAAAATGAAAGTGATGTCAAATGACAGCCTGTAGACACGCGTCCATGTTTGTTTAAAGCATTGAACTGTTCTCAAAAACATCATTATCAACACATTAGCAGAGATACACGATCAGAATATGTCCTCTCAATGCCCAATGTCGTTTAATAGGGAAACTATCGTATATTGTGTTCGCATAATGAACTAGGTTCTAATCCCTATGGGTTGTTAGCTATTGAACTAAAATCATGTGCAGCTTTGAAGCATGGTTGCATTTATATTACTGGAGACTACCTTAATAACAAAATCTGATAAAATATTTATCATAGCGATGAAAATGTAATAATTATCGGTGCTTGATCGATTTGAAAAATCCATAAGTCGCGTAAAATACGAGTATCTTTAAATTGTCCTTATTGTCATATATACATATTATATATATATATATATTTATATATATATAATAATAATAATAATAATAAAACTAAAAAACACGTTTCTGGGAGTTTTTAAATATATATTGTCTTTATACAGACGGATCTACCATTTAATACCGTTGAACTTGTACAACTATTTACATGTCTGTTACTGCTATAGTATTTTTTTTAGTTGAATATATGAATGGTAAGCACATTATTGAATATTGTTATTCATCAAATTATATTCAAACATATTAATTATACGGACAGACACAGTAAAAATTAGGCAAAAGTGTAACAATGACAGAATACGCTGATTAAAAGCGTATTAATCTTCATTAAACAAAACTATAACCATACGAGAGGGAAAATATGACTTCATATTGTTCACCTGTTTATTAAGGCGTAGCCAGGTTGTTTCGAAACCAGTAGCATGACTCGAAAACATCTTTCTAAGGGACCAAAATCGGATGTCAGACACAATTGATTTTATATTAAAAACATTTCACCTCTACAATCACAGACAGCCTCTTTTTAGACCCCCAGGGGCTTATTTTGAAGAGCACTGCTTGATTTTACATGACAAATATTACAACTCTTGGCCATTTTGTTTCAGATACGCTTTTTAGAATGTCTCTTAAAACCCTGTTTTGACCCCATCAGCATGATTTCAAAGTTTTGTGTACGGGATCACAAGAAATTGCTAAATGCCAAATATTCAACATCTGACCTTTGCGGTTTAAGAGCAATAGATAAAAAACCCACGTAATAATTAAACTCCAGATTCTGTGTCAGAAAACTTTTTGTGTTTTTATTTCTCAATACCTTCATAAAATAATATCAAATATAAATATGCAATTATTAAATCTGGGGTTACCATCTTTAAACATCAATGTAAAGCATTAAGGGTTTTGAACGGTTTAAGGCAAGCCAAACCTCACCATCACCATCCTTCAGAATCAATAACAATCCAAACGTGCGTCTTAAAAGATCTCAATCGAATGTACCTATGCTGATAGAAACAAAACAACATGAATGCCTATCGCGACGCACGAATCAAATACTACACACATACATTTAGCGTTCTAGTGTCGGAAGAATCATACAATATTTTAACGAATATGGGATAGGTTTACATGTTATCTACTATGTAATTCTATAATAATCATGAAAACACTGGGGCGTGGCCGGTATTGACGTCTGAGACATTTTGTAATAAACTTTGTACAGGACCTCTATCTGATGTTTTATTCTCCATATCAAAGACTTGTGGAGAAGAATGTTGTTTCTTTTGTAAAGTTTTTTCCAATGTACGTTTATATTAATCATGAAACTGCTGGGGCATGACCATTTTCACCCCAGACGCATATTTGAATACATTTTCTATCTGATTTTTTATCCTCAATTTCAAAGATCTGAGACTTTTTTTGATTGCGAAGTTATTTACTATATAAGTAAACATAAATCATTACCTCATGGGCGTGGCCCGGAGTTTAACCTCAGGGGCGTGATTTGAACAAACTTATAAGAGGACTATAAGAAGATGGTAGACACTAAATAGTAAAGCCCAGTTCCTTACAGAAAAAGAATTTTACAGTAATTTGAAATTAATCATGTGTCTTCTGAGAGGTGGCAAACTTTAACACCAGGTGAATGATTTAAAAAATCTTTGTAGATACACACTACAATGTAACATACCAAATGTTAAACCTCTAAA
Source organism: Dreissena rostriformis (assembly GCA_007657795.1). NCBI lineage: Eukaryota > Metazoa > Mollusca > Bivalvia > Myida > Dreissenidae > Dreissena > Dreissena rostriformis. Next base: position 162,682 of record VMBQ01000317.1, on the reverse strand, counting down.
CACAACGTTTTCAGATAATTAGATTTTTTAAATTATTTACTATTAAGGTCTGCATAAATTATGTGAACTGCTGTGGCGCTGCTAAATTTGACCCTAGGGTTATGATTTGAACAATCTTTGTAGAGGGCTAATATAATATGTTACACACCAAATATCAATAATCTTAACCTTGCGGTTTCTAGAAGAAGATTTTCAATTTAGTTATTTGCTATAAAAGTATTAACCTCGTTTATTAAGCTTCTTGAATGTAAAGAAAGAAACTCATCGCATTCAGAGTTAGTAAATGTGATTATTGTTCACAATGTAAAAACAAATGCTTTGATCCTTAAACGAGACATTCGGTTCTACAGGTCACCTAAAGAGCGTACTAGCGTGGATATTAATTCACCAAAAACGTGTTCGTGTACTTCTTCGTAAACATCTTCGATAAAAAGTTGGTATTGATGATTTAAGCTGTTACAGAAACAGACTTGTCTAGTGTCTAGTCATTGAAACCCCGGTATCAATGCTTGGTATCGTTAATATATGTTATTCAATTGTGTTACATTGGACAATGCACATGAGACTCAAGTTTATGTATACACCACGCCAATCAGTACACTGTATTAAACCTTATTGCTTGATACTAAAAACGAAAATAAAGGATGTCTTTACCACGGTTTCAAAGTTTCTTGGGAAACTTGTATAACGGCTTTCTTGGCAATGAATCCACCGATGTGTCTTACGTACAAGTTGTACTATAACATACAATCGATGCATACTCATAAAACTTCAGTCGCATCGTCAATAAAATAAATAGGCATTATCCTTTCTTGTGTTTATATCTCCTTACATAAGTTAAGCTTTTAACGTTTTACCGTTTAAACGAATCACATCAAGTCGCCGAAAAATGAATTCATAACTCAAGCATTTCATTGTGTTACAGCATAAGAACCAAACTACTCTGATATATTGTAACCTTGTTAGTTTTCCGTGAAGTATAGTACATTGTATTGATCTGAAAAAAAGGCAATCGGGCACTGTTATTAAATTGTTTGACATGACGGAATAGATATTAAATCTACATAAACTGGTTTGTAGAACGGGCCTTCTACAAATCTCATTTTTAGAAAAAAACATGATTGATCATTAGTCAGTATTGATGTACTGAGACATCAGAAAGTAAACATTTAGAAAGTTGAAGCTTAACTATGAACCAACAATTCTGATCAATTTACTGTCTGTTCGTGCAATTAAAGTTTGGCAGATAAAATGGAAAGCTTTGTGGAGCGAGCTACATCCATATTTCGCAAGCGATTAAATGGAATATTCAAATATTTCAAAATGAAAGTATGCATACTATATTCGAGAACAAATCTTCCGTTTCAAAATATGTGAAAAAGAACGGGGTATATCGATTTACAATGAGCATTATGTAGACGTCATTCAGTTCAATATACCAAATTTCACGTTTTGGACTATAGGGCAGTAAATAGCAACGCATCTGGATCCGTTCAATGTTTTAGGGACACACACTAATAAAGGCTGGCATCACAACGTCAGAAATTGATTTGAAATGTAGTATGACTGTGTATGCTAATGCGACATCCGCTTGTGGGCTTTGGTATATAGTGCTGAAGGAAACGACAATGTGTTAAAATCAAACACAAGTTTGTTGAAATGCTTGAATCACATCTTGGTAATAAGAAAGTATTGACTCAATATTAAAATTATCTTCACATCAGAGAAGCTTGTTTAAAATAAAGTCGTCGTTGTTTGTTTTCATTGCAGATAACAGAAATATGTTTCCGTAAACAACACTGCATTTTAATATTGCTGAAGAGTTAAAACCTTATTAAAGCCACTGTGTTTGAATCGAAATGATTTTTAAAATTATCATGCAATGAGGGTAAAAAGGGAAAAGACCAGACAAACCTAAGGTTTTGCTGCATGCATGCCAGTATTAAAAAAACAACAACAAATACATGCATTCGTGAATAAACATATTTTCGTAGAGAACAGTGTCAGTAAAATGTATGCGATAGTTTATACAAATTTGTTAAGATTTCAAACTTGTCAATTATCAAAAAATCCCTGGCGACAATGTGTTTAAAAGGATTGGCATTATTTGAGCCTTTTGGTAGGGACCCACATAACGAAAATTTCTTGGAATCTAAAAAGGAAATATGAAGATGTTGTTTCGCGGAATCAATACAGTTTAAAAATTTAATCAACACATGTTTGTGTAGTAAAATTGAAATCGGCTAACGTTTTTAGACGATATGCACGTTCGACTTACGAAACGTCATGACATATGCTCTTTGGATAAGGGAAAGTGGAGATGAACACGTTCTCATATCAAGGAAGACACTTTTGTTTTTATTTGGTCCATAAATACATGCATAATAGATTCAATAATAGACGCATCCTCAGTAAAATAATATCACGTTTATAATGTGATAAAATACCATACACTTGCCAGTATCTAGGGATGCATCAACACTTATCAGTCGGAAAGATGTTGTTAGTATCTAGGGATGCATCAACACTTATCAGTCGGAAAGATGTTGTTAGTTTCGCTTCTCACAATAAGCTTTTCATGATAATAGCGAACGACACGCAACCACGAATTGATTTCTAATGTATAGGGTCCGTCCATTATTTACCAATATCCGACTTCTGTCTCTGTACAGTTACTACATCCTTATTGAAGTACGATACATTGGCATTGGCATGACATTGGAAGCTGAATTGTCACGGTCATATTTGCAAATCAGTTGCTTGCGGCTTGTAGTTAATACACAATGTGACAGAAACAGAGTCCTCTCCATGTTCTAGATATTTTGTCAACCCTTTTAGTGGAACTAAGGATGGCATATATCTTTGTTATACAGCAAAACAATATAGACCTATCATATGTGCATGATCTGTCAAAATATGTAGTTGTTCCGTTGATGGATTAGTTCAGTTACCCTATGGTGACCTTATGTTTACTAATTACTAACTGACATCGTGGTGAACACGAATGTCATTCCAAGCTGTCCATTTCGTAAATAAATGTTAATAAAATAGCAGTATAATGGAAGTTTGATCCAGCTGGGAAATACGATGGTATTGATTCGCACATTGGAACACGTTATGCGAGTCTCATCTTCTCTAGTCACTGTAAAAGACGTTTTATGATCATAATCAGGAGCTTACTTACGGAAAGACACGAGCCTCGCTCTGGAAAAAACCGGGCTTAATGCATGTGCGTAAAGTGTCGTCCCGGGTTAGCTTTTGCACTCCACTTTAATAAAAAAAAATTAATGGAAGTCTTGACAAAAACTCAGTTAAGGCGGAAAGTGTCGTCCCTGATTAGCCTGGGCATACTCTATTGGCTAGTCTGAGACGACACTTTAGGCACATGCATTAAAATCGGTTTTCCTAGAAAGAAGCTTACACTTATTTAAATATAGCAACTTTCAGATAGTTCACAATGGCGAGCTGTTTATCATTGAGTTTTAACTGCTACACCAATCAATGTTTCTAACGTTCAACATAACACAACGAATGCATACTAATAGAACTACTTCAGTATATACAGTAGAGAAACTCGTAGTAAACAACCGGCACTATCCTTGATTGTTAAACATATTCCTTCGTTAGTTCGCTTTTAAACATATTAATATCGTAGAATAAAATTAATGTCTTTTTTAAATATAAAAAGATGAATAACACTTAATCGCTGGAAAGGTTAACCTACAATTACACCTTGTATTGCTCTGGTATCAAAATTGACTTGTGCTTGATAACCTTGGAAGATACTTGAAATACTTCAAGTCACTTAAAGTCAAGTATAGAAAATTCTATTGATTTGTGAAAAAGGCGATTTGACACTATTGTTTAATTGTTTGGCATGGCAAATTTATAATACATATTGAGAAACTTATTCGTAGAAGGGTTTTGTAAACATTTTCAAAGTCACCCACGATATTCAGCCAGTATTGATGTAGTAGACACCATAAAGTAAACGTTGCATTCAAATAGTTTTCCTTAGCTGTTGGAACCACATATACATTAGTGTAATTTGATTACGGTCCATCCGTTTAAATCCATTTTAGCGTAAAATAAATGAAAGCATGTTTGACTTTTTTGAGTATCCTCAAGATAATCATTAGTGGTAAGTCATCTTGAATTGCATGATGAATGAAAAAGTTACAAAACAGACAAGCTGTTGTATTTCCAAATTGAATTGAACATTTGAATTCGTTATGTGAACACGACCTCTGAGGTAGAAAGACAGGTTTTTGTTTTGCAAATGAAATGCCGTCTTCTCATGGTATTCACTATTGGGTAAGTTTTCTTGTTACAGCATGATCAATGACAATTTTACAGACCAGACAAGCTGTTTTAATTTGACATTTGGCGTCTAAATGTTGCCTTGACTTTTATGTTATGTAGATTCATATTACATGCAAAAGGTCGGCTTATAATGGTTGCCAAGCTATGTCAATATCGATCAATATACGGCAAAGTTATGGTTGAGAAAGATGAATTTAAAATATGTTTTATTGCAAAATCTGGCATTAGCAATAAGTGTGACCATGACTTTTGACGTAGAGAGACAGGTGTTACACCCAACACGTCGTGGTATGATGGTGAAAATTTGCGCCAAGTTATTTCAAAATCCACCAATTAATGGGTTACTAATGTCTGAGGCATAAAACTTTCGCACAAACGTCCAGACGTTTAAACGTGCAGACGGACGGTGCGACTTTAAAACGCAGCAATTTTCGAAGTAATTTTCAAATGGCGACCTCAGTGTACCGTTAACCTAATGGGAAATGTTTCGGTGATAATCGAATGGAAGTAATCATTGGAGCTGCTTTATTCAATGCAATGTACCGACTTTCATTTGCTTGACTCTAGCGGGGTAATTAAGGACGCTTCCGGTATGGATATAGTGTTCCATAGGGTACCGAATCCCGGAGGCAGCACGACACCAGCAAATGATCTCTAATGTAGAATAACTATTTACGCCAATTCGATATCCGTTTTTTTTGGTATGCATGGTGTCAGAAAACGTGCTTGTGTTAATGCACCTTTGTTGTGAAATTAAATAATGTGAGTTATACAGTATTGAACTCAAATGTTAAATGTTTTGCACATCAGGAGAGCTGACTGATTCATCATCAGATATTCGCTGTTGGTTGCTTTTCAGTAAACAACAATGTTCTCTTGCTGAAGTATTCAACTTCCACACACACATCACACATGCTGCCACGCAAACTCGCAGGCGCACACACACACACACTCGCGCAAAATAGTTCGAATTTATGTGGTATATGTTTTGTGCATTTTCTATTATGAAAGGAGATTTATCAGCTGGATATATTTATTATTCGTCGAAATAAATAAAATCGAGTAACACATCATGTTATCATGAGATAAATTGTCCTTTTTACATCCGCTAAGATAAGTGACCAATAGCCAATGCAAAAGAAGACAATACATAAAACACAACATTAAACATATGCTAAGGTATCACCATCTGCATGAATTTTTTAATGATTGTGAAATATTAACGAAATTTAAGCAGTAGTCTTTAAAAAAAGAACCTGTTTTCAATTTTTAAAATAGACAAACAATAACAAAAGAAGAAACCAAATAAATAATTAGAAAATTAAACCAGAACCAGCTCTGGTGGCCGTTTTCTGCAAAGGTGCTGGACCATTAGAGCAACCATTTTAAATGTATATCAGAACATTTTATTGGAAGTTTAAATAACATTGACCCAATCGTGTCATTGGAAAAAAAGATGTATTGTATAGATTTGCCAATTTTCTGTATGAAAAGTCTAACGGACGTTAGCAACATATATTTCCAGATACTTTTTTTTAAGTTTCACCTATCGTATATATCAAGCACGTTCGACAGGCATAAGCTTGTTAGATTCGGGTTAGTGGAGCTAAACCCGTGCTCATTACCAAAACGATGTCTATTTACAGACTTCCGATAGTTCGACCATCAGTTTGTATAGGACTGGACAGTTACGATTAAGTTATCATAAGTAAACTAATATCCCGTTTTCGCAGCTGACGAGAGTGTGGTTAAGCACGATACATAGCCTATATCTTGGGAGTCATTAACAATTATCACTAGGATAGATGTTGTTAGTTTCGCTGTTCGCAAAAGGATGTGCATGATAATAGCAATCGACACGGAACCAAGAATTGATTTCTAATATAACAGATCTTAGCATTTCTTCCCAATATCCGACTCATGTCACTGACAAAGGTTTTGAACCACAAAGATACAACGGCATCGGTATGACGTTGGCTGCTGAAGTGCGACGACTTTAAAAGAAAAGCGGATTCTACGAATACTATCTTATACTCACATATGTTTCCTTGTCGATAGTAAAAGGAAAATTAAAATTGCTAGGAATCATTCATGCATATTCACTCCAGTGAAATATATTTTCCATTGTTTATTTAATAATTAAAATTGACATTGATAACGATGTTTTACGAATCGTCGAATAAGGGTTAAACAGCTCGTTGTTGTGTTTATTAGAGTATGTTTGGTGTCAAAAATAATTACTTTATTTGTCTTAATATATGACCTATAACAAGAATCCGATAACTTTCCCGGCGACACACATAAACAATATTAAATGGTTTGGTTTGTAAACAATCTTCTTGACTTCGCAAAACACACGGGTTCAAGCGCTGCAGATAAGCTTCATTTGCCAATATAGATAATGCTATTACGATAATGAGGTCATTCAAAGATAGGTATCTTTAGCGCTCATATGTGCTGGACCACAAGTCAATTATTGTTAATATACTTGGTCATTATAAATTACACGTTTGCATATCAGTTGCTTTCAGCCTGTAGTTATAAACATTATGCCATACAAAGAGTTTGCTCGTGGGGCTAGATAACTTTGTTCAACCCTAAATGGTTGTAATTGGGGGAACACAAATCTAATTTGCTGTCGTATTAACGTGCTAAGCAGAGAAACTGGTGAGTACTCTGTATTCACATTTTGTCGCATAAAGTACAGAACTCAATAGAGATATATTAATGTATAACAGAACAACATGTGGCTGCATCGTTGATGATATATTTCAATTTCCGTTTGATGACATTTACCCTATGGGTGAACGACTCTGTCCGAAGAGATGCAAATGATCAATGCTTTTCGTAGCAAGATCATCTTTATTTTGCAACCATATTGTTTCTCTCATTTTGTCTCTGGAGTGGTATTAGTCTTAAAAAAGGAACTTGTATAACTTAATTGTCAGTTGTAACACACAAGTTGGCAATAGTTTCTTTATGGGATTGTGGGACTGATTAAAGACTCCAGAACTCTATTACTACATCTAAATATAGGAACAATGACACTTCAGTAGCATTATCAAATTCGTGCCATCCGCCAGTTATTGAAAGCAAGTGAACTCTGTCCTATACAATACAGGACAGTACTTACAACAACAACAAATTTAATTAAATATAATGCAATCATTAAAAAGTGAATAATTGCAATTTAGGTAAGGTAACACTTATATCTCTTACTTGATGTTCATTCAATAGACGTCGCTTTGCGATTTTCAAAGCGTTTTGGTAAATTGTGGTACATTATAATTTCTCTTCAAACGATATATTTGGTGTCCTTTAAATGCATAATAGTTATTGTTAACAAAACCAACTTCTTTATTATATCTTGATTCAGAAACTATGATATCAAAAATAAATAAAAGTGATGTTACATGACAGCATATGGAAACGCATGAATTTGTTTAATGCACACAACTGTTTTCCAAAACATCATAGAGACAACACATTAACAGGGATACACGATCAGAAAATGTCCCATCAATGCTCAATTTCGTTTATTGGGGAAACTAAATCTGATTTTGTGTCCGCATAATTAACTAGGTTCTAATCCCTATGGGTTGTTAGCTATTCAACTAAAAACATGCGCATCTTTGAAGCATGATTGCATTCATATAGCTGGAGACTAGCTGACTAACTTAAAAAGCAATTTTGATAAAATATTAATGATAACGATGCAAATATAATACTTATCGGTGCTTGATCGTTTTGAAAAAAAACATTTGTCGCGTAATATACTAGGATCTTTAAGTTTTCCTTTGTGTCATATCAAGTCTTTATACGGGCGGATCAACCATTCACACTTAATATTAAACCCCAGTTCCTTGAAGAAAAGACTTTTACAGTGAATCGATATAAATTATGTGGTTTCTATGATGTGGCAAACTTTTAGATCGCTGGAATGATTTGATCAATCTTTGTAGAAGATCCTAACAGGATCGAAGGTATGCATTATGTTTTCGAGTCTTCTCATTTTAGTCGTTTGTGGTAAGTCATCTTCAATTGCTTGGTGAATGACAACGTTACAGTCCAGACAAGCTGTTGTATAATCACTATTGTAGGCTAGAAGCTTTATTGTAAGCTTTATTGCTGAAATAAATGTTGTTGTTGTTGTTGTTGTATAACTAACTTTGACTTTTAACAGATGTTATTTGACCAAATGTTGCGTGTTCTGAGAAAAGTGGGCAAAATGCTTGTGCGTAAATTGTCATCCCAGATTAGCCTGTGCAGTCCGCACAGGCTAATCAGGGACGACAATTTCCGCTTTTATGGAATTTTTGGTTTAAATGATGTCTCTTCTTAGCGAAAATCTAGTTTAGGCGGAAAGTGTCGTCCCGGATTAGCCTGTGCGGACTGCACAGGCTAATCTGGGATGACACTTTACGCACCAGCATTTTGCCCAGTTTTCACAGAACACGACACAAATCTGACATCTGTGGTCTTTTGATTTACATGGCGTCATGAAACGTGTTTGTTATCAGGCAATTTTGTTGTGATATTTAAATCATTTTGAATAGACATTATCGAACTCGAATATTATCTGTTCTGCACATGAGGGGAACTGACTTACAATTTATCATCAGAACTTTGCTATTGATTGCTTGTCAGTAAAATGCAGTGTCTCTTGCTGATGTATTAAACAAACAACAACACTCACACCAAACACACGCGCGCACACACGCACGTACACACGCACGCACACACGCAGTCACTCACACTCGCAACATTGTTCGATTTGTATATGGTATTTTCATTTGATGTACAATTTGTATGATGGAAGGAGGTATCAGATGGGTAACTTGAGTATATATGAACATAATTAAAATGCAATAATATAATTACCATGAGTGAAATTGTCGTTTTACGCCAAAGCAATACAATACAATAATACTACACAGCATTAAACACACGTTAAAGTTTCACGCTCTGCTGTACTTTTTCTAACGTTTGTGAAATTTCATAGAAATCTCAGCAGTGGTCTTTAAAAAGAAGATTGTAATTTCACTTTTTTTTCAAAAAATCAAACAATAAAAAAAAAACAATCGAATAAAATAGTTAAACAATTTAACCAGAACCAACTCTGGCGGCCGTCTTGTGCAAAGGTGCTGGGCCATTCGAACAACTCTTTTAAATGTTAATCGGAAAATATTATTGGAAGTTTAAGTAATAGGCAATACATATATAATGTATAGTTTTGTACATGTTCCTTAATAAAGACAAACGGACTTCAACAAGATATATTTCCAGACAATTTTTCTTGAGTTTCATTAATCGTATCTTTTAAGCTTATATCAAGCGCGTTGGACAGAAATACGCTTCTAAGATTCCAGTAAGTGGCGGAAACACGTGCAAACTATGACAAAGACTTTTTACAGACTTCCGATATTTCATCCATCATTTTAAATAGGATTGGGCAGGTACGATTAAGTTATGGATGAATCATCAATCAAATGATATTACGTTTACGCAGCTCACGAGAGTGTGGTAAAGCACGACACATATGCCTATACCTTGGGAGTCGTCATTTACCATTACCACTAGGATAGATATTGTGAGTTTCGCTTCTCACTATAAGCTTTGCCTGATAATAGCGAACGATACGCATCCACGAATTGATTTCCAATGTAGCTGGTCCGTGCATGACTTCCTAATATCCGACTTCTATCGCTGATCAAGATTTTGAGACTAAGGAGACATTCAATCCACTGAAACACATTTTGAATTGTTTATTGGATATTTATTTATATAAATATAACATAAAACTTGGCAGTGATAACAAAGTATTTCGACTCGTCTCCTATGGGTAAAATGGCTCGTTGTTCTATTTATGAAATTATGTGTTGTGTTGCTAATAAATTAATACTTTTTTGTCTTAATATATGACATGTAAAATTCATACGGGCGACACACTTATACCAAATGTCAAAATTCAATATTTTGTCAAAATTCATTTTAGACTTTGGCAGCTGTTTTCAAATGTTGCGAAACACGCGGTCAATCGCAGCCGATATACTTAATCTAATAACATATTATTGTAATTATAGTAATGATGTCGTTCAAATACAGGTATATATATCGTGCATATTTAATGGACCGCATGCCAATTATTTTAAAAATACTTTGTCATTACACATTGTTGTTGGGAACTACACCTCCACATATCATTTGCTTGCGGATTGTTGTTTTGAGTATTATGACATACCCAGAGTTTGTTCGTGGTGCTTTTCTCAACCCTTAATGGTTGTAATGAGGACAGGCAAATCTAATTGTCTGTCGTCGTAAAGTGCTTATTAAAGAAACAGTGGAAACCTCTGTATTCACATATTCACATTTCGTGGCTTAAAGTACAGGACAACATTAATATATATCAGCAAAACATGTGGTTGCATCGTTTATCGGATACTTCAATTACCCTATGGTGACATTTATTCTTTGAGTGAACGACACTAAAGAAAGATTGTCAAATGAGCAATTCTATTCGTAGAAAAATCTTTATTATACAACGAGATTGTTTCTCTCATTTTGTCTCTGGAGTGATATTTGTCTTACATAAGGGACTTATATAACCCAGTTGTCAATTGTTACACACCTACGTTGGCAATAGTTCCTATATGGGATTGTGGGACTGATTAAACACTTAATAACTCTATTACTGCATCTAAATATAGGAACATTGACACTCCAGAAACATTATCAAATTCGTGCCATCCGCCAGTTATTGTAAGCAAGTGATCTATTTCCTGTACAATACAGGAGAGTACTAACAGCAATAACTATTTGAGTAAATATAATGCCCTCATTACAATATGAAGAAGTGAAACTCCAGAAGCTGCAGCAGTATTGCAGTTTTATCATACACACCTCTGTAGTCCTTTATTTATGGCAAGGAACCAATTGCCAAAACGGTACAGTACGGCACAAAACGAAACAACATATACACATAGTTGAATAAAGCTGGGGTCACCGCCTTGGAACGGTCAATGCTAAGCATTGGGGGTTTAAACCAGTTAATGAGCGCTCAACCTCACACTTGGCCCAGCAATATTCATGATACATATAAGTGTAAATAAAATTTAACCTCATAGCATTGCAACAAAGTGCATTTTAGGTAAGACAACCCTTATTTCTGTTACTTATTGTTCGTTCAATAGACGTTACTTTGGGGATTTTCAAAGCTTTTTGGTAAATAATATTTTCTCTTCCAAACAATATATTTTGCTGTCCTTTAAATGCATATCAGATATTGTGAACAAAACACACTGCCATTCATCTTAATTCAGAAAATATGATATCAAAAGAAGATGAAAGTGACGTCAAATGACAGCATTTGGACAAGCGTTTTTTTTTAAAGCACTCAACTGTTTTCTAAAACTTCATCAAGTCAATACATAACTAGATATACACGATCAGAAAATGTCCTCTCAATGCTCAATGTCGTTTATGAGGGAAACTAAATCTTATTTGGTGTCCGCATAATGAACAGGGTTCTAATCCCTATGGGTTGTTAGCTATTCAACTAAAATCATGTGCAACTTTGAAGCATGATTGCATCATATTACTGGAGACTAGCCGACTAACTTCAAACAAAATCTGATAAAATATTCATGATAACGATGCAAATGTCATACTTAACGGTGCTTGATCATTTTGAAAAATCAATTAGTCGCGTAAAATACGAGTATATTTAAGGTGTCCTTTGTGTAATATAATATAAAGTTTTTTTAATGGACGGATCTACCATTCAATAATGTTGAACTATTTACAACTATTTACATGTCTATTACTTCTATGATATTTTGTTGAGTTGAATATATGAATGGCATGCACATTATTGAATCATCAAAAATCAGTTTAAAATCTAAACAAATGGTAAATTATAGAAATTGTGAGAATTTCGAAAACTTTCACAGAACTGTTACTGAAGCTGTTTTCTACAAAATACTTATGTTTACGAATGCATGTACTTTAATTCGTTTATACGGACATACATACAGCAAATCCTCAGCTTTACTGATCTTTTTCTCTTTTGACCCTCATTACATAATGATTATGAATCCATAAGGTATTTTTTTTTTAAATCATGTCGATTCAAACATAGTTGGTTTATTTGGGTTTTAAATGCTTCAGCAATAGAAGAACGCGGTGTCCTTAAAGGGAACATTTTTTGTAATTGACTGCAATGAAAACAAACAGCGTCGACTTTTAAAAAAAATAAGCTTCTCTGACGCGAAGATAATTTTACTATTGAGTCGATTCTTTCTGATTAACAACACACTTGTGTTTGAACTTAACACATGGTCATTTCCTGCAGCATTATATATAAACGCCAAGAAGCGGATGCTGATTTGGCATACACAGTCATACTACATTAAAACTCAATTTCTTATGTCGTGATGCGAGTCTTCAAAAGTGTGTGTCCATAAAACATTTTAGGTGCCAGAAGAGTTGCTTTTTACTGCCATAAAGACAAACAAATGATATTTAGTATATTAAACTGAATGGCGTCGACATAACGTTCATCGTAAATCAAAATACTCCATGCTTTTTTCTTACATATTTTGAAACTGAATGTTTGTTTTCGAATATATTATACATACTTTCAGTTTGATATATTTGAATATTCCATTTAATCGCTTGTGAAATATGGAGGTAGCTCGCTCCACAAAATTATGCATTTAATCTGCCAAACTTTAACTGTACGAACAGACAGTAAATTGATCACACTATTTCTTGGATAATATTTAAGGTTGAAGAAGCTAAATGTGTGTGTGCAACGTTTACTTCCTGATGTCTTAACACATTAATATTTACTACTTATCAATGATGGTTTTGGAGCTTTGAAGAAGGTTTATTATACAAACCAGATTATGGAGATTTAATATATATTCCGCCATGCCAAACCATTGAATATAAGTGCCATATTGCCTGGATCAATACAATATTCTATACTTCACGGAAAACTAAAGAAGTCACAATATATAAGAGGAGTTTTGTTCACACAACGAAATGCTTGAGTTGGGAATTGATTAACTTGCTGTGATTTGCCGTTTTTAAATTTCCAACAGACGTGTATTACGTTTTTAAATGGTAAGACTTTACAAGCTAAACTTATTTAATAAGATATAAACAACAAGAAAAGCTAATGCATGTTAGTATATTGACGATGCGACTGACGTTTTATGAGTATGCATCGATTGTATGTTTCACGTAAGACACATCGGTGAAAAAATCACCAAGAAAGTCTTTGTACAAGTGGCCAAAGAAACTTTAAAACCGTGCTGCATACATCCTTATGTTCGTCTCTAGAGGCAAGCAATTATATTTGGTACAGTGTACTGATTTGCGTATTCATCAATTTGGGCCTCATTCGGATGGCCCAATGTTAGAAAATGGAATAACATGTATTGACGATACCAACCAAACATTGATCTCTGGGTTTCAATGACATGACACTAGACTAGTCTGCATCTGTAACAGCTTGCTTATCAAAGATGTTTACGAAGACGTTCACGAGCACGTTTTTGGTAATTTAATATTCACGCTAGTACGATCTTTGGTTGACAAATAGAGCCACATTTCTTGTTAAAGGATTGTTCAAACAATGTCCCTGGGTAAAACTGTCCTCTAAGCTTCACATAATTGATAAAACCTTTACAGTTAATCACTAAATAGAAAATATTCTTTTCAAACAAATCGTCAAACAAAAAACATCCCTGGTAGTAAAAATGCATTAGGAAATATTTAAGAAATCTAGCCAATAAATTATATGTTGTTCCGGTCAGAGATGTTATATTTTATGTTAAATCGGGAAATGTGTTTGAGGAGAAATTGAATTCTACCAACGTTTTCAGAGGATATGCACACCATGTCATACGTTCTTTGGATAAGTGTACGTGCAGCTAGACAAGTGCTCAGATCCAGAAAGACACGTTTGAATTTATTTTGTTCATAAATGCATGCAGTAATAGACGAATCATTTGTGAAATAATATCACGTTTATGCAGCTTAATATAATGTCATAAAATACCATACACATGCCAGTATCTAGGGATTCATCAACATTTATCAGTCGGAAAGATGTTGTTAGTTTCGCTTCTCACAATAAGCTTTGCATGATAATAGCAAACGACACGCAACCACGAATTGATTTCTAATGTATGGGGTCTGTCTATTATTTACCAATATCCGACTTCTGTCTCTTTTCAGTGACTACATCCTTATTGCGGTACGATACATTGGCATCGGCATGCCATGGGAAGCCGAAATACCACGGTCACCGTTGCAAATCAGTTGCTTGCGCCTTGTAGTTAATGCACATTGTGACAGGAGCATAGTCTTTTCGAGGTTCTAGATATTCTGTCAATTCTTTTAGTGGAAATACAGATGGCAGATATCTAGGTAACAAAACAGTAAACATTTAAATAATTTGTTAAAATATGTTGTTTTTCCGTTGATGGTAAATTTAGACGCCCATCATTGTTGCTTAATATTTGCAATTTCTTAATTTGAATGAAGCTGTATTGAATTATTCCGATTTTGCGCATCTGAACTCTATACAGTTGGCTATTAGCGCAATGGCCAACACGAATAAAATATTGAAAGAGTATGTCCTTCAAGAAAAGTCCATATAAATTGTTTTGTATTCTGTGGCGACGTCATTAAGTACAATGTACCAACTAAAAGGGTTTTCATTTAAGACGCGAAACAGTATTATCATGTTGCTTCGAACACTATATCCGTAATGAATTCATACAACACGCCGTCAGAAATTGATGTTTACGGTAGAATGGTCTATGTACATTCGATATCCTGCATGGTGGTTTGTAATAAAAAGCCACATGAAACAACCATTGTTCGAACAAAAGTGTTTTGTGACGATTGAAGAATCACCTTTGAGTAACTTTCCATGTTTGAAGGACGGATGGCTAGCTGTAAAGCAACATGAAGTTATCATGTTGCTTGGGACAATACATCCGTAATGAAATGAGACAACATGCAGTAAGACTTTGATTTGATATCAGTCATGTGGTTTGTAGAACTGTGCCACAGGAAACAAGTATTGTTAAATCAAACCAAACGTTGGCGTTTCTGGCAATGTTAGGAACGGGCATGAGTGTTGCACAACAATATGAATTACATTATGTTTGAAAGTTAATTATTCCCTCGAATTTATTGTAACATGTTCTAGCATTATCAATGTTATTTTGTCCTGTCTTGAGTCATTACTATACCGTAATGCATTTGTTTTAAAAGAGCATTTCTTCGGTACCCACGATACATGATTAAATCATGATGCAGACGTATCATGTAAATAATAATTACTGAAACCGTTGCAATTGCAACATCGCCTCCTAAAACAACAACAAAAACCCATTTACATGAACCAAAAAAAAAGCGGATAATTTTACTTTCAAATGGTTAGTTTCTCAAAATGTTACACACATCATAGTAAACACAACCACCGTTACGATGCGTATAGCAACGCTCAGAACTGAAACTCACCATCTTAATAAATTAAATACTAAATATGACAATTTCCCGCCAAGTATAGAACACGTATTGATCGGATCATTGGATGAGGCACTATCTGAAAACTATTATTTAGTTGTATGGCGTGCTGGTGAAAATGTTGACAGAAACTGGTTCTAAGAATGGCTATTATATAACTCTTAAAAACATCGCTGAACAGATGATTAAATGATGCATAAGGATTTACCAAAAACAACAACAACAAACAAAATACAAAGATTTGTATAACACATCTGCTTGTGTCTAGTGTCTAGTCATTTAAATATTGAGTCAATATTTGGTACATCTCATTACTGTAATTCCATTTGTAATGTTGATGACATGAGACACAAGTGTATGGACACGCCATTTACGACACTGTACCAAATATAATTTGGTTGACTTTAGAGAAATAATTTAGGACATAACTAGCAGGGTGTTGATACTTTTTTGGACACTTGTAGTGATGATTTCTTGGCGATTCATTCATCATTGTACAACTAGAACATATTAAAATCAACGTGGGAACAAAAACGACGCATGTACTTTATTTTGTACGGTTCATTATTTCACGACACGCTGCATGTTTTCTATAGACACAGAAGGGAGGGAATCAAATAAAGGTTATGCTGCAATACTTATGGAAAGAGCAAAATGTTTTGAAAGTGGATCCGAATGATTCTGGAGAATTGTATAGTCAAATGCGTGCATAACAAAATATATCACAATAATAGCTTCTGTTGAATGTATTGAAAAAGAACATGTATTTTCTTTTGTCATAAAATTAACATAAAACAAAACATTCCCGATTTTTTCAAATTTAAACTGGTATTTATAAAATAATAAGACCTCACTATAAATCAATAATAATTGATGATTTTGACGAAATGTTGTTCGCTATGATCCATTAAAGTATCTTAACAGCGGACGTTACGTATAAATGTTGCCGTAGTAAGAACGGGGTCGATATTCACAAAGCTTGTTAAAGAAATCTGACCTTAAGGTGTACTTAAATGAAAATTTCATAAAAGTTCTATATAAAATCCGATGTTTTCTGTTTATAAAATGATTGAATATTGATCATTTTGCAATATTTATTTGTTCAATAAATGTCTATGTAAAAAGACCTGATCAAGACATAGCCGGTGAATTAAGGAATCTAATAGGATTATAAGGAATTCCCTTTAGTTTTCTCTAAGTACCATTATGAATACGGGCCCTGGATTTCCTTAAGTTTATTAACCTCGCAGCCGGACACATGGACATATGTACATACGGACACACGGACGGACAAAGGGTTAACCTAAAGTCCCCTCTTGTTACACCGGTAGCGGACTTATTACAACAAAAAGAACTAAGATCGCATCAGAATCGGACTATTTGCAGCACGTTGTATATTATTAAGTTATGATAATCTAATAACCCGTGGTATGGGATATAGATGCCTAGAAAATAAAACACGAGTTAGAAGCAGGAGGGATTTGATGACAAGCGTCGTTATACGACAACAAACTTTGAAAGAAAAATAGTATTGTTTAATTAATATTTGCATTAAGAAACGAAGGCAAAAACTTAAAGTTATTTGTGCTAACTATTGGAATATCCTTCTGTATTCTAATATTGTACACTTGCACACTTAAACAATCTTTGAGGGTTAAAACATTATGCTTGATGAATTATATCAAAGTTAGCACAAATAGTGTGTCATTTTGACACCGATGAGTTGTTTTATCTATAATAGCACTTTCGACTATATAAGGTTTTTGAGCGTCCTAAATTACAATACAAATAAGTATCTTGGGAGCCATATACAGTACAATAATTAGCAGTAAGTTTCGCTTCTTGAAATAGGCCTAGCATAATAATGGAGACCGTCGCGGAAAATACACTTTAATTTGAATATATAGCGCAAATTCGGAAATAAAGAAGGGTCGTCAAATATTTATTTACTTCCTACGTAGCTTTTAAAAGTCCTTAAAATAAGACGATGCAATCAGCCTCTTGCATAAGTCGATGAATATAAAATTACATGATATGTATAATGATAAGTTGGCTATGACATAGCTAGCTATCCGATTATTTTTTATATTGGAAGGGTCGCCATGAAAGCAAATTGAAAATTAGAAGCAAAATCACTAATAATAAAAGTTAATATTTCAGTTGACAGCATGTATTAAGCCCCGTTTATATTGGAAGCACATTGCATACTGGTACTATTGCATTAAATGGTAAAAACATTTAAAAAACAAACAATATATATATATATAACTGTATACATCGAAAAAGACGCGCATGGTAAGATGCACTTGCTGCACGGATATCGGATAAAATAAACTTTATGTTATCTCACAAAATCATTGGACGTTTATCTTTCCTTTGGTCATTTTTGAATTCACTGATCAGTCACCAGTGTCTTTGAGTAACAAATGAAACATTTATATAATTTGTACGCGGAGCTAGACATCTTTCAATCCTTTATACTGATAATGAGGAAGTCTTATTTGCTGTCCTCGAAATGTGGTTGGAAGAGAAACAGGGGGGTTTCTTCGTAATCACATTGAGTCGCCTATACAGCACGATCGTATAATAAGGAAGCAAAAATGTTTGCTTCGGTGCTAAGCCACTACATTAGCGGAATTATGTTCACTGAAGAGATACAATATTTGGTTATACATAACACAATATAGATAACATATCGCCTTTATGATTCTTAGGATTTTGTGACAATATAAAATGCATTACAATCTCATCATGCGTTGTTTAATCGTTTGTATGATTCTTTAGCAACATAGGTACGATTCTACTTATCAGTAAGTATAGTACATACATGTGAATAATAATTATGATATAGTATTGTGCGATTCGTATACTAAATCTGCAAACAGCAGCAGAACCTATAAAATGTTCGAGTAGGTTTAATTTGTACGATACAAGTCATACAGAATTAGTGTTATAGTATACGTTGAATGCAGTTCATGTCTTTTAATGCATGCATGTAATAAGTTTTTTTTCTTATTGATAGATTGCACGTGTCCCAAAAAGCATTGTTTGGACCTTCAATACAGAAATAATAACAATAACAAAAGACATGATCTGAACATGTCATCTAAATGTCAGTGAGTATGGAGACTAAATCTCATATTGCATCTGTAAACTGAACTATGCTTAAATACATAGGGACGGGCTGAAATGTAACTGCCGACATCTGCATCCTTGATGGTATTGGTATTACAGCGGACTTACGTAATTAATGTATTAACATTGGTTGATATGATATTATAGGATGCATGTTTAATACTTATATTTATTATGTTGTGAGTGTTAGAATCATTTAAGCGCTTATGCCACGTTTACTTCTTAAATGGATTTTTGTTATCTAACTCTTATATCGATCTACAATTGAGTGGAATGTATTACATGCAGACGACATGATTTACGAATTATAGTAGAATTGTAAATTGCACTTAGTCACATTTCATATCTACAGTTTGTATGCACGAACTCAAGCACATTTAGTGACATCACACAATTAACAAAACAAAGTACTCAGATATATGTCAGTTCAATATAATAAGATAAATATAAAAGTTGCTTTAAATAAAAAAGATTTAAATTTACTATATAGTTTTCGGATATACCGACGAAAACGTAAATACTAGTCTATAAACGTTCATTCGGTTGTGTTTTTTTTAGGTTAGACAACTATAAACGCATTTTCAAGTAAAAATATTGAATGAAACGCTTTTTGTTTAACGACGTTTAATTCACTTTTTTATATCTAAATATAAATATATAAACGGGCAGAAACAAGCGAATTTATGGTGGCAACATATTCCTCCCATCTGTCAAAGCTGCGAAAAAAGAGCCAACACTTTTTTTATTAAAAAACAATCGGTCACTTGCCCTTTAAAAAAGACTAGCGGGTGTGGATAACAATTATCTCCTGGTAATGTTTCTGGAGCTTAAGTATGGTTGTATATTGTATTCAATAATCTACATAGGTTAATAACAGTTTACACATGTTGAATTATAATACGTTTTGCAACGTTTCATGACGTAATTATAAATATAAAAAAAATGTCTACACATATGATCTTTCACGTTTAACAATACCAATACAATATTCGTACGTTGCTAACAATGCATGTTACTGTGTTGTCCATTATACATATTGCACACTTAGTTATAGTAAGTAATTGGCTATTT
This sequence comes from Dreissena rostriformis, assembly GCA_007657795.1. Classification (NCBI taxonomy): domain Eukaryota; kingdom Metazoa; phylum Mollusca; class Bivalvia; order Myida; family Dreissenidae; genus Dreissena; species Dreissena rostriformis. The sequence continues at coordinate 142,606 of VMBQ01000317.1, read as the reverse complement.
TGCAAGCTTAAAAAAAGCACTGACTTAGTGTCACTGCCAACATTACAACACTTTGCATTATTTATGCACTTATTTTCTTCCTGAAAGCAACTTGAATTAATAGCAATCCAATTGATGACCGCAAACAGACAAACTGATAAATTGGGAATGAATTTTTGATAACATCGCTTTTAGATTCTTAAGGATTGTTGTAAATGATCGATGGCTGTTGTAAAGTTCAAGTCAATGGAAATGTTTATTTATCATTAAGTGATTCCTAAAATCGATCAGTTCTTTATTAACTAGATATTTTTTACAGAGGAACTATTGAATTATTTCAAAACTGTGTCTCTTCTAAAAAATAAATTATAAATAAGAAGTCATTTAATAATGAATGTTGAGAATGATCGGTTGCTGTTAAAAAGTTCTTCAAGTATATAAAATGTATATTTGTCCTTGAGTGAGTCCGGAGATCAGTCAATTTATTTTACTTAATCGGATCTTTTCACAGATGCAACTTTTAAATTATTTCAAAACTGTGTCTCTTGTTTTTTTTTTATAAATAAAATAAGTATATAATGAAGGGATACATTGTTTATGTATGAGGCATATATCAGAATGGAACACCAGCTTTAACATGTTCGGTACATTAAATGTATGCCTTAAATGGCAAATACTGTTTAAAATCCCCTATTCAGTGTATTAACCTTGCTTTTTCTGTATAATTCATTCAATAGCATTACATAAACAACAAAAGGTGTATTTAAAAATAATTGTTTTTAACACATATTGTATAAATAAATAAACACATATTTAAGATATGGTTGTTAAAGATATCTTATTATTTATAAGCTAGTTATATAGACGGATCTGGTACATTTTGCCACTTTGTTGACACCTGACAAAGAAAACAACATGTACATTGATTGCATGCAAAAGAATTCCTAACCAGAAGTGATATTCTATTCACATAGTGTGCGTTATTTGATTAATTCTTGCTGAAACATTCATTGTTCAGCTTGAAGCCAGAATATATGAGCGCAGTCGGATTCCAAGACGCCTTCTATGTTAGCATAGCGTGTGCGCAGAGGAGAACAGTCTAAACGTTTATACAGAACGCATTACTGTGTAATCTAATACTATTATAACTGTCTTTATTAAAATGCCTCTCAAGGCGTTGATCACAGTTTTATCCATTGTATGTTTAGTGAACATGTTTCTGTTTTGTAAAGGCATCAATGGCCTTAAATAAGTCCTCGTGGTTGATAACAATAATTTATCTCCTGAATATGTTGCTGGAGTAGCGTCATCTTATATAAAAAAAATGATATACATTTAGAGATGATATGATTCATTTTTATCACGCAATAGTAACAACGTTAGACGGAGGTTTTTTCATTAATTTTATAAACGTAAGTTCTTGTATCACATATTTGTGTCGATTAATATTGTAACGTTTGACCATAATATGATTACAAGAGTATGTATTGGATATAATTTCATGTTATTATTTAAAAAATGATACACATTTGAATTCAGCCTAGATATTGTCATGATAAAGGTTTTGACCAAGTTTATCATGTTTGAGTCATACATGTTTTCATAATTAAGTGGGAACAATGATTTCTAAAGTTTGATCTAGTGATCTAGGTTTTGGACACATTTGACCCAGATTCGAACTTAGCCTACACATCATTAAGATAAAAAATTATCGGAACAACTCATACATTCTGTGCTGATTAGATAATAAGACAAATATACAGTACGGTTGGTCTAATGAAAATACGGATAGACGTATTTGAATCGGCTTACAAACAATAGCTTATGTACATTTTTCGTGTCCGTTTGTCACCAGTACACATAGAACAGGTACACATAATAATGATCGAATAGCTATTAAAGCTTTAACTGCAAAAAGATGCAATGAGTCATTCAAAGTTGTAAGCCCTGCTTGAATTAAACATTATACGTTTGCCTGTCTGGTTCGGTGCATGGAGTATGACCGATTACACCATATCCGCTGTGGTTCGGTGATGCGCCTTTGCTGATGCTGATGTCTGCATAAAACACGTTTAAATTGTGAATTCGTACATTCGGCTCCCAGAGTCTATTAATTAATCCTTTAAGCGTATACATCAAACGCGTGAAGAAAATGAATGACTTCACATGCTACCATTGACCCATTGCTAATTAATTTTGCAAGAATCAAGGAGCATTTGAATTTGCTTTACTTACGAAGGGTAACCATAAATATTTAAGTTCAGAATCAACTCTCTAAGATAAAAACGGATCAATATCGAAGTTAAATGGAATTTTAGAGCAGTCGATTTATCCAGGATTTTGTTTAATTAGTTTCAATCAGGAGCTGTTTAAATAATTAGGTCAACAATATTCTTTGCATGTTTAAAGATTTATAAATATAGCGACTTGAAAGTTACACAAAATAACTCATGGGACAATGTCATAACATTTCCTTAAAAAAGACAAAATTCGAATTTAAATATTGCACCTGCGAAACATCTTTAAATGTCGTAAATGAATATTTCGAAAAAAGTCAGGGAGATACACAAAATATACTTTCTACATTCCGCTAACTTCCCCGCACTGTGTAACTACGTGTCTCATACGTGTTTGATTTCAGCATTACCCAATTTCTGACAGGAAACTGTTTTGCGACAAAAGCTGTTCCCAGCAATTTATCTGACAGATAATAGCATGTTGTTAATACGATCTAATATATATTTCCATTCGAACCATGAGTGGCCGATAATTTATGTCCTCGGATCAACTAGAAATATGTTCTACAAAAACTGTCTCTAGAAATGCAAACACTTTTTGACAGCGTGAGTTTATGGCTAACAAACTTTGCTTGGAACACTATTTCGACATATTTACGCCATAAAATAATTTAAATTAAAAATTTAGAACATGAAATCGACAATATAAAACACATTGTTGTAATATTGTGATTGTAAATGTGTAATATCCCTTCTGTGTTTCAATGTCAACAACAAACATATTAACAGGAAGCAACTGCGTAGTATTTGCCATAATATGTGATAAAATGATACATCTAGTGAATATAAATACTCCAATACATTTGTAAATACCATAAAGTAATCTAGAGTATACTTTCGTATAAGAAACAATATTCAAGTTATGCAATTTACAAATAAATAATTTAAGAAAACCTATTATTATATCAGGGTTTGTAATAAAAATACTACGGTCAGGTGTATAACTAAGCGGAAATTAATCCACGAGTACTCATCACGTTTAATTTATTAACTATACTTTCCACCTTGAATGTTTCATCAATGAATTATGATAGATACATATTGTTGCGATGTTTACATTGCCTTATTTTTTTTTATAATTTTGTATCATGAGGGTTTATATAGACAACTATACTTATCCGTACTTCGACAATCTTTATATCCACTACGCGCGTTTGTTAGTGACGTAAACCAATCAAAGAAAAACAATATTTTTAGTAATGTAAATCAGCAAAATACATAATATTAACAAACAATATCAAATGATTACTCTGATTTATTTTTTATGTGTGCTGATTTAACAGATACATAATGTAAAACTCACAAGTAATGTTCTTTAATGTGTTGGCCTTGTGTACAGGCTATTTTGTTTTATGATAATTGTGCTTCACTACATTTTTTAGAAATGATAATTTTGTTCATTGTACAGTAGCCAGTTTAAGAAGGTGCATTGTACTTTTTACCGAATTTCTCCACAATTATTTCGAAAATAGTTTAGGATATGCCATTTACGATTGCATAATAGATGACACTATATTCAGGTTCTTATTTTATAACTGCTCAAAAAGTACACACACAAAATGTGTTGTTACGTCGTATACGGTCATGTAAAATACACAATATAATGTATTATGGACTACGGAAAGATGGCAAAACAAGGCTTGTCACCATAGGATGTCATATGCCCCCCTTTTCTACATTTTTCTACACCTAAACGCAAAGTGTTTTTCCACATTTTTCGAGACCTAAACGCAAAGTGTGACGGAATTTCAGACGGACAGACAGACTTAAAGACAGACGGACAGTTCGATAACTATATGCCCACCTTCGGGGAAATACAAAAACGCATGACTGAACATATTAAACATTAACTTGTGTTTAAACTCTCAACTTTGTACGAGATTCAAACACTCTGGTTGACAATATATGAACATACATTTTGTATTTGATTGCTTACATAAGTAATACAAAACCACTGTTCAAGTGTTCGGTTTTATAAAATCATTACACTAGTATATTCAAAACACGATTATAACATTTACTTACTTTAAGTATATACGATACAAATTATCCGGCAATTTTTTTTCCAATTATTCGCTTATTAAGTCCACTTATTGCATTAATCATACCGTTTTGAATACTGTCCGTTCAGATGTCTATCAAATAAGTGCATTTAGTTCAGATATTGAACTCAACATGTTCCACTTTCAATCTTAAATATTTTCTCAAACATTCGAATCATATCCGAAGAGAGAAACGCTAACGCTCGGTTGTGTGCTTGCCAACTAAGTATCGAGAAAGACACTACGCAGAAGCGTTTGACGTTTAAATCAATGGTACAAGGGTGAACAATGGCAGAGAACAACCCGCTTTTGACAGAACATTAGCTGCTTATAAATACAGCTTCCTTGAGTATGAACAGTGTTATCGCATTTCGATACAATTCTATCCTATCATCTCAACAGTTAAGATGTCAAATCAAACAGCGTTGTCGAGTCATGTAGCTTAAGAAACAAGTTCGAACGTTTTATACTTCTTATTACAACGTGATCATTATTGATATATAATTTTATTCTTATGCGTGAACGTAGGAAACTTCGACGACGTGTTTATTTAAATAGAAAGCGTTATTCAATTATTTAATAAATGTCTGTGGTAAATCAACATAATTTATTCTCTATTTAACGATGTGAACATTTTTATCGACGTTAAGATAACATAATTCCATTTGAAGCGAACTGTTGTTTTTTTCTTAACGTTGGCATGGTTTGAACATAAAATATATGTGTACATAATGCATACATACAATTATGTTATATGCTATTGTAAAAATAAAAGTATGTTTTAAACGTTCCTCTATTCATGAAATTTTCCGATATATATGTTATACAGTAATCGTAAGACTCTTTCTTATAGTTGAATTAAATGTGTATGTTGACGATTATCATGAAATATGTATGAGCCTTGCTCTGGGAAAACGGGGCTTAATGCATATGCGTAAGGTATCGTCCCAGATAAGCCAGTGCACTTTCTTCTCAGCGAACATCCAGTTTAGGCGGAAGGTATTGTTGCTGTTTAGACTATGCGGACTGCACAGGATTACATAGGACATACTTTACGCATAAGCCCGTTTTTCCCAGAGCGAGGTTTCGATAATGTTCAGCATATGACGCCAACAAATATTCAGTATGGTAATTTCAGTCTCAAATACCATTGGTTTTTATTCCGAAGGGATTTGTTCCAGTTATATATCGGCCAGTTATATATCGGATAATGCGATAATTGGTTTTGAATTTGCGATGAAACTAAAGATATTAATTTTACACAAAAAATAAAATAAAAAATGTTGTCGTGGCACAGTCATGTATAACCAATCCATTATTGCGCGTGCTGGAAATCCTCTGGAGTCTGGTAAAATTTTAATAAGTTACTCGCGTGTGACTTGTTGGTGATAATTGTTCTTTGATTTATGTTCAAAAGGGAGCAATTCTTCAATCGATGCGACGTTTTTGACAAAATATCAGGCGTACAAAGCAGATTTTGCTATATTAAGAATGTATGGTCGTTTAAATAAAAATAGAAAAACGATATCTGTATAATTCGTCTCTCGAATTGTGTTGTTTAACTTTGAGTAGATATTGATATGCATATATATTTTTTTACAGTTATTGTTCGACTTTGCGTTTAAAATGTACTTGAATATACTCTATCATTTTATTAATTCATAACAATTCTGTACATTCCAAATAAATCAAGAAAGACAGTTAGCACGCAACAGAAACATAACAAAAATAAATACACTTTGCTGACAGTTGATAGCCATTCTTTAAAACATAATACAAATTTAAAATCTAAATATGTATTGTTGCCGGTATTCTGATTATATTTTTTTAATATATTTGTATAAAAGGCATAACATACAAAGCTCTCATATTACACATAAATATGATTATTTTTCATATTTTATTGTTTTCAAACAATTATGTGATAATTTTCGAGATTAAGATAAGTTTAATGAGTCAGTTACTTGTACCATTGATATAATTGCTTGCATTTTTATTTTATCAACAAGGTTTAAAGTAATGTCGAATCGTGTTTCAATAATATACATATTTTTCAGCTTAATCACAATCGGACATCTTGTAAGAAGGAGGAGCACGCAGTTATCAACCGGAAATGTTGTCAGCATCGCTTCTCTCAATGAGAATAGCCCCATAAAAGAGAAAGTCCCGAATACAAGAATTCGAGAACTTATTTCAAATGTAAATGTATGTTCATTTTGAAAAATCGTTTTAAATCTCATTTCTTTGTGATATATGATACAAACAACATGGAAGGCGTAGTAGGCAAACGCAAGAAGTACTGGGCACGGATAAGGTGCTTCTATATTGATAACGATATGTGTTTTTGTTTATTCCATAATCTTAACAGAACATCCTGATGAATTGCTAACATTCATTGGTATTCTCTTAACATTCTCCTATGTTATTTGATTAAAGCATTCGTAATTGCCGATACATCGCGGAACGTGCAGACAGTCACATTAGTTCAATATCGATCTGCCCAAATAACGCGCATCTACCATGATAATTACTAGAAAGTAATCAGCCTAAATTTAGACACAGTGGGTGCCTAAAGTCAGACACATTACAATTCGTATGTCACACCAGGAATAAACTGACACAAGGGTGAAAATACATACCGGTGTCAAGGAAGCATTCCTGTTCTTTTTATTTTATAGGCAAATCCCTGAGAAGATAACGTCAACCTAATTTCTTACTTGGGTACATTTATTTAAGAAAAAATATTATATTATCCCGTTCGTTTCTTATACACATGTTTGTCTTTTACGAAACAAAAAAACGGTCATGAATGTATAATGTTAAAATGTGGTTTGAGAGATAATTTTAAAAGCTATTGTGCTTATGTTTTAACCATGGGAAGACAGATTGTGGTCAGATTTGATACTAGGGTCATGATGTGAACAAACTTTGTAAAGGACCATTATTCGATGTTACATGGCTATGACCCCAAGGTCATGATTGGAATAAACTCGGAACCTGTGCTTTACATAAATAATATTACAACTCTGGGAATTGGTGTCTCAGAGACACATGTTTAATATCTACTTATAGAAAACATTCCGTGAACATGATTTGAATATAAACTACAGAAAGCATAAGAAGATCACTAATTGCTCTGATTAACGGAATAACTTAGAGATCCTGGGGGATAAAATAATCGTTGTTTGGATTAGCTGCCTCTTATATTGATCCAGAAGATAGTTTAATATCTTTTAAAGAAGCATACACACGGAATGTAAAGGCGTGCATACGTTTAAATTGACTACATTTTAAACATGTTTTCGTATACGTGAAGTTGAAAGTGAATCATACATACATCGCATGTTTGGGTGCATGCGAACAGGAATATTTGACACTATATAGACTGCGACTGGCATACAATGCGCATTGTTATAGTTGGCTCCACAAATCTGCACATTCAACTTAAAAAAGAAAATGACTTTGCAAGATTACTAGACCTTCTGCTCATTATATTTACATGAACCAGTAAGCTTGCTTTTCGCACGAGAGGTACACATAAATAATTAACTATTAAAACAATTCAAATCGATGACATCCGATCGATATCCTCGTAAAGGATATTGTAGATGACAATACTATTTCCAGTCATATGTTTAAGAATCAGACATGCGTTTAAACGTAACTGACAGTGAATTTGAAATCAGAATATATTGTTCCCAAGTAGTACGAAATAACATCTGAACATATAAATAAATTGTAATACAATATCCAAAGAGGAGCCGCAAACTTAAAAAAAAAATAGCAATTCCACTTACAAAAAAACATTAAAATACGCAATACATCGTTTTTATAGTGCACTTAATTGATTTGTAACGTACTGTAAAAGCATTTGTTTTAAATAGTTCAACTACGTGCATTTGCCCGTCTTTATGAAACTTTATTTTCGTTCATGTATTATTTCAAGAAATTTAAATTTTACAATACAAGAAATAACACAACAAAACGTGTTTTAAGTATTTCAACTACGTGCATTTGCACGTTTTTTATGAAACTTAATTTTCGTTAATGTATTATTTCAAGAAATTTAAATTTAACAATACAAGTAATAACACAACATAAAACATAAAAACAGATAAAAGCTGGGTTTACTATCTAGGAACGGTCAATGCAAGCATGGAGGGTTTAAATCAGTTAAAGATGATCTCCGATTTAAATGTGATTAAAGCTCTGCCGAAATTTCAAATATGATTTAAATGAGTTTTCTCTTCAAATGGTTAAACATATAATGATTGAACATCTGGAATAGTCTTACCATCATGTTAAGGTAATTTAAAGGATATATTCATGAATATTAATTCGGATGCTATTTGGTTTTATAGAATGACCCACTAAGTTATAGTATGTTTGTGTTTACTTAACCTCACATCAATTCGACTCTGGTGTTCATAGCATCCAGAAAGAGTATGAATTAGAAAGTACATGTTCCATATGTGGGTTTTGGCAGCATCTACTGATTCCAGTCAGGAAACTGGTCTACGACTATTGCCAAGCAATTTTCCAAGCCAAATTGGTATGATGTCAATACGATATAATATAGTCCTTTTTGCACACTGAGTGGCCAGGCCTTAATGCTCAACTCGTATTTTTCGTACAGGAACAGTCTCCGGAGATACAGGGACAATTTCGCATTTTCGAGCTTTAATTTACGATGAAAACTTTCTTTTTATATACATTGTCTTGAAAGGATATATGTGGCAGTTATCATTTTACGTTTTCAGGTAGCGTTTAAAATGTGTTTAACACATAATACATGTTCAATTGAAAGGATGGGCTTATATTTATATTGCTAAGGCAAAAAGCAATATAAATACATGTATAACTAATGAAAAGTATAACGATTTTGTATACAACATATGATATCATTATTGTTTTTTTAGAACAGCACCAAACGATCACACATTCTTTATAATCTTAAATAATCTACAAGAGAAACGTTTAAAAGAAACTCCAATTTTGATAAATATAAAGAAAGTAAACGCTCATCTGTGATGTGAGCAAAGAGTTGTAAAGGAGTAGTAGATATGTTAACACGAATTACATATTGTATGTTAGTGATTAGGCTTCCAAAAGAAACATTATAGCGACATTTTTTCAACTTAAGCTATCATTTATCGACATAAACTTTATACAGAGCAATACAATATATACAAATAACTAGAAATTCTTATGATTATTGAGAAATGTTTTTACTTACAGTTATTATTCGTATGATAACTGTCCTGCGATTACAACAAAGAAAACTGTTATCTTAATAAGCATATACGATATGTTGAATGAATTATTATCCAGGAATATAACAGTTTCAAAAAATTCGTGCCACTTTCAATCAATTATTTTTTAACACATCATTTTATCTTATCTAAATCGAGAATCGTTAGAACCTGATTGTTTGCGTGCCAATGAGTAAAGTGATATCATATCACTACTTCCAACCACTAAGTATCGAGAAAGAAACATCGCAGAAGCAGTTGACGTTAAAATCAATCGAACGAAGTCGAACAATGATAGAAAAAGCTGATATTGACCAAACACCAACTGTTCATAAATACCGCCTCTTTGAGTACTTGGACAGCTATATTACCGCGTTTGGATGTACGTTAATGTACATCTACTTAGTACGTTTAGTATTAAGTCAAATACTAAACATATATGTGGTGTGTTCTGAGAAAACTGGGCAAAATGCTTGTGCGTTAAGTGTTATCCCAGATTAGCCTGTGCAGCTCGCACAGGCTAATCCGGGACGACANAGAATCGTTAGAACCTGATTGTTTGCGTGCCAATGAGTAAAGTGATATCATATCACTACTTCCAACCACTAAGTATCGAGAAAGAAACATCGCAGGAGCAGTTGACGTTAAAATCAATCGAACGAAGTCGAACAATGATAGAAAAAGCTGATATTGACCAAACACCAACTGCTCATAAATACCGCCTCTTTGAGTACTTGGACAGCTATATTACCGCGTTTTGATGTACGTTAATGTAAATCTACTTAGTACGTTAAGTATTAAGTCAAATACTAAACATATATAAACATATTTTATATATAGGAAAAGTGAAACTCCAGAAACTTTATCATGAGATAATTAATCAAATGTATTTTGATTGTATGGTATTAACGCATTTAATATGTCAGAATCTTTAGTTTTCGTTTAACTAGATTGTTAAGTTTGCTTTGGACTATTAAATTAACGTTTAATAAAACATTATAATATTGTGCTACTCCGGTCAAAAAATAATTTTAATAATACTGTATTTTTTCAAATTAATTTGCATTCTATGATACTGTTTGATATAATATTATATTCCGGTGAGAAATAAATATATTTTGGATTGGTATCATTTAATAAACTGACATAATCCTCTGATTTTGACCATCAGTCAATGGTGTACACTTTTCGAGGAAGTGTAATAACTTTAGGATAAACACCTTAAAATAAACATTCTGAACATTCGTAAAAACAGCACGCCAACAAATCACAGAGCGTAAAACGACTTTATAAATTAATATACTTGTATACATATTTAATTTTTTGTCAATACACTCCGCTTGACAATCGTCATCACAGAGAATGGAGAAATACTCGAGGATAAAATGTGCGAACCAGAACGTCTAAACATTTGTTCAAAGGATGATTTCAAGATCAAATTGTATTGAGATCTATCCATATATTTTCAACTAAGACACAACAAAGCGATTAAGAGCTCCCATTAAAATGAGTATTTCCTGACAAGTGTGTGTAAGCATAAACATCAAAACGCAAACCCACATAATGTTTCATTCTTAAAAATGTTCAACAGTGCCATCAACAGCGTGGTGTATCCCGTGCGCTCACTTTTGACTGATGTTCAATAATAATTCGTTAACGTAATATGGAACATAATATGTTTTGCATGTTTTGCAATATTTGCCATTCACACATGACACATCTTTTAATTACGAAATATTACAGAAACACATTTCCTTTTTATCCATCTTAGCCCTTGTGCAATAATAGTTTCGTTTTTTTCAAAGTGGAAAACGTTTATTTCTGCTCTAAACAAAGATCAAAATATATTGAGAGTATTTGCAATCGGAACCATGCGTTTGGTAGTAATTACTTTCTAAAGAAGATGTTAACTGTGTTTATTTGCCAGTGTCTGTGAATGAACAATTGATAAATGTTCCAACCACGCTATATATCAGACGCAATCAGTATTGTTCTACAAAATAAAGCGCCTATTTTGCCTGATAACAGACTTTTATTGAATCTGCCGAATTGCATTATTTACTTGTTCTTTAAGAAGAATCCAAATTTCAATGCGTAAAGCATCTCTCAATTAACGTACAGCAAAGTGTTTTAGTATAAACAAGTAGTTAAAACAATAATTTCATATACCTCCTTATATATTTAATAAAAATTATCAAAAGTTTAAACAGAATTTTCAATTAAAACATAATATAATCTACCGTTAATAAACAAATATTACACAGTTGATGGACATGTTTATTGGTTGAATGTTACCATTCTATATACAGAATTTAAATACACCGATTTAATTGGTTAAATACAATTGGTTCAATGTTACTGTTCATCAATAAGGGTATTCTGATATTAACTTGGTTTCACTATTAACAATTATTTTCCTTTGGTTTCATCGCTTTAAATTCATCGTGATGTCCGGCTCAGTTGTGTTGTTAAAGTTAATTGATTAATTGACATATCGTCTCATTCTTATAACAAGCCGTTCAACTGATTTGTGGCGTGTTCTGAGAAACCTGGGCAAAATGCATGTGCGTAAAGTGTCATCCCAGATTAGCCTGTGCAGTCCGCACAGGCTAATCCGGGACGACACTTTCCGCCTAAACTAGATTTGCGCTAAGAAGAGACATCATTTAAACGAAAAATTCCATAAAAGCGGAAATTGTCGTCCCGGATTAGCCTGTGCGGACTGCAAAGGCTAATTTGGGATGACACTTTACGCACAAGCATTTTGCCCAGTTTTCTCAGAGCACGCCACATATATATCTGTAATGCAATCGGTAGCAATAACATGAAATACGTTCATGATCTTACTCATAAGACGACGAATTACACACGCCAAACATTGACAACACGTATTCATTTCACAAAGGAAGGCCCACAAGTAGGCGAAATGCGTTCCAGGAAAGCTTTGAAATAATTGCATAACACGTTATGGAACTCAAATAGTATGGCTAGCTATTTACATGTTGCGGAAGGGGGGTCAGTCTTTTCCTACTTACACTTATACAAATATTTCCATAAGTTTCGTCTAGGGAGTTCTGTTTATAATATGCTCGCTGATTTATTATTCGTTGCAACATTTTGTGGAAGACAGTAAGAGAAAACCGAGTACAAATTTAGCATGATCAGTATTATTTCCCTGAGTAAATTTGCTTTATCTGTTTGACAAATAGTTTAAAAATAGTAATACCTGAGAAATAATGTTTTCGTAAAAGATCGATTATATTACTATGTCTGTATTAGCTATCATTGGTTATGTATAGTATAAATACATAAATTAATAAATATATTATATTAATCGTTTGAGTTATTGTTCAATTCTCGAGTCAAGCAGAGGGGGTAACAGTGCACAAAGGGATCAATGAAGGTTCCGAAAACTATAGCGTCCAAAGCCCTGTTCTTTAGTTTATATAGCTTTGTCGTAATATTTACAATACTGTAAAATACTAATTCTAGGCTATCTTCTTATTTGATTATGATATTTTTGTTGTTAATCATAGCATCAAGTTATACACACATTTTCTAAATGTTGTAAGTCAGTGTCAATGAAGACATGTTGAACTGTCGTGACACACAGGAACAAGAGTTTTCACTGTTCCCAAAAACAAATATGAAATAACGGTTTCATCAATGGAGGTTTACCAGAAATGGTCAACGGAAAATACAAATATAGAATCGTTTTCCATTTGAAGTGAAGATTATTATTTTTTAAATAAAAGCAATAAAAAGGTGATAACCTTGAGAAAATCAACAATTGCATAATTATGCAATTCTTGTCATATTGACGTGACACTTTTACCGTTGAAATATGGACATGATAGTTTTGCTTTCATAATTGTTACATCACGTATGACACGGTAATCTCTAAACTTAGCGGCTTTACTGAAAGCCACTCAGCATACAATACTCGCAAGGTATGCCAACAGGATGCCTAGTATAAAATCACAACAAGTAGTAAAGTTTTAGTCATAAGTGACCTTATAAAATAATAACAATTTACTATCAGTCATTGAAACTGATGTTGTTGGTAACTCGATTTGAGTGTTCCAGCTGTAACCGACAAGACTTTATCGGCAAAATACGTTTAGTGTATTTTTCGATAACGCAAACACACTTGGGACGTTGACAAGTGTTTTTGCGTGCATAATTTAGATTCGTAGAGTAAATGAAAACAATATCACCGAGTATACTGTGTTTTTTACATGTATTTTTCAGTAAGTTTAGCTCTTTTATTCTCAACGATATACTAAAAATAATCACTAACCGTTTGTCTTATTATCCCCTATTGATTACACCGGATGCTTATATAGGTGAAAACGGTCCGAACAATCTGAACATGCGAGAACTCAAACTTTGGCTCGGATGATGAAACTCGGTATTAAGATATAGGTCATACGAGGCGAACGTATGGTATTTCAGTTATTTCGTTTCTATGTAAAAACAGAAACATTGTCCAAACATTATTGATCCTGTGATCACTCAAAAAATCTAAAGCTTGATCGATGAAAAAATGTATGTTGAAAGAGGCACATATGGGAATTATGTACGTCTTTTAAGATTTCGTCTGACAAAACACGCGGTTGAGATGGAAAGATGTGGATACAGGACCTGGTGGGGAATATATGCATTACTTACCGAAAACTTAAATCTGGATTCGGCAGTAACTAAAATGTACTAAATCTGAACATTTCATGACATACGTATCTAAAAACAATCATGCTTGTTTGTTTGTTTGTTTGTTCATGTGATTGTTTGTTTATATGTATGTATATTTTCTTACACTCAGAAGTCGTATTTGCTACATATTATTATTATAAGCATAGTTATCCATATGGTATTTGTAAGATGATCCATTTCCCACAATTATTTTACACAACCAAAACTAGTTTGTATATTTATACAGATGTAAAACAGACTTGTCTAGTTGTTTAAGTTGCTTCATTATAGTATATATGCCAAATGTGTGTTGTATTTCTTACATAGTTATTAGAACAATAATCCATATGGTATGCGTAAGATAAGATGATCAACTTTTAATTTCATTTCATTTCCATCAATATTGACAGCATAATAGCCACCATGTCGCATACATATTTTGTAAAAATGTTTTTTTTTTTGTATTTTTTTTTTTGTTCAAACCACTGTCATGTATTGAAGTTGATTGTATAAGCACTACTTATTACTTAATGATCGCTTCCTCTTTACATGCCGAATTGCTATGTGTATTAATGCATGGTTAAGACCGACGATGTACTATGTACAAATCGTATTAAATTTATGTTCTGTTCTGTTCTGCTCATAAGGTTCACCGTATCTGTCTGTTCTTGTTTCTCTGAATATATCATACCAAATGCAATAAACAGATAAGACAGGGATGTACATTTCAGTAGACTGAATGGCATCTGTCAGACGAAACTGAGATTCACAAATGATGTTGTAGTGTTATTGGATTTGTGGAACGAAAATAGCATTTGAACGTGATTTTTGCTTTAAGAAAGTTTCTCCTTAGGTTACCAATCGCATATCAATAACGGCTCACATGTTGCGTAAATCGTAGAAATATACGCCATCTGTTTGAAACGTATATAAATAAGCATGATATATATGTATATATTAGTTCAGTACCTACTTTAATTGTAGCAAAATAAAATTAGTAAAGAACACGACAACCACAACCGCGGTCATATATGGTACTCTTAGGCTATATTGAATATCCAGTCAACAGCTCAACTGGTTGTTAGCATGAAATAACTTTGTGCAACGCAATAAATAGTGGGGCGCAGTTTTACTTTTTAATTTATGCACAAATTTGATAAAACATAACCGCGATAGGAGTCCCTGACCAAACGATGTTTCATTAGCAATGAATTTGCGTGTGAGCCGGCGAAAATCGAGTATGGCGATTGCAGTAACACACTTTGAAATTAATGGCATACATCTTCTGTAGTATAAAACAAAATCAGGCACAAGTATAAAGTTGCGTTTTGTTTTTTAATATATTTGTATCAGAGACATATTAAAATTTATCGGGTAATCGATTACACAGTGTATATTCAATTATGCAGATATCAACTATTTCTTAACGACAAACATTATATTTTATATTATACATATTGTTTAAGGTTGTGTTCAGAATGTATATGGCTTTAAGACATACTCGATGTCTAGATAAAATGCCAATATCCGAAAAGTTAAATAATGTATGATTAAATGAACGAGAAATTCCCCAAAATGTCATCCGCAATTTCCCAATGGAGATCATTGAATACTCATAACGGACGCTTCTGTATTAATCAAAACAATTATTTCGTTTAACCACATGTTGAAGGAAGCGTTTTACTTTGCAAGAGTGTCTATAAGTAATGAACTCATATTTTAAATCGATAATCAATACATTTCAATAAATAATTAAACATGATCAGTTATATAAACATGTCATCGAAACATTTACACTAAAAATGATGATTTAAAAAGTCAATTAATGTACAATGTTAACGCATTATATATTTACCATATATGTTCAAAAATAATAAGTAGGAATAATGAACTAAGCTAATGTATTACACGACCGATATATTAACTATACCATAAGATTATACCATATATCAGACAGTTGTCCTTGTTTTCGGCCTTCAATGACTGCTATGCCACATCAGTAAATGGTTGGAAATATGTACGCTTACGGTGAAAACTAGCTTGCAACATGTTGAAAGCTTATATATTTTTAAGGTGATTTGAATGTATTGTCAGACACGTAGTATGTAGGGAACTGGTCAATTCCTTAAATAAAAGACTGGCTAATGGACACAAGCATTTCCGTCTTGATATATCTACTGGAGTTTTATTATTCCTATATGGAATAAGAGTGGTATGTATTACCAATATTGGAGACAATCCAAGAAATTGTATTAGCAATTTCCCATAAGGCATCTCGGTATGCCATAAACGTGACTTTATCCCTAATCCAGACCGTTCGGCCAATTGGCCCATAAATGTGCAACCGAATAATAGCTTGGCTCTTTAATTATCATGCACATTTCCAGCAAACTTGGAATTCTCAATACAAAGAGAAATTTAATGTTTATGTATTCCTTTGCCATTTGTGAAGAGGTTTCTTAACGTCGTGACATTAATATTAATTCAAATCCTTATCGTAATTCTACGCTTATAATAAGCCAAATATTACGATTTTTTATTTTTATTTTTTATTTTTGCCAACATACAAAGTTTCAAACTGCTGTTTTTGACATATTCAGATACGTAGGAACAAACTAAATATCTTATTAACTTTAAAACCACTCTTAAAATTATTCGTGCTATTTATACAGTGTAAAGGCATACAACAATGAGCAATTGTATCATGGTAAGTAAAAGCATTCTGCGTAGTTGTTTTATATATGGATAAACGTTCGCGCTATATAAGGTTTAATTGAGCGTCCTTGATTACAATACATATACGTATCTTGGGAGCCATAACCAGTACACTAATTATCAGAAAGTTGCGCTTCTCGCAATAGGCCTAGCACGATAATGGACACATACACGGAACACACACTTTATTTTGAGTATAGCACGAATGTCGGAATTATGAAGGGTCGTCTTTTTTTCCTTTTATCCTACGTCGCTTAGAAGTTCTTTGAATGAAAGTGAATATTGTTATATTTTAAGTTAATAAGTATTTTTTAATAGTGTAAAATGCTTTAAGAGCTCATCATAGATTGTTTAATAGGTTGTTAGCTTCATTATAAAATGATTTTATAATTCTACTGTAAAGCAAGTATAATGCTTAAGTTGAATAGCAATACTGACATTTACAATTTTTATACGAAATCTGCAACCCGAAACAGTTAGTTCAGAAATTATTTGAGTAGCTTGAAGTAGAACATTAAAAGCCACACATATGTATTGTTATATTAACCCATTTATGCCTAGCGTCTACAAAAAAGGCCTAGGCAAACAGCGTAGGTCCAGATGAGACGCCGCATGATACGGCGTCTCATCAGGGTCTGCGCTGTTTGCTTAAAGGAATTTCTGTTAGAAATAGTGTAAATAAAGAAATAAATTTACAAGACATCCCTAATTATGGAAATAAATTAATCCAATTTAGAAGGATGGGAGAGTCCACCAGGCATAAATGGGTTAAACGTTACATGCCGTTCATGTTTTTTATTGCATGCGTGTAATAAGATTGTTTTCGTATGGATGGATTACATGTGTCCCAAAGACCATTACGTTTGGAGGTGTGCCTTCAAAACACAAAAGATATAAATAACAAAAGACAGGATCAAAACATGTCATCTCAATATCAGTGATTATGGAGACTAAATCTAATATTGCATCTGCATACAGAACTATGATTAAACCAAGAGGGATGGGCTGAAATTTATTTGAAAACATCTGAGGCTGTCCTAGTATGATTGTATTGATATTACATGGAACCAACTGATTTAATCTCTAAAGATGCGCTAATACAATAATATAGGATGCATGTTAAATACTAATAGTTATTATGGTGTGCGTTTCAGATTCATTAAAGCACTTAAATATACTTTTGAAATGCATTTTACTGTTTTTATTTTAACTTACTTTTATAGCGATCTACCATTGAGTGAAATGTGTAACGTGTAGACGGCATGGTTTACGAATTATAGTAGCAATGTAAATTTCAGTTAGTCCCGAACTAAAAAGACATATAATTACACCAAAAAATTGTCACAACGAAGTACTTAAATATATGACAATTTGAAATAATGTTTATTCAAAAGTTGATTTAAAAAAAAGTTTTTAATAACTAAATAGTCTTCGGATATAAAAATAAGCGATATATAAGTTATGAGTGAGGCATATATCATAATAAATAGAGGATATTTGTTCATGTCAGTGTAAGATCGTTTGTTATTCACGAGTGATCATAGAAAATATATTTTCACGAGTGGCGCAGTCACGAGTGAAAATAGTATTTTTCTATGATCACGAGTGAAATAACAAACGATCTTACGCTGACATGAACACATTTTCTGTTTCTTGTAAGCCCCTTTTTCAAGAAAATAATTAATAATTGTTTCCCTTTCGCTGAAAGGTGACCCTCTTTGCCGTGGCTGCCTCAATACGTTGAAATGACGTCATTTTGTTGACGAAATGACGTCATTTTGTTTACGAAATGACGTCATTATTCCAGGGAAATTCTTTAGTTGAACTCTTTTACAATGTAAATAAACGTTGAAAAAAAAAACATAAAATTAAAAGAAAATGTGTTGGATTCGGTGGAATATCGATTTTATTTCACTTGTGATCATAGAAAAAATATAAACGAGGATATAAACAAGGGAAGTACATCTTATTATGATAATCTAAACATAGGAAAGGAATTCCGAAAATTTGTTCTTTTCACCGGTGAAAAGAAAAGTTTTGTTCTGTTCACTGCTGTTATTTCACTGCAGAAATGTCATATTTTATCATTATATAGGTATAACAGAAAACACCACCTTTAACATTGGTACATTAAATGTATGCCTTTAATGGAAAATACTGTTTAATACCCCTATTCGGTTTATTTCTGTATTATTCATTCAATATAATTACATAAACAACGACAAGTTTTTTAGAAAATAATTATTTTGAAAAAATATTTTATAAATAAACAAATAGTTAAGCTATGATTGTAAAATTATATCTTATTATTGATAAGCTAGCTATATAGACGGATCTGGTATATTGTGCCTTTTGTTGACCCCTGACGCAGAAAACAACATGTATATTGATTGCATGTAAAAGAATATCTAACCAGAAGTGATTTTATATTCACATAGTGTGCGTTATTTGATTAATTCTTGGTGAAACATTGGTCAGCTTGAGGCCAGTATACATGAGCGCAGACGGATTCTAAGACGCCTTCTATGTTAGCATAGCGTGTGTACAGAACGCATACAATGGATTACTGTTTAATGTCGGAATATTTTATTTAACTGTCTTAACTAAAAACGACAGAATGACTTCTATTTGCCATTTGACATGCGCTTCATTTACCGTTCAAGGCAGTGATCCCAGCTTTATCCATGTTGTGTTTAGTAACATTGTACTGTATTTGATAAACCATTGAACACTTGCCTTAAATAAACCAGTTAGCAGCTGAAAACAAGATAACACTAATGTATCTCATGCTTATGTTTTTGGATCTGCATTATACTTATTAAAAGATTTATATACATTAAGCCATCATATGATTATTTTTGAATACACCAAGGTAACAACGATAAATAGATGTTTTTATGTTTATTAACTTCACAGTTTTGTTTCGAGTAATAAAATAACCTACACAAAGTATATGTTTGACAGCGTATGTTTTTATATTATCGCGTGATACTATTTAACACGTGACCCAGATTCAAACTAGGCCTGGATATTGTCAAGATAAACATTTTTACCAAATTTCATCAAGGTTGAGTCATAAATGGTGTATATAGAGTTGAAACAAGGGTTTTCTAAGATGTTACGTTGTGATCTAGTTTTTGGACACACTTGACCCAAATTCGAACGCCGCCTTAATTGTTGTCAAGATAAACACACTTTCAGAACATATCCAAAATTCTGTATTAATCAGATCATTCGACACATACAAGGCACGTTTGGTCTAATAAAAAATACGAACGGGATAAACAATAGCTTTTGTACGTGTGTCGTGGCCGACTTCCGCACAAGTATACATAGTACCGGTAAAAGTAATAATGATCGAATAGCTATTAAAATCTTTTACTGCGAATAGATTCAATGAGTCAATCAAAGGTGTTCAGGCTACTTGAATAGATACATTCCAAGCTTGCCTTTCTCTTTTGGTGCATCTAAATGAAGGATTATATCGTGTCTGCGAACACATGCTTATTACAGCTTGATACTGGTATAAATTGTAAATTCGTACAATCGGCCCCAAAAGTATATTTATAAATCTTTATTGTGAATGAATCAAACGCGCAAAGGGAATGAATGACTTAACATGATTACATGATCCAATGCTAATTAATTTTGCAAGACTCGCACAGCATTTGAACTTGCTTATCGCACGAGATGTGATCATACATCTTAACCTTTAGAAACACTTTACAGAGATGAAACCGAATCAATATCGTAGTTAAATGGCATTTTAGAGCTTTATCCAGAATTGGTTAATTAGTTGCAATCGCATGATGTTTAAATAATTAGCTCATAGTCTTTCTTTGCATGTTTACAGATTTCTGAATAGAGCTGCTTTACAGTTACGCAAAAAAAATACACATGGACAAAATGCAATGGCTTTCCTTCAATAGAAACAAAGAATTTAACTATCGCTCGCACCTGTGCAAATGGATACTTGCGATACATATTTTTTATGTCGTAAACAATATTTATACAAAAAGGGAAGGTGCGTACGTTGGCAATTTGTAAATGCTAAAATGCGATGATTAAATGCGTAAATACTACTTGATGCAATTATGCTCTACATAGAATAAACATATATAGAATACATTTAAAGAGTTTCATGTCGATATGCCCAGATAATAGTTCACGATACCAAGTACACATGTACAATAATGTAAGAATCCAAAAGTTCAATGGACACGAACGCATTACCATTAATGTTCATGTAGAACCAAATCAATTTTCTATTGAAAGTGAAATTTAACTTAGTAAATGCGTAAATCTCTTAACATTTTCTACATAGTAATGCATTTGTAAATAATAGTCCAGATGATAACTGTGAATATAAAATACCAATGCTGGACAATGTTTAATCCGTAGAAACCATGTTTCAAAAACAATATTTGCTTCGTCCCACAAACTTCCACGCACGGTGTTTCACATAAGACAGCGGCATTCAACTATGCATTTCACATGTGTTATTTTTGCAGCATTCTCCAATTTCTGCCAGGAAACTGTTTTCAGACAAAAACTGTTCCCAGCAATTTATCTGACTTATAATAGCCTGTTGTTAATGCATCCTAATATATTTCCATTTGAACCGTGAGTGGCCAGGAATTAATGTCCATGGATCAACTAGAAATATTTTCTACAGGAATAGTCTCTAGAGATGAAAACACTTTTTCTCAGCGTGAGTTTATGACGAACAAACTTTGCTGAAACAATATTTGGACATACATATCTTCTCGATACAAATATTCAAATAAAGAACTATAACATGAAAATAACAATATAAAACACATTGTTGAAATATTGTGATTGTTAATTTTTAATTCCAACTCTATCTTCCATTGCTACACAAAGATATTAAAGAGAAAGACAGTACATAGTGTTTGTTATACAATAGGATAAACTATGACATCTTGTTAATGTCAATACTCCAATAAATTTAAAAGTGCCAATAAGAGTATTGTTTATTTAATGCTTTCCGGTGGTTTATAGAGAAATATCAGTGAATTAAAACTTATAATTTCACTGTTCCAAACAATGACAATTATCAGTGAAAATTATTGATCATTTTCACTGTTTACTGTGAAATGACGTCATTATTTTGACGAAATGACGTCATTATCCCAACGACATTCTTTAGTTAAACTCTTTAACAATTTATATAAACTGTGAAAAAAGCATGAAATAAAAAGAAAATGTGTTGGATTTGGTGGATTATCGATTTTAATTCACTCGTGCGCCACTCGAGAAAATATTAATTTCTATGATCACTCGTGAATTAAAATCGATAATCCACCGAATCCAACAAATATCCCCTATATAATTGCGTATTTGAAACAATATAATAACGATACAATATAAAAAAAAATCATTTGAGAAAACATATTATTCCGTCCGAGTTTGTAGTCGAAAAACCTACGAGTAGATGTATAAATTGGTAACAATAAATTCACATGTACGAATCACGATTGATTTGTTAATTCGCAACAATACTCATTACCGTGGTTTATTCGGTAATAAACTATGATAGAAAAAATTATGTTTCGATGGTAACACTGTCTTATTTGTATAATGATGCATCTATATTTATCCGTACTCCGACCATCTTTCTATCAACTACGCGTGTTAGAGACGTAACCAAATTAAAGCAAAACAATATGTTTAGTACAACATACGAGAACAATATGTGAAACTCACAACAATCGAATATTTGGTCTCACTAATTGTAATCGATGCTAATTGTAATAGATCCATGATTTAAAAGACACTCATAACGTTGTCGCTTTGTACAAATGCGCAATCTTTTCACTTTGAGATGTTTCACTTTTTTTTTTAGAAATGATAAGTGTGTTCCTTTTTTTTAAGAGCCAGTTTAAAAATGTTCATTTTTTTTTATATATTTACCGGATTTATCCAAAAACAGTTTTAACAAGTCGGCTACGCTCATTATGCTTGCATAATAACGCAAAATAATAAAACAATTCTTCTTTTTTTGTTAACAGAAAACAAGTAGTTTGTCGTTTCTAAAGTATCTTTAAATTACAACCATGACAAAAGTTGAGATAAACTGATAAAACATGTCATTACCAAATTCAATCATGCTTGAGTGTTGAGAGTTTGGATCAACTTTACGATAACAAACATGCAGCATTCGATGTTCAATTTTTTCGAACTTTGTATATTTTCATATGAACTACATACTGTTAGGTATTGAGGAATACGGAAAAAGAAACAAATACTCTGGACTAAACACTTTAAACTTCAACATGTGTTTACAATCTCAACTTTGATCGATAAGAACAAACAATCGTTGACAGTTTACATATATGCGTTTCTGTATTTGATTGCTTAAATTAATTATACAAAATCAATTTTCAAGAAGTGAACTGGTTTATTAAAATAAATACATTGACATATTTTAAACACGACTATAACATTTACTTACTTTTGTTGTGTACGATGTAAATTAACCGGCCATTTTTGTATTTGATTATTCGCTAATTAAGAACACTTATTTCAACAATCATAACGTTTTAAAGAGTTTCCGTTGAGATGTTTATCCAAAACATGAATAAAGTTTAGAAAGTTAACTCATATCAGTCAACTTTCAATCTTAAATATTTTCATCAATCATTTGAATAATATCCGAAAAGAAGATCTATCGCACTTGATTCTGTGCGTGCATCTGTGAAATGATACAACTACTCCCGACAACTAAATATCTAGAAAGACACTTCGCAGAATCGTTTTACGTTTAAATCAATGGTACGAAGATGAACAATGGAAGAGAACAACCCGCTATTGACAGAACATTAGCTGCTTATAAATACAGCTTCCTCCTGTATAAACAGTGTAATCGCATTTCGATATAAAGGAATGCTATCAGCTCAACAATTTAGATGTCAAGTCAAACAGCGTTGTGGAGTCATGTAACGTAAGAAACACATTGAACATTTGTGAAAACGGTGCATAATGCATATGCGCAAGGTATCGTCCCAGATTAGCCGGTGCACTTTCTTCTTTACGAAAATCCAGTTTAGGCGGAAAGAATCGTCATTGATTAGACTGTGCGAACTGCACATGCTTATATGGAACAATTCTTTACGAATATTCATAAAGCCCGGTGTTCCCAGAGTGAGGCTAAAATAATGTTAAGCAACTACTTATATTCAGTATGGTAAAATCAGCTGCAACATACCATTTGTATTAATTCCGAAGGGATTTGTTCCAGTTATTTATCGGGTAATGCAATAATGGGTCTTGAATTTGCGATGAACTGAAATACATAAATCTTACAAAACAAAAGATTAACGTGGCCCATGCATAACCAATCCAATATTACACGTGATGGAAATCCTTTGGAGTCTGGTGAAATATTAATAAGTTAATCACGTGTGACTTGTTGGTGATAATTGTTCTTTGATTTATGTTGAAATGGGAGCGATGCTTCAATCGCTGAGCAGTTTTTACCAAAATACCAGACGTAGCAAGCATATTATTACATATTGAGAATTTTGGGTCGGTGTTTTAAATAAACAAGATATAAAATACAGACGATATCAGTATAATTGTTCTCCTGAATGTTAATGTTGTCTGTTTTTCTTCAGGTATGCACTGATATGCATATGTGTTAATTTAAAGTATTTTTGTTTACTTTAACATGTACTTAAATGCAACGTCATTTAATTCAGAATAAAGCAATAAAGATATGTCGCACGCGGAACAAATAACAAACATGAATATTATTTGCTGACAGTAAATACGAATTCTTTTGAAAGAATATTTATTATAAAATGGGATATCATGTGTTTTAATTTAAAAGAAAATACACGTTTTTGTTTATTTTAGTACCAACCACGTGATTTATGGACCAGCAATTGTATTTATGCGTTACTCCTGTTTGAACAACTACATCATCACTCCAGATTGCGATTCTTTTAACATAGTGGATACTTGGTATGAAGGCCATCGGGAACCCCAATTGAACAAGACTGTTGGAAAGACAACCGGCCATGTCAAAACTAGAATCCTTGACCTCCCTCCTCGTAGGCAAATGCACGAAGTACTCATACAGATTTTTGGTTTGGTTTATTACATAAACAAAAACAGAGCATCGCGATGAATTGCTAACATTCTTGGCTGTTATTTGATTAAAGCATTCGTAATTGCCGATACATCGCGGAACGTGCAGACAGTTACATAAGCCCAGTATCGATCCGCCAAAATAACGCGCATCTACAACGACAATCACAAGATAGCAATTAGCCAATGGCTTGACACAGTGGGTGCCAACAGGCAGACAAATTACAATCCGTTTGCCACACCATGAACTAACTATCCCAAGTGTGAGAAGACATGCCGGTGTCAAAGAAGCATTCAGGTTATGGTTATTTTTTTTATAGCAAATCCACGAGAAGAAAATGTCGACTGAATAACCATCTTGGATCCATTTATTCAAGAATTAAGATTATATATCTCCGCTCGTTTCTTATACATTTTTCCGTCAAATAAAGTGTGGTTCGGGAAAATATTGTAAAAGTCATGTTGTAGTCATGTTTGATGCAATGGTCTTGATTTGAACATAATGTGTAGAGGACCATTATTGTATATTACAGGGCTTTGATCTGAAAGGACATGATTGGACTAAATTCGGAACCTGGATGTTAAAAGCAGACTATTATTTTTCTGGGCATTATTATTTCAGAGCAGAAACCTTTAAATGCTATTGTGGTATATTGAATATGTGATGACTGGTACGTTTCAAACTCGGATATGATTTTAAAACACTTTTAAGATGCAAAAGTTTGTTTAAACACCGGTAACACAATGATGATTTCTGTGAATGTTAAAGGAAAACACACCCAGCTGTTAAATAGGAAATGTTACTTCAAAACAACACGACGACCATGGGACAAAATCACTAGCCCTACATGAGCCTGCTGTATTACGATAATATTCAATGCTTTGTTGTTTTTTAATATTTTAGTGGGATTATCACATAGTGTTTATTTTTATTTTTTCAAATAAAAGTGTCAAGAGAATGAATTTACCCAAACTATTTCAGTATTTGGAAGAGCCTGCAATAAATAGATTAGCCAGAAAATAAGGTTAAATAGGCTCAGTTGTCTTACTAGGTATTCGAATCCGCGTCCTTTTGATCAATATATCATCCACTCAGGCTTGATAACATTTTGCCCATGTAGAAATGAACGTTTCTAAAAGCGATAACACGATTTATAATTCAATTTATTTTGATGATTATCAACAATCTAAACTATATGGTTATGTACCTAAATACTCTATTGGTTATGCCTATTACATGTCGTTTATCTACTGATGCCAATGAAAAAGACGCATGACTTCAATATAAAAAGATAGCTAGTGAATCGCAACACCTACATCAGATACACGTAATCATTCTACCAAATAATGGCTACCTTTAGCCTACCTCACGACCGTATTGTGTTACTTCAATGAATTTATAAAACTGAGTAACGTGTTCAAATCTTAGTCATATCAACCAAATATATTACATACCGTTTTAAAATAATCTGTTCAGCATTCCGATCGCAAAGGTAATGTGCTATAGAACATCCGAGTATGGATAGTCTAGAATAAAATATTCGTTGTTTGGATTAGCAGTCTCTTATATTGAACCAGAAGACATATACCATGTTGATATCTTTTAAAAACGCAACCACGGTTTGTAAAGGCGTTCATAGATTGACTAGATTATAAACATGTTTTCTTATACGTGAAGTTTAAAGTAAAACATATATACATGAGTGCATGTGAACATGAATGTTGGAAACAATATAGACTGCGACTGACATACAATGCAGATTGTTACAGTTGGCGCCACGACTCTGCACAACTCTGCACATTCAACTCAAACCAGAAAATGACTTTGCAAGATTACTAGATCTTCTGCCAATTATTGTTACATGAACCAGTAAGCTTGCTTGTCGCACGAGAGGTGAAAAAAAAACTATTAAAACAATCAAAATCGATGACACCCGATCGATGTACTCGTTAAGAAGAACGTATATGACAATGGCATTTCCAGTCAGATGCTTTAGAATCAGATATTCGTTTAAACGTTACTGGCAGTGAGTTTGAAATCAGAATATATTGTTCACAAGTAAATCAAAATGACATAGGAACATATCATAAAATTAATTGTCATACACGATATGAAAAGGAGCCGCGAAGTCCGATATTGCAATACGACTTAAAATGAAACAATCCAATACGCGATACATAGGTTTATAGTACACATACATGATTTGCAACGTAATGTTGAAGCATTTGTCTTAAAATTTAAACTACGTGTATTTGCACGTCTTTAATAAAACGTTATTTTCGTTTATGTATTATTTCGAGAACAACAATGCAAGACATATATATACAACACAACATAAATAGACAAGATAAAAGCTGGGTTTAACATCCTGGAACGCATTATTAATTAATTAATGCATTGGGAGTTTAAATCGGCGAAAGATAATCGAAATGTGATTTAAGCTCTTCACAAATTTAAAATATGATTTAAATGAGTTTTCACTCAAAATGGTTAAACACATTATGAATGAACATCTTGAATAGTCTTTACATCATTAGTAAGGTAATTTTAAGGATATATTCATAAATATTACTTCTCATGCTATTTGTTATTAGAATGACACACGAAGTTATATTATGTTTGTGATAACTTCACCTAACATCAAATCATCTCTGTTGTCCATAGCGTTCATACATTCATACTGAGTATAAAGGGCAAAGGACATGTTTCATATAAGGGCTTTGGCAGCATCTACCAATTCCAGTCAGGAAATTGGTCTACAACAAGAACTGTTGCCAAGCAATTTTCCAAGCGGATATTGGTAAGTTGTAAATACGATATAATATAGTTCCATTTGCACAATGAGTGGCCAGGAATTAATGATCAACTCGCATATTTCCTACAGGAACAGTCTCAAGAGATACAGGGACTAATTCCGCATTTGCCACCTTTACTATACGACGAAAACGTTGCTTCGATCCTTACTTTGCATTAACATGTTCTTGATAGGATAAATGTGGTAGTAAAATTTTTACAGATTCATGTAGCGTTTTATAATGGAATGCACGTTTAATTTATTTGGCTATGTATATTTTGAGATGAAACGCATTTTAAATAAAAAATATATTTAAATGATTATAATTTAATGATAAAACATATGATATAATAAGACATTGTTTAGAACAGCCTTCAAAAGATAATTCATTCTTTATTATCTTAATCAAACTACAAGTGTTACGTAAAAATGAAAACAGAACTTGTGATGGATATAAAGAATACAAACGCTCATCTGTGATAAAAGCAAGTATTAAGTCAAAACCACAGATAGACGGAGTAATAAATGATTAGTACATTTTTTTTTACATAGATTACATATTGTATGTGCGTAATTATGGGTCAAAATGAAACATAACAGCAACGCGTAATTAACTTCGATTTGATAACTTATTATCATTTAACGCCATTTACCGTATACTAAGCTATATACAATGTTGAGAACTAGATTTTCTCAACATGATTTTTTAAAATGTTTAACAAGCAGTTATTATTCCTATGTTAACTGTCCGGCCATTGTGTGTAAATCAAATAACACGGTAATAATAATAAGCATAAATTATATTTTTATATCCAGGAATATAACAGTCTCATAAAATTTGTCCCACGTGTAATCAATTATTTTTAACATAAGTCTTATCTTAATCGAGAATCGTTAGAACCAGATTGTTTGCGTGCCGATACGTAAAGTGATATCATTTTTTCAACAACTAAGTGTCGAGAAAGACACATCGCAGGAGCAGTTGGCGTAAAAATCGATAGAACGAAGTCGAACAATGATAGGAAAAAGCTGATATTGACCAAACACCCACTGTTCATAAGTACAGCCTGTTTGAGTACTTGAACAGTTATATTATCGCGTTTTGATGTACGTCAATGTAAATCTTCTTAATACGTGACGTTTTAAGTCAAATAATAATTTTCACTTTTTATTAAACTAGATTGTAAAGTTTTCTTTGGTCAAAGAATACTATTTATAACGCTTCTTTTTTCAAATTAATATGCACTCTATGAGGCTGTTTTATATTATAATTTATTGCGATAGGAAATAAAAATTGTTTTCATTAGTTCTGATTCATTATACATAATCGTCTTTGTTTGAACATCCGTCAATGGTGTGCACTGTGCGAGGAAGTGTACTTACTTAAGGATAAACATATTTAAGTAAACATAAAGAGTTTTGTGGCCGCTAACAAATGTTCAAAATGTTACTCGTAGTAAAATTCTCGAGAGCCTCGCTTTATTGTAATAAGTAAGTTCGCGTGAATTGTTTGTAATAACTGTCGTTTGACTAACAATTAAATGGAGGCAATACATCATATTGCCTGTCAGCAAAATTAGGCTAAGCCTTTCGTCCATACACTTCAGAAATACTGAAATAAACTGCATGTCAAAATGGCTAAGTCATACATTTACATATTCTTTTCACTGTCACTAAACTCGGTTTGAAAGAACAGCAATCATTGACATTAATTATGTATGGTAACGGGAAAACAACACGCCAATGAATCATGAAGCGTAACACGGCTTAATATACTTCTATAAATATTTAATGTGTTGTCAATTCACATTTTGCTTGACAATCGTCGCCAAAGAAGATGATGAAATACTCGAGAATACAATGTGCGAATAAGATTGTCTACACATGTGTTCAAATGATGATTTCAATAACACATTGTATTGGTATACATCCCAGAATGTTCAAATAAGACACAACCAATCTTAAAGACCTCCCTTAAACTGATTTATTCCTGAACTGTTTGTTTCATCATACACATAAATATGCAAACCGACATAGTGTTTAACCCTTTGCATGCTGGGAAATTTGTCGTCTGCTAAAATGTCGCCTGCTGAATTTCTAAAATTAGCATTTTCTTCGATTTTTTTCAAAGAATACTATCAGAATAGCAAACAGTTTGGATCCTGATGAGACGCCGCATGATGCGGCGTCTCATCTGGATCCAAACTGTTTGCAAAGGCCTTTAAAATTCGGTTCCAGCGCTCAAAGGGTTAATTAAAAAAAATGTACCATCAACTTCGTAGTGTGTTCCGTGCGCAAGCCTTAGCTCGATTTTAATTATTATCTATAAACGTAATATGTAGCATTATTTTTTGTTGCATGTTTTGTTATATTTGCCATTCAAAACATAAATCCAATATATCAGACCCAGTCAGTATTGTTATTGCTAAATGAAGCGCCTATTTTCCTCCCGAATGTAATTGAAATCGCCCGTCTGCTTTATTCATTTGTTCTTTAAGAAGTATTTAAATGTAAGTGCGGTTGGATACAAAGATCTAACGTTACAATGCGTAAAGCATCTTTGATATATTCGTTAACATAACGAATTATAAAAATGTTTTCGTGTGTACTAGAAGTTGTTTTTTTTAATTATATAGTAAATCCACCAATAGATATAAAATACAAATATTTACATTTTTAAATTTTAACATGGAAAACAAACTTTAAACAGAATATGATCTAACATTTTTCTTTTAAAATTACACAATGGATGTGAATGTTCGTTTGTTTCATGGAAGGGTTAGGGTAACTTTGTTTACTTCTTCTTCGTTTTTTCGTTACTGCTTTACATTAATTGTTATGTTCGACGCAGTTATGTTGTTAAACTTTATTAATATGTCTCATTCATTATTGCTTGTTACAAGCCGTTAACATATACCTGTTCAAACTGAATAGTTTCAAGGTGGTTTTGAATTACAAAATACAATTAAAAAATCAATAACTGCGTTCTAGGTCCGATTCATAAGACGAAGAAGTACACAAGTCGATCATTAAAAATACGTCTACATGACACAAATGACATCCCACATGTATGTGGAATGTGTTCCAAGAAGCACCAATGCTTTGAGATAATTGCATAACACATTATGGAACTCAAACATAATACCAATATGGCTGGCTATTTACGTGTTGCAGAAAGAATATCTGTCTGTTTCTTCCTACAATAATACACATTTTTCCATAACTTTCGTCAAGGGACTACTGTTCATAATATGTTTTCTGATTTATTATTCAAAGCGATCTTTTGTGGGAGACAGTAATTGAAAACCGAGTAAAAAACGTCATAAATCAAGCATATTATGTTTCTGAGTTATTTTGTTTTATCTGGTATTACTGGAATCGTCTATGTTTTTTTCAGGTATGGAAATAAGAATGTAAATGCGAAAAAATATCATTAATGTCTGCAATTTGCTTTTGCAGAGCATTTTAGTTATTTTGACTGAATAACATGAGCAATTGGGAATCGGAGGTAGGTGGCGAGTAGTATCCAAGGCTGTGTTACGAAAAATGTACCTTTTTTATAAGCTTTATTACAGCGTTTAATAATAGCTTAGTATACATAAGAGAGTATGAATCAAAATTGCATAAGCACTATTTATAAAGGAGCGAAAATCCCATAAACCACAGCATGGTGCTTTCATTTAATGCTTATTATTAGGAATCACAACCCTTTTTTAAAATTAAATATGCAAATGAATATGCATATTATTTAAATTCAACAGTTTAACTGTTTTTGTTTTGTACATTCTTTTAAAGTCATATTGTACATAAAAAACATGTTCAATATCGAAAAATAAGGATTGTCTTACATATCAATGACAAGAGACTAACAATTAAAGCAGGTAAAACAATGGAAAGAGAAAACGTCTAAGTATGCCATGTAAGGTTAAGCCATAGCATGTGACGCTACATTTCCGTCGCTGATATGTATCAACCAGCTTTCCAGCAAAACATAGACCGAAAATAAAACAATCATGGAATCGCATCAAACCGTGTATAAGGAAAACAACTTAAACGGGTGAAAATATCTAATAACATTTGTCAATTTCATTATAAATATGCTTACAGAAATTTCATTAGTAATTCCTTACTTGAAAAAAGTATTGCTGTCATAGAATTAACAATGCGATGTTCATGACCTTTTGGTAAAACGGGTCCCAAGTTAACATTTAGAAAAAATGAAACAAAGTAACGTAGTAAATGGTATAGAATACATAGTTAATTGCAGCATTTTCTTTATTTATGTGTTATGATAATATCATAACTCGTGGTAAGTAATACAGATGTTTGGAAATTACAACACGAGCGAGAAGCACGAGGGACTTGATGACAAGCGTCGATATTCAGCAACAAACTATTGCAGAAAATAGTATATTTTAAATACATATTTAAAGTTAGAAACGAACGCACACACTCAATGTTATTTGTACATACATTTGTATACCTACTTGAATATACTATTGAATTCTTATATTTTGCAATCACGCACTAAAACGATGTAGAAAGGGAACCATTGAGTCATTTAGATTCTGCGTGTCTGGTTTATTTATGGTGCACGTTCGGTAGAATTGAGCGTCCTAAATTACAATACATATAACTATCATGGGAGCAATCTACAATTATCAGCTGGTTAGCAGTTAATTTTGCTTCTCCCCATAGGCATAACATAATAATGGGAACTGACGCGGAAAAACACTTTTAATTGATTATAGCACGAAGTTCAAAAGAATGCAAGATCGTCAATTATTTCTTAACATCATACGTCGCTTAAAAGTCCATTGGATGCAGAGGCTTTATGGGTTACTCTTAACATACTTAGTCTTAAAGTGAGACGTTAAAATCGGCCTTAAAATGAGCCAATTGCAAAATAAGAAATAACATATTATGTATAATGCTTTTTTGATATTGCTAGCTATCCTATACAGTTTGTTTATTCAATTGTCGCAATGAATGTGGGTTGCAAAATGTAAGGATAAGCACTATTACTAAAAAATAAAAATTCAAGTGTATGTATTTAACTCATATTATATTTAAAGCATATTGGAATATTTCACATAATGGTTCAGTTGCATTTAAAAAAATAAAACATGCAAATTATATCAACATCTTACTCTTACATTTATCCTTATCTTGGTCATTTAGTTTTTCACAGATCAGTTACTAGGGTCTTTGAGTACCAAATGACACATAAATAGAGTTTTTACGCAAAGCTAGACACCTTACAGCCCTTAACATAAGTTATGAAGTGTCACCCTTCTTATTTGCTGTCTTCGAAATGTTATTGGCAGAGAAAAAGAGGGCTTCTCCGTAATTGCGTCGACTTTATCACACACTCGTATTCTGTTCAAACAAAAAAAAAATGCTTGATTCGTTGCTTAGCCAGAACAGAAACCTTACAGGGTAAAATATAAATAATATTTATTAAAGAGATGCAATATTCGGTAATACATAACATGTGTGGCGTGTTCTGAGAAAACTGGACAAAATGAATGTGCGTAAAGTGTCATCCCAAATTAGCCTGTGCAGTCCGCACAGGCTAATAAGGGACGAAATTTTCCGCCTTAATTGGATTTTTGCTAAGAAGAGACTTCATTTAAACGAAAAATGTCATAACAGCGGAAATTAGCCTGTGCGGACTCAGAACAGGACACAAATAGTGTGTAAGCTTCTTTTCTACTAATCAGCGAGTATTACACTAAAGTTGAATAGCAATACCAGGTATTGTGTTTTACGACTTGTATACTAAATATTCAAACTGCAGCAGTTTCTTCAGGGACTATTTGAGTAGCTTAAAAAGTGTTACATGCAGACGGACTGTTTACGAGTTATAGTTGCCTGGTAAATGGTATTGAGTCACATTTCATCGCTTCTGTTTGAACAAATAGCACATATAGTGGTATTACACAATTTAAAAAAACGACGTAAACAATATATGTATGTATAAACTGGAATAAGACTCATACAATTTTAATAACTAAATTAATTCGGATTTACCGACGAGAACTTAAATACAAATACAAAAACCTTGATAAGAACGGTTTGTTTATTCGGGTTAAACAGCGATAAGAATCATTTTCAAGTAAAAAACTGTCAATGATTATTGAGTAGTTTAACAATGTGTTATTTACTCTTGTATATCTAAATATAAAGACAAACGGATAGAAACAGGCAAAATGTATGCTGGCCACCATATGTGGCGTGTTCTGAGAAAACTGGGCAAAATGCTTGTGCGTAAAGTGTCATCCCAGATTAGCCTGTGAAGTCCGCACAGGCTAATCCGGGACGACACTTTCCGCCTAAACTAGATTTTCGCTAAGAAGAGACATCATTTAAACCAAAAATTCCATAAAAGCGGAAATTGTCGTCCCTGATAAGCCTGTGCGAACTGCACAGGCTAATCTGAGATGACAATTTACGCACAAGCATTTTGCCCAGGCTTCTCAGAACACAACACATATTTCAACCAACTGTAAAAGCTGACATCGCCATATCTTTATCAAATAACAATCGGTCACTTGCCATACATAAAATACTAGCGGGATTTGATATGAATTTCTCCCCTGATACTGTTTCTGGAGTGCAATTATTCCTACATATTGTATTTTATAATATACATACGTAAAGTACAGTTTATAAATATGTAATTATAATACATTTTGCATCGTTTCATGACGTAAAATTTAAATATCGATATATTAATGTATTCCAGTATAATATTGCACGTTTAATAATACCTATACAATATTCGTACGTTGCTTCGGATTTGTGTCTCGGGATTGCCCTTTTTTTCAAGTTTAAAAAATAGAACTAACTATAAGTTCAGTGCCAACATATTAACACTTTGCATAATTGATGTACTTTTATTTTCTTTCTGAAAACAACTATAATTAATATCTATGCATTTGATGACCGCAAACAGACAAACTGATAAATTGGACATGAATTTTTGATACGATATTTCAAAGACAATCTTAGGTTCTTAAGGATTGTTGTGAATAATCGATGGCTAGTGTAAAGTTCAATTATATGGAAATGTATATATGTCATTGAGTGATTCAGGCAATAAATTAGTTCTTGTTTTAATTAAATGGAACATGTCACAGATGAAACTATTTATTCTTTAAAAAACTGTGTCTCTTATTCGTTTTATATATACATTATCTATATAATTAAGTAATATATTAGTCATATGTAAGACCTATATCAGAATAATAAACTACCATTAACATTTTTAGTATATTAAATGTATGCGTTTAATGACAAATACATCCCCTCTTCTGTATTAACAGTTTATTTGTTATTATTATTTATTTAATACAATTACATCAACAACGTTGTATGAATATTTTATAAATAAACAAATCGTAAAGATATGGATGTTACATTTTAGATAAGCTAGTTGTATACACGGATCTTGTACATGTTGTCCTGTTGTTGATCCCTGACACAGAAAACAACATGAACATGGATTGCATGTTAAAGAATTCCTCGATTAAATCGTTCATTCTTGCTGACCCATCGGTCACTTTGAAGCCAGTATAATGGGCACAGTCGGATTTAAAGAAAGCTTCTTTCTAGCATAGCGTGTGAGTAGATGAGTCTTACTAGTCTTCATATTCCTAAATAACGCATACAATGGATTACTGTTTAATATCTGAATATATGTCCACTTCCTTAATACAACACGACATAATGTCTTTAATATGTCAATTGACATGAGCTGTATTTACCGTTTGAAGGCAGTGGTCCAATCTTCATGAATTAAATGTTTAGTGAAAGTTGTTCTGTATTGTACTGCAATTGATCATTGGATTTATATTGTTACACAATTTTGATTAAAGAACAATCCGTCACTTACCTTAAATAAAACGCTAGCTGGTTATAACAAGTATTTATCTCCAATTTATGTTTCTTGAGTTGCATTATTCTTATATAAAACGTATGGTATACATTTATACACCACACTATGGTTCAACGTTACACGGATGTTTTTCATTAATTTTATAAAACTACGGTCTTTTATCACACATTTGTGTCGAATTATCATGTAAACTTCGACATGCATATGTTTGAAAGAGTATGTGTGTGATATAATTTTATATTATTATTTAAAACGTGATTCAGATTCAAACCTGCCCTAGATATTGTCAAGATAAACGTTTTATCCACGTTTCATCAAGCTTGAGTCATGACTTTTGTCGCTAAGGCGGGAACAAGGATTTTCTTAGATTTGATCTAGTGTTCTTTTTTTGACACACTTGACCTAGTTTCGAGCTCAGTCTTTATATAATTAACAAACTATCGAAAAAAACATTCTGTGCAGATCAGATCATACCACACATACATAGTACGTTTGGTTCAACTTAAAATACGAATACAAGTGTCTGAATCGGCTTAAAAACATCAGCATATGTACATTTTGTGTTTCCGTCTGTCGCACCAGTATACAAAGTACCGTTAACTGTATTAATGACCGATTTGCTATTAAAGCTATTACTGCAGATCTATTCAATTATTCGATCTAAGTACATGTAGTTTTATCCTGGTTGAATAGATACATTACATGCATGCCTGTCTATTTCTGTGCATGCAAAGCGACTGATTACATCATGTCTGCTTTGGTTTGATAAATGTGCATTGGGTGATCACAACACAAGACTTGTATAAATGTCGAATTAGTACATTCGGCTTATAAAGTCTATTTATAAACATTTATAATGAATAAATCAAACGTGCAAAGAAAATGAATGACTTTACATGACACCAAGACCCACTGCTAGTTAATTCTACAAAAATCGCGCATCATTTGAACTTGCTTATCGCACGAGAGGTGACCATGAATCGTTAACATAAGACACAATTCCCAAAGATGAAACAGATCAATATCGTAGTTAAATGGCATTTTAGAGAATTCGACTGTATCCAGGATTTGTGTATTAGTTTCAATCAAATGCTGTTTAAATAATTATGTCAACATTTTACTTTGCATGTTTACAGATTTCCAAATAAAAAGGCTTTAAACTTACACAAAATAACACATCGAAAAAATGCCGAGACTTTTCTTAAAAAAAAAACACAAAAATTTAAATACTGCAATTGAGTGAATACTTGCGATACATCTTTGCATGTCGTCATATATATTTCGAAAACAATTCAGGAAGATACACACAAGATACTTGCTACAAACAAACACTTTTCCGCACAGTGTTGTACATCAGACAGCGACTGTCGTTAAAGCACAACTTCGTGTTTCAAATTTGTTTGTTTTCAGCATCCACCAATTATAAACAGGAAACTGTTTTGAGACAAAAACTGTTCCCAGCAATTTATCTGACAGATAATAGCTTGTTGTTAATGCAATCTAATATATTTTCATTTGAGCCGTGAGTGGCCAGGACTTAATGTCCATGGATCAACTAGAAATATGTTCTACATGAACAGTCTCTAGAGATGCAAATGCGTTTGTTGTTCAGCGTGAGTTTATGACGAACAAACTTTATGAAACATTACTTGGACATACATATTTACGCGAAACAATCAGTGGAATAAAAAATAGAACATGAAATTGACAATATGAAACATATTGTTTAATATTGTGATTGCGTGTGTCGTTTCAGAATTATCGTTATAAAACAACCATGACAAATGTTGTGATAAACTGATAAACAATGTCACACACACACAAATCAATCATACTTGAACAAGAGTTTGGATCCACTTTACGATAAAAACCATAGGACATTCAATATTCAGTTTATTCGACCTTCGTATTTTTCATACAAAATACAGTATTAACGAAAAATGCACAATACACGCATTCACCATCAACACGTATTTAAACTCAATTTTGTACTATGAGCAACAACAATAGTTGACAATATATATATGCATTCGTTTCTTATTTTGATTGCTTACATAAATTATACAAAACCATCTGTTCAGAAAGGGCGCTGTTTAAAAAATAAAATAAAAAATACATTGACATGTTCAAAAAACGATTATAATATTTACTTACTTTTGTTATGTACGATGTAAATTACCCGGCCATGTTTGTCTCCGATAATTCGCTAATTAAATCCTCTTATTCCAATTATCATAACGTTTTTTATTGTGTCCGTTTATATATTTATCAAATGAGTACATTAAGCTTAGACAGTTAACACATATGAGTCCACTTTCAATCTAAGATATTTTCTCAAACATTTGAATCAAATCCGAAAAGACAAACGTTAACACTTGAGTGTGTGCTTGCCTCTGTAAATGATAGAACTACTCCCGACTACTAAGTATCGAGAAAGACACTTCGCATAAGCGGTTGTTGTTTAAATCAATGGTACGGAAGATAAACAATAGCAGAAAACAAACCGCTATTGACAGAACATTAGCTGCTTATAATACAGCTTCCTCCAGATGAACAGTGTTATCGCATTTCGATATACTACAATGCTATCAGCTCAACAATTTGGATGTCAAACAGCGTTGAGGAGTCATATTACTTAAGAAGTAGAGTGATTCATTATATTTTTATTATAAGAACATTACTAACTGTTGACATGAAACGATGTTCTCATTCAACTTCGACGACCTGTTGATTTAAATAAAACAACTGTTATTCAATTATTTGGTTTATGTGTGTGGAAATAACAACATAATTGTTTTCTCTGTCCAACGATTTGAACATTAGAAACAACGTTTAATTAAGGAAACACATTTTTATATGAATCGTACTATTTTGTTTTCTTCACGTTGGACTAGTTAACAAATAAACGAAGTATGTACATCAAACTTACATAATATTATCCTATATGCGATTGTAAAACAATATGACCTTTCAAATTTGCCATGAGTATTCAAAATGTCCGGAAAATGTTATTAAATAATCGTAAGACTCATTTCATAGATAAGTTAAAGGTGCATGGAGGCTATTATCTCAGCATTAACTCTTTCAGTGCTGGAACCGGATTTTGAAGGCCTTTGCAAACAGTTTGGATCCAGATGAGGCGCCACAAAACGTGGCTTCTCATCAGGATCTAAACTATTTGCTATTCTGATAGTATTATTTGAAAAAATCAAATAAATGCTAATTTTAGAAATTCAGCAGACGACATTTTAGCAGACGACAAATTTCCCAGCATGCAAAGGGTTAATATAATAAGCCGCGTTCCGGAAAAAAAAACTGAGCTTCATGCATGTTATTAAAGTGTCATCGCAGTTAGGCCTGTGCAGTCCGCATAGGCTAATCAGAGAAGACAATTTCCGGTTTTATGGAATTTTCGTTTAAAGGAAGTTTGCTCTTAGCGAAAATCCAGTTTATGATTAAGGTATGGTATTTGATTAGCCTGTGCCGTTTTCCCGTTTTTCCAGAGCGTGGCTTAAATAATATTCAGCATATGGCGCCAACTTATATTCAGTATAGTAAAATCTGTTTTAAAATACTATTGGTATTTATTCCGAAGGGAATTAATCGAGTTACTTATCGGGTAATGCGTTAATGGGACTTGAATTTGAGATGAACTAAACGATATCAATTTTACAGCAGACAAAAAGCTTGTCGTGGCACATGTAAAACCTATTCAATATTGAAAGCGGTGGAAATCCTCTGGAGTCTGGTGAAATTGTAATAAGTTACTCACGTGTGACTTGTTGATGATAATTGTTCTTTGATTTATGTTGTAATGGGAGCAATGCTTCAATCGCTGGGACGTTATTGGCACAATGCCAGACGTAGCAAGCATATTATACTAGATCAAGAATGTAGGGTCGTTTTGTAAAATGAACACGATATAAAACACAAAACGATATAAGTACAATTCGTTCCCTGAATGCTCATGTTTGCGTGTTTTCCGTAATGTAGATATTGATATGCATATATGTTTTAAAGTAATGTTTCTATTTTGTGTTTAACATGTACTTATGTGAATAAACATATTAATAAGCCGGTTACTAAGCGAGTGTCAGCATTTGATGTGTGATCTGGTTTCTTGTAAATGATATATGCGCGACACCTTAACACAACTATCCTTTTAACACGTTGGGCGCTTGAAATGAAGGCAATCGGCAAACTCCATGGAACTAGACTGCTGGGAAGAGATTCGGCCCTTTCAAAACTTGAACTTTTAACCTCCCACCTCGCAAACACCCGTTTTACGAGGCACGGAGACGGTGCTATTATAGTGATAACGATCTGTGTGTTTTTGTATTCTATAATCACAACAGAACATCGCGATGCATTTATAACACTCATTGATATTATTTTCACATTCTCGGCTGTTATTTGATTATAGCATTCGTAATTACCGATACATCGCGGAACGAGCAGACAGTTACATTAGTGCAGTATCGATCGGCCGAAAAAACGAGCATCTACCATGACAATTACAAGAAAGTAATCAGCCTAAAGATTGACACAGTGGGTGCCTGAAGGCAGACACATTACATTTCGTATGTCACAACACGACTTTATTGCGCAAAGGGCGAAAAGACACTCCTGTTCTGTTTATTTTATATGAAAATCCCTGAGCAGAAAATACGTCAACTGAATACCTGACTTTGATACATTCATTTAAGAATGAAGATTATACTACCCCGTTTGTGTCTTATATACATTTCCGTATATATATACAATGTGGTTTCGGAGATCATTTTAAAATCTAGTTTTCTCATGTTATAAACCATGAGAATACGGACAGGTTTGACGCAATGGTCTTGATTTGAACACAATGTGTGGACGTCCACTATTGTATATTACAGGGCTTTGATTCCAAGGACATGATTGGAATAAATTCGGAACCTGCATGTAACATGCACACTTTTATATTGCTGAGCATTGTTTTTTCAGAGAAGAACATTTAAAAAGCTATCGTGGTACATTATATATGTGATGCTTGGGTCGTGGCCAGTTCTTATATCAGGGATATGTATCGTACATACGTTTCCGATGTGGCAGTTGATTTTAACATCGATGACACAATANACTAAAAAGGACAAACAACACCAGTTCTTATAAAACTAAGAAATAATGATGATAAGGGCACGGTGATGAGGAAGCGAAAGGAGATGAAGCAATCTGGTCACCGCTTGGTAGATGACGTAACAGCCCTCAATACAGGATTGATGAGCCGCCTGCAACTCCATAAGGACATTGAGTCCACCTGTTTTTTTAACGGATCTGTGTTCGCGCAAACCAAACGGCAAGATCGCATCAAATTTGACATATATGACAATATTGACACGGTGATTCAGGAGTACAGTGCCAAACGGAAATAAACGCACATTTCTTAAACTGAGTGCGACCACAGCACGGATCGGACCTGCCTCTGCTGATCCGGCGAGCCGCGCATTTTTACTTTACCACTATGTTGTAATGTTGATAACTCCTTTTGTATATTGAAACCTGATTTTAAAACACTAGTTTTGTCACTTCACAAAAATTATAAACATGTTAAACATTTGATGCATTTTTTGATAAATTGTATACTTTATGTATATAATTACTATATGCGCCCGATACAGTGTCATATTTCTGTATTATATACTACTCACTGTATAACGTATCTACATTTATTTATATCTTTAATTTAAAGAATAATCAAATCTGATATGTATATCCTTCTTTGCTGTTATTTGTGACTATGCATGTATACACCGCAATTTATGGCAATGTTATTCATATTATTTAACTACCAAGAATGCAGGCAGCATATTTTTAATGCGAAGGGAAAAATATATGTTATATATATACATATATATATATACCCTATCGAGAACAAACTCAAAATGTGTGGGTTTTTGTTTCTTTGCCAAACTGAATAAAATGTTAACCTTTTATCCAAAGCCACTCAAACTAAAGAGAATGTTTTGTTTAGCCTTATTCAAGGGCAGTCATTCATGAAACTGCTGTATGCCTGAATGTTTACAATATATTTATAGAACAGGTTTTTACCACTACTGACATAATTATTTAATAATGCAGAGAGGAGCTTTTCATGTAAACAATATCTTACTAAATTTTGTAAGGATGATGTTGAATTGATGTAACCTTATGTTTTATGTTATTATAGATCCCCTTAGTTTATAATCTAACAACAGTATAACATGTAATATATAGTACTGTAAACCATCCTGAGTTTAACATGTCACATTATAAATCACTCATAAGGTATTTGTCAGTAGCTATTTAGTAATAGTATAAAAGCATCTCTCAACTGTTAAAACAGATTATCACAAGAATTGTACATGTAAATGTTTTTTTTTTTNTTTTTATTTTGAATACTTTTTTCCAACTCTTTATCTGAAATTGTATAACTATTACTATATGATTTTCAATGATATAATTAACTGAGATATCTTATCCCTACAAATCACCTATGATTTTGTTTGCGCATAGGTGATTGCCATTGGGATTGTGCATAAATGCACAAAATATTTAGATCTAACACTGTTATTAATAATGTTCATGCAAATATTTGAATTCTTGATTATATTATACGTTTTTTTCTTCTTAATATGATTTCAATTTTTCTTTATGTAAATGAAATATCATTACCAATACTAAGATAAATATTCCTCAAGGATCATCTATTTGAAAAAATAGGTGATCCATTTTGGGGTTAAACCAATACTAAATGAACACGCATAACCTTTTCAACACAACTTTAATGCCTATATATGTATTCCTGAATAATCATAACAACAAATCTGCAAATAAGAATATTTTATACAAGTGTAATTCTACTTACTAAATAATATTGACTTAAAGTGTGACTAAGGGAGGCTATTATATTTTTTAATACAAAATCCACATAATCATTTATTTTAACAGACCAATTGTGATTCTGATAAATTTGTGACATAAAATCCATATAAAGTAAATATGGTTTCTATAATATTACAGAAATATCATCTGTATATTTATTAGTTTTAAGATGCACTATGTAATAAATATCTAATAACTTTGTTTACATTGAATAAAAAGTGTCACTGTTGTGGATGCTCTGAACCTTGCAATTTAAATTATTTCATAATTAGAGGATCAGTANTTTTACTTCTTCCTGGCCATTCTGGAG
This sequence comes from Dreissena rostriformis, assembly GCA_007657795.1. Classification (NCBI taxonomy): domain Eukaryota; kingdom Metazoa; phylum Mollusca; class Bivalvia; order Myida; family Dreissenidae; genus Dreissena; species Dreissena rostriformis. The sequence continues at coordinate 99,618 of VMBQ01000317.1, read as the reverse complement.
AGCTTTAGAAAAAATTTCAACGGCCCTGTCATTATCCAGGAAAGCATTCGCATCTAAAAAAGTTTGTACGTAATCAAGTGTAAGCCTTTCTGGACTCTTATACTCCCCGCCATAATCCCGAAAAGCATCCAAATCAAAAGATCTTATTCCTACAAATGTATGCCCTTCTTGAATCTCTTGACGTCTAGAACGTCTAGAACGCAGGACTTTCCTTTCATCCGCGGACTTCCCTTTTGTCCCCGCTGTGCCCATGTGCCACTAAAGTATCCGGTAAGTTGGTATCTGCAAGATAAGTCAAGCAATAAGACTAGTTCATGCTCAATGTAGTTCAATATGTGTAGTGATTTTTTTTTAAATACGAGTCGATCGGCACCTTACAGACGCACCTTACAGACAATATTTTGCCCAATGGCTTTAAGACAGTTAGTAACATCATTTAACCCATTTCGTATTTTGGTCGTTTGAAACAATTGATTATGACGTCAAGATATACACAGATGCGCGTGTGAACACATGTCAATCGTTGTACATGTAGAACCGTTGTATCAACAACACAACCGCCAATGACGACAATTTGAGGAGACGATTTGACTTCACATAGCATTAAGTGTATACGTGTTATCTTCGACATGTATTTGGGCTCTTAGCCGTCAAACCAGGGACAAGGAATGCTTTTATATTGAGTTTAATATATAGCTTAAACACGAGTTCAATTTGAATTGCAAACTGTATGATATGGTTTGACACGCGTACGTTATGTTAGTAATTCTGTGTACGGCGCATCTTCAATCTGTTAAAACACCCAATTCTTTGCATTCACCGTAATATGGCATTAACCAAAGCCTTATGTTTTTGTTTAGTTGCGTTTTGCAATATAGTGTATAAGCTTTTGATTACTTGCCTTAAAAAAGACAAGCTGGTAGTAACACGCCTTAATCTGCCGAACACTCTTCATATATCACACTACGCCTTACAACAGCATATCTTAGAATAACCTTTCAAGTTAATAACGTGTTCGATGTTGTTAATATGAAGATATGGAGGTCAGAACTGGATTTTTCAAGGTGATGGGTCACAGAGTTTGAGCTCCTGTGCTTATTGTAAAATACTCATACAAAGCAGTGGTAAACAAGGATATGTCTACATGAAAATGTTTGGAATAATGTGAACTATACAATGGACTAATTTTCATGTAGAAAAATAAATTAAAAAATAAGTAAAAAGTGAAAGAAACATTTGTCCTTTGTTGGATATAGTGATCCATAAATAAACCTTTTTAGTTAGCTATATCACAAATATTGGAGGAGCAATTATTGGATTAGCTGACGGATAATAGCTGGTGGATAATTGAAAATAAACTGTTACAGTAAGCTTTTACATTGTGGCAAATTAATTGTACTGTTATCTTTTACCGGTGACTACTTATATACAACTGAAATCAGATTGACACCATATCCGTTCAGATTTACTATGAATGCTAAAGACTCAAAATTGTCAAAAAAACAACCAGCAGGAAAAATGGCAGCAAAAGGGAGCGATTAGCCAAAGAGAAATTATTCAGAGGTCAGCGATGACAGAATTAATGATAGCACCTCCATTAAAATGCAGCTTGAAACCATGGAACTCACTTTAACAGGTCTAAGAGAAGAATTGAAACAAATGCTAAAAAAAGATGACATTGAAATTTAATAGCAAATACAGTCTCTAAAATAATTTCTGAAATGGAAAAACGAAATGAAGAATTCCTTACTAAAATTAAACAAAACATTCAAACTGAACTGGAAAACAAACTGCTAAAGATCACAGAACATAGCATTAAGGAAAAAACCAATGAACTCGCTGACCAAATTAAATGCTTGCAGTTTGAAAATGAAACCCTAAAAGAAAACCAAGCAAAACTATTAAAAGAACACAAAACCGCCCTCGAAAATGTGAATGATAGAATCAACAGCAACACAAGGTTAAGCGAAGAAAACAGCAAAAGGTCCAATCATAATGAGCAGTATTCTAGGAAAAACAACATCAAAGTTATGGATGTAAAAGAGGAACCAAATGAAAGCATTACAACCCTCTCAGTAAAGGTAACAACTTTATTTCAAGACCAAAACTTCGAAATCAAGTCTGAGCAGATTGTTGCAATCCATCGGATCCCGACTAAAAAAGGACAAATAAGACCAGTTCTTATAAAACTAAGAAATAATTATGATAAGAGTACGGTGATGAGGAAGCGAAAGGATATATAGCAATCTGGCCACCGCCTGGTTGATGACGTAACAGCCCTCAATACAGCCCTCAATACAGGATTGATGAGCCGCCTACAACTCCACAAGGACATTGAGTTCACCTGGTTTTTTAACGGATCTGTGTTCGCGAAAACCAAACGGGAAGATCGCATCAAATTTGACTTATATGACAATATTGACACGGTGATTAAGGAATAAACGCACACTTCTTCAACTGTGTGCGACCACAGCACGGATCGGACCTGCCTCTGCTGATCCGGTGAGCCGCGCATTTTTACTTTACCACTATGTTGTAATGTTGATAACTCCTTTTGTATATTGAAACCTGATTTTAAAACACTTGTTTTGTCACTTCACAAAAATTAATACCATAAATGTTAAACATTTGATGCATTTCTTAGTTAATTGTATACTATATGTATATAATTACTATATGCGCCCGATACAGTGTCATATTTCTGTCATATATACTACTCACTATATAATATATCTACATTTATTTATATCTTCAATTTAAAGAATAATCAAATCTGATATGTATATCCTTCTTTGCTTTTATTTTTGACTATGCATATATACACCGCAATTTATGACAATGGTATTAATATTATTTTACTACCAAGAATGCGGGCAGCATATTTTTAATGCAATATAAAGCGATATAGATTAATATATATATATACCCTATCGAGAACAAACTCAATATGTTTGTTTTTTTTTCTTTGCCAAACTGAATAAAATGTTAACCTTTTATCCAGAGCCACTCAAACTAAAGAGAATGTTTTGTTTAGCCTTATTCAAGGGCAGTCATCCATGAAACTGCTGTATGCCTGAATGTTTACAATCTATTTATAGAACAGGTTTTTACCACTACTGACCTAATTATTCAATAATGCAGAGAGGAGCTTTCATGTAAACAATATCTTATTAAATTGTGTAAGGATGATGTTGAATTGATGTAATCGTATGTTTTCTGTTATTATAGATCCCCTTTGTGTATAATCTAACAACAGTATAACAGGTAGTACTGTAAACCATCATGAGTTTAACATGTCACATTATAAATCACTCATAAGGTATATGTCAGTAGCTATTTAGTAATAGTAACTGTATAAAAGCATCTCTCAACTGTTAAAACAGAATATCACAAGAATTGTACATGTAAATGTTGTTTTTTTTTATATATTTTGAATACTTTTTTCCAACTCTTTATCTGAAATTGTATAATTATTACTATATAATTTTCAATGATATAATTAACTGAGATATCATATCCCTACAAATCATCTATGATTTTGTTTTCGCATAGGTGATTGCCATTGGGATTGTGCATTAATGCACAACATATTTATATCTAACACTGTTATTAATAATGTTCATGCAAATATTTGAATCCTTGGTTATATTATTTTTTTTTTGTTCTTCTTAATATGATTTCAATTTTACTTTATGTAAATGAAATAACATTACCAACACTAAGATAAATATTCCTCAAGGATCATCTATTTGACAAAATAGGTGATCCATCTTGGGGTTAAACTAATACTAAATGAACACGCATAACCTTTTCAACACAACTTTCATGCTTTTATATGTATTCCTGAATAATCATAACAACAAATCTGGAAATAAAAATATTTTATACAAGTGTAATTGTACTTGCTAAATAATATTGACTTAGAGTGTGGCTAAGGGAGGCTATTACAAATTTGTAATACAAAATCCATATAATCTTTTATTATAACAGACCAAATGTGATTCTGATAAATTTGTGACATAAAATCCATATAAAGTTAATATGTTTTCTATAATATTACAGAAATATCATCTGTTTATGTATTTGTTATAAGATCCACTATGTAATAAATATATAATAACTTTGTTTACATTGAATCAAAAGTGTCACTGTTGCGTATGCTCTGAACNTATTTTTACTTATAAACTTCTTATAAACTACTGATCATATTACATCCTTCATCTATTTCTATATATTTTTTCGAGGCGTGCGAGTTGACTTGGAAAAGTGCGAGTTGACCAGAAATGCCGTGCGAGTTGACCAAAAAACGTGCGAGTTGACTACCGTGCGAGTTGACTTAGGTACGAGTTGACCGGCACCCGCCCAGACTATACGGCCCAGATTTACGGACCATACGGCCCAGATTTACGGACCATACGGCCCAGATTCGCGGACCATACGGCCCAGATTCGCGGACGATACGGCCCCGATTTGCGGATCATAATTATAGACCACATGTTTTTACGTCATGGAGATTATTTTATACACGAAATACTACAATACTTAATATGCTGTGCATACTATGATACCATGTACCATTAAAAAAAACGGGTAATGAAACGTTATTGTTTATAATTATTTCCATACAATTATTTCAAATTCTCATATTCGAAACTCTTTTGTGTTGTAATCATTAATTATTCATTGCAGCAGTAGGCATTCCGCAAACATGCATTTTCCTGAAAAAAACATATTTTAATTAAAATGTACCCGACTTTGACTTATGACTTCGGATTGCTTTATGGATAAAGCTCAGATCAGTAACATGCCCTATTTTTTCTAAATCTGTGTTGCTACATTGTTTGAATTAGTTCAGAAATTCTGTTTCTCGTTTTCTTATTCACTGGAGAATACACATTATATGACCCTCCCAGGCTCCCAAGACTTTTGACACCCATGTTGTTGTTAATGTAGTTGTAAAATTCCCCCGTTGACTTTGCGGAGTACCCAAGGTGTAGATCTGTAGTTCTGCCCTTGGTAGTTTGAGGTTGGCGGCCTCTGGTAGTGTCTTATGCTGTCACACAGAATGAATCCTCACAATGAATACAGAATTATATACGCTCGCGATAAAAAACATACCTATGTACGTTATATTAGGTAGCCGGATGTTAAAAGGAGTGTCCATCACGATAAAATGTAAGAAATTTTTTCCGGTACACCTACTTAAACGATAATACGGATCGCCGGATTGGCACAATAAAAAGATATGTACAGAAATCGTCGCCTTGTGTGTCTCCGTTAAGTACAGTGTATAGAATAGGGCGATCTTTGTTTAAAACATAGTAGTGGTTAACGCATATGAGGTAAAAATTTAAAGTGTATACATTAAAATATAAAATCGCGAGTAGCGACCGATAATTAATTATGCGTTAGCATTACCCTTAAAGTGATTATGACCCCTTTGCTAGCTCACGGCACCGAAGGAGATGGATACACCAAATGTACTCTCTGGACAGCAGCTCTATGGATTCTATTTCCTTCTCTGAGGGAAGGTGCCCGTTGTTGACACTTGGATGTGTGCTGTCAAGGATCAGCTGTGTGTAGCTATCTGCATTATTCACAAGCTCCAACGGATCTTCTCTCCCGTGGAGGCGCAGGCACTCAAGGAGACGGGCTTTAAATTTGTATCTCACAGCATCGGAAGTAGGGCACTTGGCTATAAAATGCACTCTGCATTCAGGTTCTGTTTTACAAAGTGTGCAAGTTGGATTTACAACGTATTGATTGAAAACAGCTCTATTAGCTTGTAGGGTGTAGGTTCCTGTCAGCAGCTTTGCTTTGGTTTCTGCTCTTAGGATGTCAATTTTGTTTGGCCTCACATAGGTGTACAGGTGGTGGGTTTTTCCAACAGAGAGAGCATCTGTATTAATGTACATTAAGGATGGTTTTTCTTGGATTTCTACCCGCCAGGTCGCAATGGTATGCTGGTGCTGGTCCACAGCACTATTTAGTTTGGCCTTCCACACCTCTTTGCCAGGCGGGCTGTCGAGGAGTTGGTACGCTGTAGGTAGATTATATGTATGGAGTAGTATGCGAATACCAGAGAAGAAACTATGATCGATTGGCAATTTCATGGCCAGCTGTCTCTCAGCCACCTTGTATTCAACTGTCCCTGAATTCTGGATTATACTGTAGTACAAATTAAGTGCGTGTCTGCCAGGTGTTGCACCTGCTTTAGGGTTTTTATCTGGAATCCTTCTAAGGCTTTGAGATAGGCCTGACTGTAGGGTAGGACCTCCAGGCCGTATAACATTCTAGGTACTACAAATGTGGACCAGAGACGGAATTTTACAGATTGTTTCAGTCCGTTCTTTCCATTGAAGCCAACCCCCATGAGCGAGTATGCTGTGCGCCTTCCTAACTCAACTTTATCTTTTAATGTTTACTTCGCATTTGGTATTTCTGTGTATTCCAAGATGAGTAGTGAACGTGTCAAATGGAATGCGAGTGCAAAGTCGGTACTTGGGTCAGGGCTTTTTGGGTTAACCCTGATACAACTGCTTTTTGATGGGTTGATGTCATACCTGTGTCGTCGACTGAACTCTTCAACAGTTTTGTTTCGACAAAATGACGTCATAAATCAAGCGAAATTATCCAGTTAAACTAATTTTGTTTAAATAAAAAGGTTTACTGAATAAAAGGTGGGATAAATAGAATAATAGGTTAGTGTCGATTATAGATCAGATTTATCATGCTCGGCACAAAAACGAAAACGCACTCGCCAAGGCTCGTGCTTTTTGTTTTCTAAGCCTCGCATGATAAACCTGATCTTTAATCAACACTAACCTATTATTCTCTATATTCCGTAAGGTTTGTTATTCATCACGGTCCTACTAAATGCTGCTAAGACACACAAAGACGCACAAAGACGCACAAAGACCCTAAAAGTGCACGGACGATTGGTCATGTGATCAAATTTTGGGCAAAATGGCTGACGGCGAAACGTTGACAGGTAAGATAATATTCTTAATGCGCTGCGAAATTTACCTTTTTAATCGTGACATTCAAAACTTAATATGGTTGGATGCATTGTGCAATAGAATATGGAATAGCATTGCTATGTATTTGTAAAGTGCATGTCATATTGAAATAATGTTAATTTTATGTCGTAATTTCGGATAAAATATTTCGGACCTTTTAAAGTCATTTACTTAAAGTCACACACCTTTAAATGAAGTATATATTAATCAATACACATACAGATACATACATGTAGATGCAATTTGAAAGTGTGCACCATTTTCATTAAATCTATAGCCTAGTTAGCAAGTAATTTATTATTTTTCAACTGGGAATTACAGCTTTTAAAACCGAAAGTAGGATTTCTATATTATACGTCCATTTCGACAAACGCGATAATTATGTGTTTATGTTGTTTTGTATTGTGCTGTTTTGTACTGTTTNCATTTATTAAAAAGCCAAATATACAATGTGCATTTATATCATTTTACTTGAATAACATTGTATTTGGATATAATCAAAACAAACTTGTCTATCAACTCAGTGGTTCCAGACAAGAATTGTTAACAGAATCCTAGGAACCAAATCTTTGTTATTTAAAATGAACATTTTTCATGACAATTTATGTTCTTTCTGTAAAGAAAATGAAGAAACGCTATTACATATATTCTGGGACTGCATTTTCACAAAGAGAATTGTTAATTATGTTGTAGATTTTTTAAGATGCCATAATGTGCAAAAATGTACTGATATTTCATGTCAAACAATGTTATTTGGTTGTACAAGTATTAACATAACTGATATTAATATTCTTATTCTTGAAATTAAAAAGTATATATTTGTATGCCAGTGAAAGGGTCTATTACATTCAATAAGGGGGCTGAATAATTATCTTTGCTTAGCATGGGGGATTCAATCTAATACTAAATGTAAAGAAAAGAAACTACTTAACTGGTCAATTGTAAAACTTTTTGTAGATCATAGAACAGTGTTATTGTAAATTGTGTTGTTTACTTAAAATATTTAATACCATGGTCGTTTGATTAATGTTTTTTATTGTCTGAAGTCCAAACGTTTGATTAAAGCTTATGATTTTCTGAAGTCCAAACATTTGTCTTTTTTGTATCATAACATCGCATGTATGTGTCTGTGTGGGTATGAACTGTACGATTGTGTCTATATAATGGAATGCATGGGTTTTATTTACCTCTATTATATTATTTATTTGAATTGTTAAACAACTATGTTATATACTAACAGAATAACATGTAAACTAATGATACACTTTGTAATGTATGGAGGTGAATAAACGCTATAAATTAAAAAAAAAAATATATATATATATATATGAAGGAAGATATGTCAGATTAAGACCGACGCGTACTCGTAAAACGAGCACTTACAACCCAAACAAGACTATTACCGATCGACTGACTGCCGGCTATGACGCATCATCAGAAGACCAGTGTATAACAATCTACAGAACAGTAGCATGCGATACCGTACCTTAGAAAACAGGTTTCATAGTACTGACTATCCCTGTTCGGTTAAGCGACACCCGGTGTCTAAAGTAACCAGAGTTATGAAAGGTTAATGGCACGCTATATTTCCATATATTTATAGGTAATACAGGCCTATTCATGCCCAACGGTATACATTCTTGACATCTGATGTGTTTTGCGAAAAGAAAAGTGTCAAATGCATCAAAATAAACCGGGAAAATGTATCTTATCGACATATAATTTTTTATTAGGCCGATATGGTAGCTTAATCACATAACGAGAGTTTTATTCGGATATTTTCAAATCGACCTTGACCGCGTTCTCAAAATTTTAATTACAGCTATCAGTTTATGCTTTTTTTTCAATTACTCATGGCTGAGCACCATCCATGTTATTTCAATATTGTTATATAGCGTAATATCGCCATGTTTTAGGACACTCTAATTTTTTTAGAAGGACTTGCTAATTTTTTTGGACATGCTCTTTTTAAGCCAAACACAAAGTGTGAATCTTATTCTTCGGAAACCAATATTTTCGCTTTTTTTAATTACTTTTAAATTTTCAGATTCATTTAAGGCTAACTCATTTTACCAATATTTGCATTATAAATCCTGCGACACATCAAACCCGTGGTTTTTAAAACCTAATGACGGTACATGTAATACAACCTGCCGGTTAAACACATAAGTCAGTGAACCGTTGCGTTTTCTCTATTTGGGTTTATAGGCATGTGTACTCGATACAGGTAATGATGTAATCCGATAGCGTTTAGTTGTTATGCAGTTGAAATGATCTTCGTAAGGAAACCAATAATAACTTATTAATTGAATTCACCGTTTTTGTTTGGTATCATTTCGAAAACAACTGTTCGCTTGCATTTATTGGCAATTATGATAATCTCATTGATTTTGTAAATTTGTTGGTTAATGTCTGACTATTAATATAAATAGAATTACCAGAGGCAACATGCCTCCGCTACAAATATGAGATGTGACAAATATGCTCAAGTTGTAATGCGTTACATATTAAGATATTAAAGACAACAATTAAATAACAAACAACGAAATCATAATAAGCTCACTTACAGTAAATAATAGTTGAATTTTAATAATTTATGGTCCATTTTACAGTATATCAATGCTTATCTTTGTACTCTGTGCTCCAAGTTCAAGCTTTGAGTTTTGGAATGTCAAACGACATAAACAGTATTAATATTAATTAAAAAGGTACATTTTCGTGGTGCTTTTAAATTTTGAACATTTTCTTTTGCGGAATATTTGTTTTTCTACATGACAAAAACTAATTATTGCTATTTGGCCAAAATCATAGAATTACAAGCAAATTCGTTGAATTGATATCCCCCGCCTAATAAATATTGTTTATGGATGGGTGCCAATCCCTTGATATATGGTATAATCCTAAAAAAAAACATTTCTTCAAGATACCAAGGGCCATTACTCCGTTATTAACAGATGGTGTACAATTCCATTTGGCGTGCATTATCCTCTTATCCATATATATATACTCATTCCAAGTTTCAATAAAATCCACCAAAGCACTTTCAAGATATGGCTCCGAACACAAAAGTGCCAATAGTAAAAAGCATTTTTTTAAGATACAAAGGGCCATACATCCGTTATTAACAGATGGTGTACAATGCCATTTGGCTCGCATCATCCTCTTATCCATATATATACTCATACCAAGTTTTAATAAAATCCGCCAAAGCACTTCCAAGATATGACTCCGGACAACGCCAAAACTATATCCCTCCGCCTCTGGCGGGGGATAGTTACGGTAGTCTATCATTCATGTGTTTGTATAACAAGTAAAGTATGTTCATTAAGCTGCCATTTTGAGTCCATGACTGCAAACTAACACGATAGTATTATTGAAAAACATGGAATAGATTTTGACGAATACCGTTACGTTTTTTGTGACGAACAATTTATTTAGAAATGCTTAAGACAGTATGCTGTCAACAGTTTGCTACTTAGCTGTAAGCATTCTCCATCTTTACAATTAAGGTGTCCATTTTGGTGAGTGCTACTTTCAATTGCACTGCTGGCGACTGTCCATAAACTCGTTGACTTGCTATTGGTTTTGTCCTGCAGCGTTATATCGCACAGTCAGAACAAATACAAAAGCGGCGTTTAAATTTACGGAAGCCAGAACTAGCAATATCCCAGTATACGAGCCACTAAATATATAAATCCCACAGTAAACATGCCAATATTATATTGAACATCACATTTCCGCAATATATGTATAACTCGACTAACACTTTTATAAAGTTTAAACTAATAAATAGTTAACTGAAAACGAAATCGAAAATAAGTCACGTATTGCATGAGTCGTATACATCGTACAAAACCAACTATTCATAGTAAAATATCATTATATAAATAACAATAAAGCATACAACATAGCGTATATTCTTCATTATTTTTCCTCAATAAGGCCACTATTAAATGTCACGGTAAACCCAGATGTTATAACCTGTAAACACGAATTGTGTTCCAAATGAAAACAAAAGTATGTTAGCTTCTGTAATGAACTCGATAATACACGAACATACACAATTCATGCAATAAATCAATTGCTCGATATGAACATTAAACTACCAATATTTAATTCAATTTATACAAAAAAACGCACTCACCTGTCCTCGATACACAGTACACTCAATACACAGTGTAAACTAAGTTAAGATACAAAGAAAGGCTTTGATAATGTTTGTTCTTATAACCATAACATATTTGACGGTAGCAGAAACAATGTGAACGTACGCTAGCATCACAATAAATAACTGGTGTTAAAAGAAATAACACTTATATTCATAGTTCAAGAAATTAAACATTTTAAGGTATATCCCTCAAAGTCTCTGTTCACTGCCACAATAATTGAAACTTCTGAAATCGAAAGTAGTTGAAACGATTGTCCGTAATGGTTAAACCAAAATACAGTATGTCATATAGGAAAACGAAACAAGGCTCGAAATGCATCGAGTAATTGAAACGTAATAGTTCGATTAATTCCCATTCGTGACCTTTAAATTAAACATTATTTTACTAAAATAATCTGCGTGGTGTTTTTGCTATCAATTATTAGACTTACTTGTCTGCGGCATCGACATATATATTTAAACCAAACATAATTTAAATAACGAACACCCACGTCATAAAGTAGGTCAAATGCCTTAAGAAAGCATTCGCAACAGGTAAAGAATGAACTAACGAATAACATGTTCGCATATCATTGACATGTGGTCATATACATATATGTAAAATTACAATATAAATTATAAAATAAGTAAGTATTGTGCAATTAAAAATTAAAACTACTTCTCTCTCAGTTATGGGCGTACTTTCTTCAACAATGGTAACTATGCTATGAGTCATATCCCATTCGGTACCCCTCGCAGATTATCAATAATCGATACTTATCCGACGTTTGACGGAAAGGGCCGAGAATGTGCGATTGAGTCATTTCCGAAACAAACTTACGGTTACAATCCACTAAATAGATCGTCATAATAAAATGGTATATATAAATGTAAACTTCTCAGTCTAAGCTATTATACGTTTAGTTTTTTTAATATTTGATGATTATAATAAACAAAGCTTTAAAAGAACGCCTCTTCAACTAGCAGCCATGTTGTCAATAAACTCGCTAATGCCTTACACAAAGAACGCAGATATGAATACATGAAATAAACAAAAACAAGCCACTAATGTTTACAGAACTGAAATCAGGTTCAAACACGATCATCGCTGAAATTTTAACACACAACTTATACAGCACAGGAACATATTGATTCACTTCAAATCAGATATATTCGTATAATAGATCAATACCAACATTTCATTATGCAGATTATTACAATTAAAGTGTGTTTTTGTTTGTATCAACCCCCTCCCCATTTGCTTCTACTTCTACTTCGTTACTTCCTACAGTCAATTGCTGACTATAACAGGAAGGCGTCTGTCTGGGGACAGCGAAATGTTAAAAGTCACGTGTTAAAAATAAATATACAGTTAGTGAGTATGTACATGAAAGTGATGTTAACTGACATACAAAATAACATGATGACGAAAGATGTAGAAATTATTACATTGGCTATTGATTAAAGTATAAAAACAAGATACTTATATTTATTTCGAGACAGCGGCCAAACCTGCAGTCAACTGACTGAGGCTGGTGCTGCTCTTAACGTTGTATGGAAGACCATTCCAATATCTGATAGTCCTTGGGCTTTTTTTTGATGATATGTAGTTTTAGGGAAAGTTACAAAACAATTTAAATTTCTTGTTATTGTAAGATGTTGGTGGTCTACATACATAAGATGGTTTTAAATTTTATAGAGAAGTATCAAGGATGTGTTTATTCTTCTCTGTTCTAAAATTTGCCAATTTAATGTCTTTATCATCTGAGAAACGCTACTGTTGTAATGGTAGTCATTTAACACATAACGAACTGCTTGCCTTTGCACTCTCTCTATTTGATTGTTAAGTTTTTCTGCCATGGATGCCAAATTAAAAAACAATATTCCAGTTGCGTTCTAACATATGTTTTGTATGCTGTTTCTTTGTATTTGTTTACTGTTTGGTTAGACATTTCTCTTCATAAATGTTAATGAATTAGAAGCTTTAGTTAATATGTTATTTATATGCGTTTTCCAGTTAAAAGCAAGGCTTATAGTTATATCAAGGTATTTTGCGTTATCTGTTGTTTTTAGTTCTATATTATGAAGTTTATAAGGGGAATTATTTATCTTTTTCTCTTTCGTTATCTTATCACTTCACACTTATCAGGATTAAATTCCACAAACCAGTTTTCTTCGCATTTTTCTAATTTGTGAAAGTCATTTTGGAGAGTGTTAAAGTCATTTTCTTTAATAATGGTGAGGTAGACAACCGTATCGTCGGCAAAGAGCCGTGCCATACTTTTTAAGGAATCTGGAAGTTTGTTAATATAGGCTAGAAATAAACGGACCCTTTGGGTACACCTGACATGACCGGAGCTGAGTTCGATTTGTGACCTTCGCCAACTACAGTTTGTGTTCTATGTTTTAAGAAAGAAGAAATACATGAAGTAGTATTGCTATTTAGTGTTTACACCAAGTTTGAGAAGTTTGTATACCAGGAGGTTATTGTCTACTTTATCAAAAGCTTTACTTAAGTCCATTACTATTAGGTCAGTTTGTTTACCAGCATCTAGGTTATCATAAATTTCTTGAGAGAAGGAGATTAATTGTGTTTCACAGCTATGTTTAGAACTGGATCCGTGTTGAAATGAACTAAGAAGATCGTAAGTGTCAAAATAATTCATGAGATTTGATACAATGATGTGTTCCATTAATTTTGAGGATATACAAGTGAGGGACATCGGCCGATAATTACATGCTTTACACTTAGCACCCTTTTTAAATATTGGACAACAACAACAACAACAACAACAAATATTTTATTACACTTAAGCATATAACAGCTCATCGTGATGATTCAGAATAATACATGCATGCGTGAAAATTGTTCGAAATCAATATATAAATAATCAAAGCACAGATAACTAATAACAGATTTGTATTATACAATACAAGTTTACCAAAATGTTAACTAATTATCCGATAGGTGAAAACAAGTATGTGTGAGAGTGTTTTGTGTTAATATAAACACTGCTCTTATTTTGACATATAAACAACATGTGTACCGAAAACAGTGGTAACAGGCAACACAACATATGCATTCAGTTCATTATAAAATATACACAAATGAAAAAAATAGACGTTGAGTCAGGTAAAAATAAAATTATCTCTTTTTTTAAAGCATATTAAACAGTAAATAGCTAACTTCCTAAGCGTTCCTTTATTATTACTATTCAAAAGTGTCAAAAATTTGTGCATACTTGGTCTAACTGAGAAGTATGATGATATATATTTGGTTCTTTCCTCTAAATAAAACGGACATTTAAGTATAAAGTGATATTCATCTTCTAAATCGTTTAGATTGCATAAAGCGCACTTTCTTTCGTTCCTGCTAATGCTATAATGTCTTCCTGTTTCAATTAACAAATTATGCGATGATAGGCGTATTTTAGCAATGATGTTTCTATGTTTTTTATTGTCAATCACATCTAAATACAAAGACCTTTCAAATACAGGTTTAAGTTCTTTATACAGTATTAATGAAGTTGATGAATCAACATTAACTCTCCACTCAGATACATACTGGTCTCTGAGTCTAGTCTTTAACAAAGGAATAAAGCTTTCAATAATAACTGACTCAGGAAACAACCATACATCTGTAAATCCTGTTTGGTTCAACATCTTGCGAACTTTGGAGGACCAATTAACAGTGTTATTTTGTGTTTCAATTTCTAATCTTTGCATATTGATGACAGTAGTAAGAATACAATTTCCTTGTTTCTTTTGATGCAGTTTTAAAAAATATTTAATAATTCTTAGGTATCTACCAATGTATAAAGGGAATCGGCCAACTTCAGCATAAAGTGACATCGAATTTGTTGACAGTTTTACATTTAACAGTCTTTTACAGAACTTTCTGTGAATACGTTCAATATTAGTTGCCGCAATAAATCCCCATACTTCGCAATTATAATTAAGGATTGACAAGACATATGCATCAAACAACTTGAACATAACATTAATTGGCACGTCCATATCTTTTGTAATGCAAAACAGGGAATTCATCGCCCTTGTAGCTTTGCCATATAGTGTATTCGTGGCAGGTATAAATGAGCCCCCACTTGACATAACAATACCAAGGTAGTTAAAATTGCTAACTATTTCAATTTCCTTTTCTTTGTAGGTCCATTTGCATTTTTTGCTAAGCGCGCCCCCTTTTCGGAAAACCATTATTTTTGTTTTGTCAATATTAACAGTAAGATTCCATTTATCGCAATATGATTCTAAATTATTCAATGATTCCTGGAGTCCTTCTATAGTTTCTGAAAAAATGACAGCGTCATCCGCAAATAGAAGGAGGTAAATAGACAATTGATCTAACGTTATGCCGGCGTTTATTCCGTTTTGTAAATTAAATTCTATATCATTAATAAATAATGAAAACATGATCGGCGATGTTATTTCTCCTTGTAATAAGCCGACTTTGCTACTGAAAAGGTCCGACAGTGAGCCCATGTGTTTAACTTGAAGTTTGACCTCGCTATACATAGAGCGGATTAGTGATATAAGCTTGCCGTCGATTCCCGATAAAATCATTTTATGCCATAGCTGTCCGCGATTTATAAGGTCATATGCCTTCCGGTAATCGACGTAGCAGCAGAAAAGTTTCTTTTTACTATGTAGTTGCTTTTCTATTAAATGATTAAGAATGAAAATCGCATCAGCAGTACTGCAGTTGGGTTTGAACCCGAACTGAGCATCTGTAAGAATGTCATATGTTTCTGCCCACGATTTTAAGCGTTCGTTTATCACACCTGTAAATAGTTTCGCAAAACAGCTTATCAACGTGATGCCTCTAAAATTGTTTGGATCGGAACTATCGCCCCGTTTATATACTGGAATAATAACTCCTGTTGACCAGCTCTTTGGAAATTGTTTCGTATCTAAGATATAGTTAAAAAGTATTTCTAATGGTTTGACTATAATTTGCACTGTTTCTTTAAAGTATTCATAAATTATATTATCGTTTGAGCCTGCCTTATTATTATTTAAACGCCTTATAGCTTTTATTATTTCTTCTGCGGAAATGGGTTTGTCTAGATCCGGGTAGGAACTGACTGGATTTTCTATGTTATCAAACTGCCGTAAATAACTGTCACTTTCGTCGTTGTTTGCGTTAACGTCGGCCTCAGAAGCTAGAGTATTGAAATATTCGTAAAATTCTTGCAGCGATATATTATCTGCTTTCGGTGATACCGTTTTTTGTTTAAATAGTTTCCAGAATTCTCGAGGCTTTTTGCGACTCATATTATTTAATTTCATACCCTGTTCTCTGTTAAACTTAGATTTTATTTTCCGACATAAATATTTATATTCTTTTCTTGCTGCTAGCATTGTTGTTCGTGTATGTATATTCTTAATTAAATTATACTGGTAAACTGTTTGAATATATTCAGTCCGTTTTGCTTTGCATTCTTCGTTAAACCAGCGTTGTTTATTTGTGTCAGCAGAGGCGAATCTATTATGATCGTTAATACCATAATTGCTTACTACATGTTTAAAATATTTTTCACCTCGTTTATTTAGAAAATCAGTAAACTCCGAGACTAATAAATCCGGATCGCATCGCGAGTGAACACCTGATTGTAAATTGTGTTCTAGTTCTTGAGCACCGTTTAATATGTCGTGCACGAAATTATCACTGTACTCTGGTTTCCATTTAACGTATACGCGCTGATTATTTTTACCGCTAGTAATCGGGTTGTTCGTGCTTAGAGCAAATGTCACTGGGGCATGATTTGAGAATTCCGTGAAATCGTGCACATTAAAATCGGTCAAATCGTGGAAGTTTTTGACTGATGTTAACAAATAGTCTACTGTACTTTCCCCATTATGGGTAAAACAAGTTAATTTGCCAACTCCTTTATCGCGAAATAGCCTACCGTTTACAATTCTTATATTAGTAGATTTACATACGTCTAACAAATAATCCCCAAATCTATTTGTACCAGGGTCACGGGCTGCCCTCTGAAGTGGACTATCTATTTCAAATAAATCAAAATCACCTAAGCTTCTATCATTATCAATAAAATCAGCTTTATGGCCGGTTCTTGCATTTGCGTCCCCCGTGATAAATACTTTTCCTTTATTATCAAAAAAGTTAATATCAGATTCTAACAGTTCAAAAATGTTTACGTCATACATATCATGCATTGGTGAATTTTCAGGTGGAATATATATAACAGCTAAATAAATATCATCTTCAATATTGAAATGTGTTTTATCTATTTTAAGCCATAGTAAACAGTCTATGTTATTTCTTACTAGAGAAACTCCTTTGCGTATACTGTCTCTAATATATACAATGATACCGCCGCTCGAACGTCTTGCTTTACGGTGTTGGAAACGTCTATACGAGTGTATGGGATTGCTGTAACCTTTAAAATCAACTGTAGAATTCTTGTTAGTCCAGGTCTCGATTAAACAGATAATGTCATGTTCGACCAAAAATGACGAAAGTTTGCTGTCACCACGCTTTGTAGAAGATAGCCCTTCAATATTCCAAGAGACAACTTTTATGGTACTCTCACTGTTTTCCTATTCGACGTACAGCCGTTTGTTAATGAACAACCTGTCCACCGTAATATATGCCAGCTTGCCCTCTGCGCGTGCCGCCTTCATAATCGGCACCAGCTTTCTTCTTTTCTCCATTACTTCCGGGGGATACTGTTCTGCGATGCCAAATGGGGTTCCTTTTAACTGATTGGCTGCTTTCCGCACCTTTTCCTTATCTGGGAAAAACGCAAATTTGGCCACAATTGGTCTCACCTTGTCTTGTCTAAAAGCTCCCACTCTGTGTGCCCTGTGAATCTTTATGTCCTCTTTTGCATTTTGAATATGAAGTTTGGTAACAATAAAGTCCAAAATTGTGTTCTCGCAGATTTCATTTTGTTCTTCCGGGATTCTAAAAAACAGAAGGTTGTCCCGCATACTTCGGCATTTCAGATCAGTTACCTCCGCCTGAAGTTTCGATTCCTTGGCGACATGTGCATCTTCTGTTGTTGTCAGGTGTTTCATATTTTTCAGCAGAGTGTCCAACTGCTTTTGTTTATTTGAAATATCCTCCGCGGCACTACCACTAAACTCACACGATTTTTCTACTTCAGTGATTCTGATTTCTATGTCACTAATCCGCTTGTCAACTTTATCTATTCGTATGTTCATGGCCGAAACACTTGACTGAATTTTCTCGAGTTGTGACAATTTATTGTCCATGGAATTTAAACGGTCCAGTATTGTCGCTAAAATGTCGTGGTTAGGAGAAATTGGACTTGCTAATTGCGACACAAAACTCTGTCCTTGATATGACGGTGTGCTCATTATAAATTGTCCCATGGGCGCATTTGGTATTTGTGAATAATTGAACAATTGACTTGCCTGTGCTTGTAACTGTCCATTTTGACCACTTTGACCGTGTCCTGGTGTACACGAAACATTTTGCGCCATTTTGTTTTCTTTGGTTTCTTTGTTTGCCTTCTTGGCGTTCCTGTTTGTTGTTTTCTGACCGTTATCCGGCGATTGTTTTGACGGTTTACGTTTTCTAGTCATCCAGCGATATGATCACAATCAAAATAAAGATATAAAATCCTTTTCTATCCACGTTTGAGCTTTTGAAAATTAAAATATCCCTGTATTTTTGCTACACAAAAATTCCTGCCGCCATCTTCACGCATGCGCATCGATATTAAATATTGGAGCAACCTGTGCAATCTTAAAGCTTAATCTTAAAATATCTAATCATGCGTCTTCGCAGTCGCTATTATAATATTTGTAAAATTTTAGAATGGTGTTTAGCAGGTACTTTGCATGTCTCTTGTTTTCATGGAAAGGTACGCAACACGTAATACACGATTTGAACTTGATCCGGATAGTGTGGGTATGTGTATGTTCACTGTCGATAACAAACTATATGCTCATATTTATAAACCTATATATCTTTTACTAACTAGGCAAGGTAACGATTAGTAATTGTGTATGTGTTTGTTGAATGAATAGTCTAATACGTTTGCCATAATCTTTGTCTATCATTAAATGTCACTGAAGTTATAACTTAATCTTAATGAAGTTGGTTTGAATATGAATCTTGACGATATCTAGGATGAGTTCGAATATGGGCCACGGGCGTCAAACACCAAGATAACCAGTTTATCTCTTAGCAAACGTTTTAACCACTCAAGAGGTCATTTTTATGACAAAAGTTTCCGTTCACTTGGTCAGAATGTTTATCCTGACATTCTAGATTGAGATCGGGTTTGGGTCAGGTGAGTCAAAAAACAAGCTCAACAGATCAAATCATAAAACAAAATATTGTTACGACCCAAGAGGCAAACGTTTGGTAAAAACAAGCCAGAATGTTTATTTGATGATTGTTAGTGGCAACCGTTTTGAGTTTATATAAATAAATATTAGATTGTATTACAAATTTAATTTGGAATATTACCTTATGTCTGTATCATTTTGAATCCGATCACTTGTCTAACGATTACTTAACCAACTTATCCCCGATCATTATTTTTTCCTCAGCTGGTTGTTAAAAAGCAACATATAAGACAACCCCAACACAAAGTCTGAGCATAACATCATAATATAATATAATAATATATTATACATATTTGTACAATGTACAATCCTTAACCTATATACAAATAGTTGAATTATCATTGTTTATAGTGTTAACAAAACTAGCATTACTTCATACGAATGACCCGTTCAATCAACCATATACCAGACATACCTAAGCCGTCATGGTGTCAAACCGTTGTCCCTAATTATCGGTTTGAGTACACGTGTCTGCTGAAGGAAACCAGTAAATATTAACTGGTATAACTTTCCACACTATTCAAATTACACACCTTAATTCTAAATTTGTATGCTAAAACAAAGAAGTGTGTCGCTACAGCTGTTTGGTATCCGGAACTCAGTTAGTGCAGATTTAATCACTTTTGGTTGGTAGCTGTAAAATTGTTGGGAGGGTCTTTGCAGGTATATGATTGCCATTAAGTAGATAAACTGCAAGTGAAACGTGGCCCTACATCAGTCTGTTCGGTTAACGCAGTGGTTGGTACACGCGCCTCTCACCAAGGCGACCCGGGTTTCATCTCCGTTCCAAACAGCATGTCAGTTTGGTCGGTGATCACCATAACGGACAGGTTGGATTTTCCTCTGGATACTCGGGTCCCCCCACTCCCACACACAGCATAAGACCAAGCTAAAATGTTAAATATATTTCAGTAAAAAAGCACACAGCTTATAAATGCAGCTATAATGCAACATTCGTCCCAACTTTCTTGAGTTTAGCAAGTTAGTTAGATAGGAGTTTGTGACACACTCCGAGCTCATTCATTATGCAGCCACAGGCCCAGAAGGACCTCACAAACTTCGAAATAAACACAGTGTTACATGATACGACTTAAGCGTAAACTCTGTCTCGATATGCTAATAAGGTAAATTCGTTAAACTCCTCGACATGGATTTACTAGAGTGTGTGGCGAGACGCAAACTTTGATTGGCCGTACGTTCCAAAAATGTAGATGGTAATAAGAATGTCATTCCTTGACACATTCCATATAATGTTTTTGGGGTTTCATTATCCCTACAATAAGCATTCAGGGAATTAAAACAGGTTTTTTTTTTTTTTTTTTTTTTTTTTTNGTTCTTTTTTTTTTTTTTTTTTTTTTTTCATGTTAACATCTATGTATATGTATATGTCTGAATGCATGATTTCGACAGTATACGTCTGGAAAAAACTATAATACCAATAACAAAGGCAATATAGCTCGATAAATTTGAATGATGCCAACGATAACATATTTATACTAATTAATGATACCATTCAATGTTATAAAATGTCGAGCTAGTAGCGAACATACTACACTTCTATTACATTTTTATATTATATAGCAACAATGCTGAACTAATTGAAGACATTATCAGGAAGAGGCTTCTTAAATCACACACGTGGGGACAATACAACCGTGTATCACGCGTTTTTATGAGTTTTTATTAATCAGACATATCGTTTATTTGTGCATAGATTACTTTTCTAAATGTGTTATGAAGTTCCATACAAGACTCGAACGATTGTATACGAGACCATTGTATGTTTGTTGTGATTATATAGATACACGAAAACTGCATAGGCAAAGTTAGTAAATTACATCAGCAGACACAACTAACTTATAATGCATCATTGTCAAACTTTGTTGTGGTCTGGTCGCTGTTTGCACTGGCATTTGAGTCATATCATGGTGGTTAAATGCTGTATGGCCTCTAACAAAAGTCTAACATACTTTCATTCGTTTCGTGTCGTAGAGCCATCATAAAGTTTTGCTAACCGTGTAAGGACGGGCGGTATGCCTACCGACTTCTGTATACATCATTATGATTAAAAATGGCTATTAGCTGTGTAAGAATCCAACGTTTGAATGAATCATTAACGTTGGTGCTAGAAGAAAATGGGCATTCTAGTTCGCTGTGTACTGGCAACCAGATGTACATCAACATTTCGGGGCTTAATGAAAACCGTGGAATGATAACCCACCTCCCTAGTAATGTCTCCAACACACAACCTAAAGCTAACTTGGGTGCAAGCAGATCCGCGTACAAATCTATAGTAAAAATAATGAAAATGTGTTATTATGTGCAAATATAAGCATACACTAAGAGTAGAAAAAAGAACCGTTTTACAATACTACGAATTTATTGTTTCCGTAACTGTGTAAGTTGTGTCTGGTGAGATTATGGTTTTGTTAATTCAAGATACAATAGATATCCAGTCCATGAGTTTACAGTTTATAGTAACATATTAACATATATAAAGGCATGAAATGTGATCATTATTAGATTTCATTAATAATTATTAATAAATAAAGTAGAAATACATGAAAAGGTCTAGGACAATTTGATTGCAGCATTAAGAATCTATTTATCAATGTTATAGTTATAACATAAACAACAACATAGACGAATCTACAATATAGCGAGAAGTCAAGTTTGAGTACTAAATTAAACACAATTAATCATAATAATATTTATACAGGTTTCTTTGAATAAATGCTTAATTTACAAACATGGCTTAGTTAATGTTGGTACTTATATTATTAGATTGCATTAAATCAATAAATTTTATCATGTTTGTTCCAGTAATATTTATTTATAAATAATTTTCTAATATCATCATATAAGGAACATTCTAATAAAAAATGGTATTCATCCTCAAGAACATTGCAATCACATTTTATTTCTTGATTCAGGTTAATGCCATCTGCCTGCTTCAATTGCTTATCTATGAGATGAAAACCTTAATCTACAAAGATCAAATCTAAGCTTGTTTATACTTACATGTTTAAGTAAGGTTACAATTTAAATTTACAAAACTGTGTTTAGGTTATTGCTCTTGAGGAATTATTAAATTCTGACATCCAATTTCGAATAAATGTATCGTTTAATGTAGACTTTACCAGGGAAAAACAAACATTTTTCATCACATACACCTTGTTTAAGCTATGCATAATGTACGCCTTAGGCCTGCAACACGTAACACACAGATTTTGCCCAGGAATGTGTTTTTTTTATTAAATTCTCACACATGTGACTATAAATGCACTGGACATACTTGTGATCATCCAACTGAATAATGTTCAAACCAGTCCTTCCCAAAACCGTCGGTCCTCGGCTTTTGCCGATAATAAATTGGAAAAGCCGGTAATGATTCTAATATTGCAGGACCTCGTGGCCGGTAATAAAATAATGGCGAAATTTGGAATTCAATAAACTATTTTCAGAAAAGTATCAATGCAAAAGTAAGATTTTACCGAATTATTAATAACTCCGATAATGTAAAACGTTTTTTCATTGGTTCATTTTTTTAAATGACGTAGTAAGCGTATATACGGTATCCGAAGATTTTTGCTAAGTCGTCATAGCGAATAACATTCTACGTACTCACTAAATGAGGACATTCCGCAAAGTACAACCGCGTGCGTTTTTGGTTCCCGTTTTATCCGATTAATTTTGGGCCGGCAATGATCAGTCCGGGCCGGCAATGGCTGCATGATTATAGGACCTCCTGGCCGGCAATAAAAAATATTTTTGGGAAGGACTGGTTCAAACAATACCTTATTACATTAATGGCTCTTTTAGATGTCAATGATGTTCTTCCAAGTTCCCCATATACAAAATTATTCTATGTTTGGATTTTTACACCTAGTAGTTTTTTACAAAAAAATATTGGACTCTTTCAATTGCCATTGACTCAGTTAAGCCCCAAATTTCTGACCCATAAATTAAAATTTGTAAAACAAGCTGATCAAACAACTCTAATTTGGTATGTATTGATATTGTTGGAAACTTCACTAAGTATGATTTAAGCTTAAATCATGTGCCTTGCATAAGGTAGCAAACCAACAATGGTTACTACAAAATAACACTATTGTTTACAGTTCGGAACATAATTATTTAGTTAACATTTACTGTGACCCCATTTGCCGGACTCAGCAAATGACTTGAATTGCACTTCCCCCATTGAATTCAAAGTGGTTTCGCGATTGCCTTGTAAGGTATCATTATCTTAAGCGGCGGCCATCTTTGGGTACTTATCAGCAAATGTTGTTGGCATGCTTTTGTCGTAAACACCGGGCGGTTGTACGTGAGTTGGATACCTGCTAACACAATTTGTTATATATATAAATACTATGTTTCAGAAACGAAACGTTTTTTGTGACTACGATATATCATAAGATATTCAAAAGAACAAACAATTTTACTAATTAAATTGTTAAATCGCCTTATACAAAAACTAAATGTCAACGAAACGTTAACGTTTCCAAAAAAAGAGCACACAACTTAAAGCGTTGGCGTTACAAACTTTGAAATATAAATGAAGTTCATTAAAAAGGTACACCAAGACAATACTCGTTTGTGTAAGTTTACGTGTAGTGTTGTTTTGTTTTTTAATTACAATCTACACATCTTAACTATTTCATCTAAATATTGTGTTGCAATAAATACACATAGGAATGTCTGCCCAAAAACTCGGTTTATCGTCTGACCATTTGTAGCCACTTGACCGCGTTGGTGGGAAAAGAGGCTTGCTTTGAACCAACCAAATCCCTGACGTTAGATCGAATCCCACGACTCCTGCAAACATGTTTATTGAACGCACGCCATTATTTATCAAGAAGATTTAGTTATAGTTACATTTTCATGGACTTCATAACAATTAAATGAATTCAATAACAACTACTGCAGACCAATTTGGCGCTTCAAAGATTCAACAAGCACAGATAAAAACTATTGTAGGTTACCACTAAAGTGTAATAAATTAGCAGATAAAAATGTCAATAAAAGCTGAAGATCATTGGCATGGTAACCGTAGGTCAACTGTCATTCATATTTGCAATGCATCATTTCGTAGCATAAACAACTAAAATTACAATTGCAAACTTCGTATTGGGTTCTTCACAACTTAAATTACCCAGAATCGTTAAAGCACATAAATATCTAATATATGTACAATAAAGTATAGTAACAGCTTATTCTATTAAATCATGGTAACGTCACTGGTACACTGGTAAAGACCGAGTGTATACACAACGGATTTTTAACGGTCTACACATACTAAACTACATCATGATAACCTCGTAAAGAAAGAAAAAATACAACTAGAGTTTTCCACAAATTTCTTATTTTAGAAGAACAATTGACACAGGTTTTACATCCCAATCTCTCGGAAATCTGTTACATGTTTTTAATTGCTGCAGGAGCTGGTTGTATCACCATATTCTCTTCATGACGTGTGAATAACAACGTTTGCAAACCTTTTGTGTGACCATAATTACTGTAAGACTTCGTCGAATTCGGTGGTTCGTCATTGTTCATTGAATACATCAACTTCTCTTCTGAAGCCACATGATACTGGAAGCAGAATAAAAGTAATGAATGTTTTTTTCCCGTTCAATATATTTTATTTTCCTCGTTAATAGGTGTGCGTGGGTCGAGGGCATCCCACTACACACCGTACATAGTTTACGAATAATATATGCATATTAAA
Organism: Dreissena rostriformis; assembly: GCA_007657795.1. Classification (NCBI taxonomy): domain Eukaryota; kingdom Metazoa; phylum Mollusca; class Bivalvia; order Myida; family Dreissenidae; genus Dreissena; species Dreissena rostriformis. Next base: position 74,360 of record VMBQ01000317.1, on the reverse strand, counting down.
ACGCAAATGTATACATCTTAACAATATTTGACTTCTCTTATCACAACTACTGAAAAAGAGGTAACAATTATAATGAATGTTCATAAGCTAAGGGCAACATTTTTTTCTTTTGTTTTCAGGGAATTCCCACCCTAGTTTTCGACCGATGCACATACAAATGAAAGTAACAACTGTGAATCTTATTTATAACTTCAAGTACAATTGTTTCGGTTCGAAACCTTAAGTAATGGTTTCACACGTAGTTATTTTTAATTATAAAGTATCTGGTTTAATGAGTTTATTTTAGTCTTGACTGTTTAAAATCTATTCTGTTTGAGAAATAACTCTATATTATATTACACTATAATTTTGTAGTTTTAATTTTCATAATTTTTATAATCGGTGTTGAACAAAAACAATTAATTATTATTCATTTCCCGCCTCAACTAAATTTCAAATGACAATAATCGTTAAAGAAAAAAAAAAAAAAAAAAAAAAAAAAACAAAAAA
>VMBQ01000317.1:60542-73648 GCA_007657795.1 Dreissena rostriformis | reverse complement strand
CTGCAGCAGTATTGCAGTTTTATCATACACACCTCTGTGGTCCTTTATTTATGGCAAGGAACCAATTGCCAAAACGGTACAGTACGGCACAAAACGAAACAACATATACACATAGTAGAATAAAGCTGGGGTCACCGCCTTGGAACGGTCAATGCTAAGCATTGGGGGTTTAAACCAGTTAATGAGCGCTCAACCTCACACTTGGCCCAGCAATATTCATGATACATATAAGTGTAAATAAAATTTAACCTCATAGCATTGCAACTCAAATTAAACAGTAATAAAAGGGAATTAAAACGCATTCAATTTAATTACTATTTAATTACTCAATGGTTGGAAGGAGACCAGAGCAACAGAGTTACAACTTTTTGAGGCACGATGAAATGAAATTACTAACACGCATCAACTACATCCCTTCTTTATACAAAAAGATTTCAGAATATATCATCATATAGTTAATATTTCAGATCATCATCGCGCACCTACAGGAAGAAGCAGCAATATTGGGTGTAAAAGATCCAAATTATACAAGAGAGCGAGAAGTCAAGTTTGAGTACTAAATTAAACACAATTAATCATAATAATATTTAAACAGGTTTCTTTGAATAAATGCTTATTTTACAAACATGGCTTAGTTAATGTTGGTACTTATATTGTAAGATTGCATTAAATCAATAAATTTTATCATGTTTGGTCTTTTCCAGTAATATTTATTTATAAACAATTTCTTATATCATCAAATAAGGAACATTCTAATAAAAAATGGTATTCATCCTCAAGAACGTTGCAATCACATTTTACTTCTTGAAAAGGTAAAGATTCAGGTTTATGCCATCTGCCTGCTTCAATTGCTTATCTATGAGATGAAACCCTTAATCTACAAAGATCAAATCGAAACTTATTTATACTAACATGTTTAATTAAGGTTACAATTTAAATTTACAAAACTGTGTTTTAGTTATTGCTCTTGAGGAATTATTAAGTTCTTACATTTAATTTTGAATAAATGTATCGTTTAATGTAGACTTTACCGGGAAAAAAACAACATTTTTCATCACATACACCTTGGTTTAGCTATGCATAATGTACGCCTAAGGCCTGCAACAGGTAACACACAGATTTTGCCCAGGAATGTGTTTATTTATTAAATTCTCACACATGTGACTATAAATGCACTTGACATACTTGTGATCTTCCAACTGAATAATGTTCAAACAATACCTTATTACATTAATGGCTCTTTTAGATGTCAATGATGTTCTTCCAAAATCCCCATATACAAAATTATTCTGTGTTTGGATTTTTACACCTAGTAGTTTTTTACAAAAAAAAATATTGGACTCTTTCAATTGCCATTGACTCAGTTAAGCCCCAAATTTCTGACCCATAAATTAAAATTTGTAAAACAAGCTGATCAAACAACTCTAATTTGGTATGTATTGATATTGTTGGACAATTCACTAAGTATGATTTAAGCTTAAATCATGTGCCTTGCATTAGGTAGCAAACCAAAAATTGGTTAATCAAATATAACACTATTTTTAACATTTCGGAACATAACTATTTAGTTAACATTTACCGTGACCCCATTTGCCGGACTAAGCAAATGACTTGAATTGCACTTCCCCCATTGAATTCAACGTGGTTTCGCGATTGCCTTGTAAGGTATCATTATCTAAAGCGGCGGCCATCTTTGAGTACTTATCAGCAAATATTGTTGGCATGCTTTTGTCGTAAATCACCGGACGGTTGTACGTGAGTTGGATACCTGCTAACACAATTTATTTTATATATAAATACTATGTTTAAGAAACGGAACGTTATTTGTGACTACGATATATCATAAGATATTCAAAAGAACAAACAATTGTATTAATTAAATTGTTAAATCGCCTTATATGAAGACTAAATTTCAACGAAACGTTAACGTTTCCAACAAAGAGCACACAACTTAAAGCGTTGGCGTTACAAACTTTGAAATATTAATGAAGTTCATTAAAAAGGTACAGAACTCGTTTTTGTATGTAAACGTGTTTGTGTTGTTTTGTTTTTTAATTACAGTCTACACATTTTAACTATTTCATCTAAATATAGTGTTGCAATAGTTACACACAGGAATGTCTGCCCAAAACTCGGTTTATCGTCTGACCATTTGTAGCCACTGGACCGCGTTGGTGGGAAAAGAGGCTTGCTTTGAACCAACCAAAACCCTGACGTTAGATCGAATCCCACGACTCCTGCAAAAATGTGTATTAAACGCACGCCATTATTTATCAAGTACATTTAGTTATAGTTTCATGTTCATGGACTTCATAACAATTAAATGAATTCAATAACAACTAATGCCGACCAATTTAGCGCTTCAAAGATTTAACAAGCACCGATAAAAACTATTGTAGGTTACCACTAAAGTGTAATAAATTAGCAGATAAAAAGGTCAATAAAAGCTGAAGATAATTGGCATGGTAACCGTAGGTCAACTGTCATTCATATTTGCAATGCATCATTTCGTAGCATAAACAACTAAATTTACAATTGCAAACTTCGTATTGGGTTCTTCACAACTTTAATCACCCAGAATCGTTAAAGCACATCAATATCTAATATATGTACAATAAAGTATAGTAACGGCTTATTCTATTAAAACATGGTAACGTCACTGGTACACTGGTAAAGACCGTGTGTATACACAACGGATTTTTAACGGTCAACACATACTAGACTACATCATGATAACCTCGTAAAGAAAGAAAAAATACAACTAGAGTTTTCCACAAATTTCTTACTTTAGAAGAACAAAATGACACAGGTTTTACATCCCAATCTCTCGGAAATCTGTTATATGTTTTTAATTGCTGCAGGAGCTGGTTGTATCACCATATTCTCTTCATGAGGTGTGAATAACAACGTTTGCAAACCTTTTGTGTGACCATAATTATTGTAAGACTTCGTCGAATTCGGTGGTTCGTCATTGTACATTGAATACATCAACTTCTCTTCTGAGGCCACATGATACTGGAAGCAGAATAAAAGTAATGAATGTTTTTTTTTCGTTAAATATATTTTATTTTCCTCGTTAATAGGTGTGTGTGGGTCGAGGGCATCCCACTCCACACCGTACATAGCTTACGAATAATATATGCATATTAAAACGCAAATGTTTACATCTTAACAATATTTGCTTTTACATCACAATACAAACAATATTAGACTTCTGTTATCACAACTACTGAAAAAGAGGTAACAATAATAATGAATGTTCATAAGCTAAGGGCAACATTTTTTTCTTTTGTTTTCAAGGAATTCCTACCCTAGTTTTCGACCGATGCACATACAAATGAAAGTTACAACTGTGAATCTTATTCATAACTTCAAATACAATTGTTTCGGTTCGAAACCTTAAGTAAATAGTTTCACGCGCAGTTATTTTTAATTATAAAGTATCTGGTTTAATGAGTTGATTTTAGTCTTGACTGTTTATAATCTATTCTGTTTGAGAAATAACACCATATTATATAACACTATAATTTTGTAGTTTTAATTTTCGTAATTTTATAATCGGTGTTGAACAAAAACGATTAATTATTATTCATTTCCCGCCTCAACTAAATTTCAAATGACAATAATCGTTGAAGAAACCAAAAAAAGGAAAAACAGACTAACTTGACTTGCTAGAGTCTTTGTTTCAGATGGATTCCAAGCCTTTCCGAACTTAATGGAAATATGTCATCCACGAATACTTCAAATGGGATCAGTATTACGCACACACGCACACTCGCATGCACACACACGCGCGCGCACAAACACACACACACAAACACACACACACACACACACACACACACACACACACACACACACACACACACACACACATATATATATATATATATGTGAGGAACATATAGTTGCCAGTTTGTCCTTCTTTCCGTCACACTTCCGTCACACTACACTTTTGTTACAGCTTCTCATAGCGCCTTTAATATTTTACCGATCTCTTATATATTTGGCATGAAGGTACCTGGCATGGACCTCTATCATTTTATGAGGTTTGAGGTCACTGGGATCAAGGTCAAGGTCACCGAGGCTAATAATAGATTATCTCAAGGTCACACTTTTTTTCCACACAATTAACCCATATATCGAAAAAGCATCATCTGGGAGCATCCATCAGTTTTACTGATATCCTTGTTTTTGTTTAAGTCACGATCTATGACAATGATGAAAATTGTCATTTTGCCCATCTGTGAACAAGTGCCTTTAATGGACGTTAAAGGGCATGCTAGTATAAATATAATACGAGGTTAGTTTTAAATGGTTTAGTTAGCGATGCTTTGGAAACCTTAACCATGAGACTTCGCGTTCAGGTTTTATTGCCGAGTAAATAAACTTATCTGTGTTCAACACTAAACAAGTATTTAAGTAAGTCAATCATTTTCGCATTTTGTCTTCATTTCGTTCGTAAACAAAAGAAAATGGCTGTTTGAAAACCTATACGCAATATTCACAAAATATCTGGATTAAATGCGTCGTATATTTTTTATATTACCATGCGTAATGATCATATCCAAACGTAAGTATTTATTAAAAGTGAGTTATTTGCGGTGAAATCTTCGTTGTGCGACCTCAGTTCATTGTCATATTCACATGCAGAAGGCTGAGCAATACACTTGCGTTTTATCAGTCACATAGATACTTGGGAAAAGTCTGCAATATTGCAAACCACATGCTATTTAGCAATTTATTCACTAAGACATCAAGTGACGTGTTGAACATAACCAAAAGACGTCACTATATTTCGCGTGTTTGCTGTATCGACAGTTTTAAATGTCTCGTTAATGCGTGTACGATAATTGAATAAAATGGCAGATGTCCGGCCCTTTCAATCACCATTTCATTTCTGAAATACATATTCTGAAATTAATGTGTTGGAAACAGAAATAGAACACACGTTGTACACATATTAAAATTCAAATTGACTTATATTCACTTAAACTTTGCCTTTAATTTATTCTTGACTTGAACGGGCATCATTGTGGCATGTTCTGCCAAGCAAGCCACTAATTCTTTTCTCGGTCCATGTAAAATTACACTGCTGCTTAATTGATTCCGTAGAAGCGCGTTCACCGTGGGGAGTATCCATGATTTTCTGAAAAAACTGACAGATGAGCAGCAGCGTTGATTCTAGTAATTCATTCCAGCAACGCCCATTCATGATGAACGAGATGATCTATAATCATTGAAAATATTAATATATAATTTGTTGTATTTCACTCGTTTTATCTGATGTTCCCGCCATATTGTGGTAAACCCGAACGAATTGAAATGCGTTCCAGAGTCTCAAGCCTTTATTAATAATCGATTGGATGTCCTGCTATTAATTTCCATCATAGCAACAGTCTGCGAGAAACGGAACGCGGTAATGCCACAGAAAGTTTTTAAACTCGGTCTGTGCAACAGAATATCAGGATTAATGAAACAAATAGTGTGAATTTGACAAGAGAGTGTGTTTATTATATCTCAAACTTGTGTATAAACAATAAGGTTAACATATACACACATGAATTAAAGAGTTGATAAAATAAATGGTACGTCTATTATAATATCGAGTGTAAAATTGTTACTTTATTTTAAAACAATAGGGTTGTCACAGTGTAGGATGGGAAACAAGCTTAGCCGAAGAAAGAGGGGCGGGGCCAAGTGTAAATATGGGCCCGCCAATCAGGACATGAACGGTAGTATAGTTAAAAGTTATACTGTGTTTTTTTTTATTGTGTTCTTAACATGACAGATAAAGCATTAGAATGATATTGTTCAAGTTAACTTGATGTTGTTGTAGCTTTCGTTTAGAATAAAATTAATATATATGTGATCTTCAAAGAGAAAATAACATTATCACTTTTAATATAAAGTAATTTATTAAATGCAACATCACACAAACACAATGTACAACAGTTAAAGGGGGTTCTTAATTACGGCGTTTTCTCTATTTAGGGGTTTACTTTTTGTCTCTTTAATGTCATAAAGTATATACATTTAAAGATTTCTATGTCATTTGTTAATGGAGGTATACACATTTTCATAACGTAAGGACCTTCATTAATGTAACTACTTTTTTACTTTCACATTTTAACACCAACGTGCTTTGAAAATACAATCCTTTCACTTTTGTGGTAATATTGTAGTCAATAACTAGTTGATATATACGGTGACGCCGATATTTGAGACACAAAAAGTGATACAATACATCATGCAAAGGTTTCAGATTAATTGCTAACAGAAGTGTTAGTTTACTTTTGTAAGTTCAAATCAAGAGTTCATAGATAAAATAACGGACACTACTTAAATCTAAAGAAGCAGAATTGTTCAAGTGGTTCTAGTGAATATTTTATGATGATGTGCGCTTCGGATATTGTCTGAAAAATGTTAGTAATACAATAGATTTAATCGCAATGAATAAAGTGTTTACATAAACATTTGCTGTGTTAATCTTTTTCCATGTCATTTTTTTAATTTAGTTGCAATATTAAAATAATAATGACTTGATCATAAATATTATTATTGGTAATGGGTAATTAATTACATAGATTCTAATATATGTTTATTGCAAAGTTCTAAATTATTTTAATATCAGCGATCACCTGTTGTTGATATGAAGCAGCATTAAGATGTTTTATTTATTCAAAACGATGATTTTTTTTTATTTAGTTGCTAATTGCTTTAGCTTTATTTTACATGTTTGTTATCTGGAAGTGCATTTTTTTTAGTGCAACAGTCATTATTTAAAACAAGTGTGACATACTAGTTTGAGCAATCTCCTCCTTTTTAATTGATTGGAATATATATTTTTGTGTCAAACACCTTTTATGTCAATGTGTTCAATGCTTTTATTTGCAAAAGTGTGAGAATGTGTCTATAATAGATGAAGAATTAACTTATGTGTACATGTGATTATTTTGCAGAAGACTACACTTAATGATTTGGATTTTTTGTGTAGCAGATTTATCAATCATTTGCCTTGAAACATTGTTACAAAATGAGAAAATGCACTTTATGAGCAGTTTCTCTTGTCAACACAATGTTTTCAAGTGTTGAAACAAACGTGCTTTTACAGCGACTAAAGAGTTTAGCAAACTTTACAAAATTGTTCTTGAAATTATTGAGGAATATAATTTAATCTGGAGACAAATAGTCATTGAAATCAATATTAAGTGGGAAACATACACTACAAGTACATTTCTCATTGCAGATTAAACAAAGTATACACTCATCAATATTTGTTACTTTCTACAATCAAAATACTGACAGCAATTGATTTCTCAAGCACAAGTCCTGACTTTTGCAGTGAAAAAATATACCCTTATTACTTCCAGGAATATTGTGGCTACATTTTTGAATATGTAATACAGTGAAGCTTTTGCAGTTTGCCCAAGTCTGCCAGCTCTTCCAATTTCTTAAAGATATTGTATAAGATTTCTAGGGGAACAAGTATGAATAATATGTGTTACATTCTCAGCATCAAACCCCATGCCTAATATAGATGTAGTTAAAACTAGGCATATTTTGTTTGTTTGTTTTGTTTCAATTCCTTAACAGTTTTATCTGCAACATATGGGTCTTGCTCTGCTTAAATTGCAATGTACACCATCAAAAATTTTGCACTTGAAAATACTATTCAAAAACATTAATGTTTGACCCATGTAAGGCACAGGAATAACAATTATCCCATTACGAAAAATAAATAGATTTCACGAGCTTGTTGGATTCGACGTAGACATTATGTTGTGAAGATAAGAAATTGCTCAAAATGAGCACGTTTTCCTTTATCGCAATGATTTCTACCCTATCAAATCAATCAATTATCTTATTATTACAATTTGATTTGTCGTCTTCAATCACTTTCAATTTCGGACATTCTAATATGTGTCGTATTGTTTAGGTATAATGCGACTGGAAATAGTTATTTTTGACTATGTCGTGAGTAATACTATCATACGCTGCTGCAAAGCCATAGATACTTGTCTTCTCTAACTTTACTATAACAAAATATCGTATTTATCTAGGCTGCATTTCATAACTATATGTACCAATAGAAAGCTGTTCGGGTAGCATTTTCTTTTATGCAATTGTACGAGTTCCTCTCAGAGCCACAAGGCGTACATTGGGGAAGAAAACCTTAAGAAACGCCACTGTACTCCTGTTAAATTTAAAATGTAAACTTGGCAATTTTATTTAGAAAATGATAATAAAGTCTTATAACTTTTTATTACTTGTTTATCGTTAATCAATTGTATGAAACAACTTTTAGGTATTTGTTCACATACTTAAGCCACTATTATATCCCCAATTACGAAGTATATTGGTGCTACACTGGATTCACGTCCGTCCGTTTTTTTGTCCGTCCATCTGTAGACACACTTTTAAATTTCATTTATACACTTTTAAATTTCATTTATCTCAGTGGGCTTTCCACATAATCATTATGTAGATAGATAGATAGATAGATAGATTTATTTCGGTATATAAAATACATATGGCATGGTACACAACATAATTAAAAAAAAAATACTGCATTACACGAAATACAAATATCACAGATCGGCTTAATAAAAAGAGCTTAAAAGCAATTAGAAAGCTATCATTTGGTAAAAAATACATAAATATTGCTTCTTGTTATATCAATTAGAACAAAAAAATAAAATAGTTGCAACACATATTAAATACTAACATAGTGTACCAGGGCAAGTACTCATATACCCAGGATAGCACAAAAAAGGAAATGTGAATTTCCTTATTTCCACTGTGGTCCTGGATGAATGATGACATGTCCTAGCAAGGCACAACTACTATGTTCTTATGGGTGGTAAAATTAGCAAATTGACATATGAATAGCAATACACATCATTTGAATTACAATACACATCATTTGAATAATAATAGTCATCACAGAGAGATTACAGGCTTTATCAAGAAACTATAAGCTATTTAAAATATGTTTTTTTACTGCAACCTTAAATGTCTGTAAGTTGGGGGAATCTTTTATGACAATTGGTAAGCTGTTCCATAATGAACATCCCATACATGAGAAGGACTTTTTGCCAAACCCTTTTACTTTAGGGATACTGAAACATGATCCTTTGCTAAATCTGGTATTATGGTTATGAACAGTACTGGCTAGCATAAAATTCTCATTCAAGTAAAAGGGGGCAGAACCTGAGTGTATTTTAAAAACATGGTTAAGAATTATTTGTTCTACTCATGTAGTTTCTTTCATGCGAACATGTGAAATCTATTAAACGTTTATCAAACGGCAACATAATATAAAGAAATTTCAAATAAATATGCAATACCATACTCTGCATTGGTTTTGATTTCTTTCGAATTTAATTCAAATAGGAAACCCATTTTTGTTTTGAGTTGGAATTCCAAATGGCCGCCATATCTTTCTAACTGAAACTTTGCTGTGACAAGGNGGGGGGGGGGGGGTAAATATTTATTTTTTTAGATCTAGATTACGGTTTGCCTTATGATAAACGTTAAATAGATGTCACGTGTTTGAATGGTAGAAACTATATAACCCCATTATATCCATATATATAAAACGTCGGTTTTCCGCTGGGCCAACGTTGAAACGATATTGTATGCTTGATGGGTTAAGGTTTTCCTACCTTTAACACTCTATTCCGGAGAAGATCAACCGTGCTTGCAGACGGCTCTACTACATCTTTAATGACCTAACTAAAATAAGCCTGAGTAGGGTTCGCAACCGCCAATTCTGTAATCTTTCTTAAACCATCCAGCATACATATCCGGAACTCAGATTCTGTATCACTGATATACAGGTATGTTAGCCTCTTATTGAACATATTTGGAAGTTCATCATTTTCACAGTACTCTGCCATTAAATCCAGCACTTCGTCCAAACATTTCGATACAATTTTGTTTACAATTGTACAATTGATATCATGATGAATGCAGAACATCTTCAATACGTAGGACAAAAATGGCTGAAACCCGGGTTTCAGTTTTGCGTACATGCATTTGTTTTTGTATTTCAGATACATGTATATCAATTTGTGAACCCCGTGTATCTTATCAGAAATGTATTCAACTTCTGTCTCTGTAAATGTAATTCGAAAAGCATTGCCTCGTTTAGCAACAAGCATGATCGATCCTCGGCCAATTACGGTTGCTGCTAATCTCTCGTCAACACAGTCCCCGGCTTTGAAGCAATCTTCTACAGGACAGTATCGTATAGCCGGAGAAAGATCCACGCTTATCACAGAACCGTCATATTCCAGCGCGAGCACTGTATTGGGATGCTTTATTTTCCCGCCGACTTCAGAATTACCTGTTCAGAATCGCTAACTGACGACAATGTAAGGCCACCTCCTTAGAATTCGATATCTGTTTCCGGATTATAAAGCGCGTCTTTAAAACTCATGTAGTACTTGGCAATCTTCTTGATGGATTCTAGCACAAATGTATCAAATAAGTCACGCTTTTCGTAATCAAATGAGGCCTGCTGAAAACATGTCAGGAAGTCATCGACCACGTACTTTCCCCACTTTATGTTCAGATCATCGTCTTGTAACTGTATCTGTACTAAACCAGGTCCACTGTAAAGAGCATATTAAAAAGAAACGTCTTGCTCCTTATTGATATGAATTGCCCCTGGTTTGGACAGCTCTTTGATTACAACAAGGAAATCAATTCATCTATTTCGTCGATTTTTGTTCCTTCAAAATAACTTCCCCACTTTCAGTATCTCCGATACTGTAAAACGAAGCTCAAGTTCGCTGACTTTCTCCGAGATTACATTCACGCTTCTGTACACGACCTCAGCTATCTTCTCGGCCCTCTCTGAGATGGTATTCCTTCGAAGTGACAACACCTTTGTTCCACTAGGTGTGAAAATGATTCTTCATTGCTGCTTGACACTTTCGAATCGTCCAGTTTCTTAGCGGCCATGTTAACATTGAATCAGTAAGCACTAACTGTAAAATGTCTCTTGATTATATGAGGAACCTAGATAAGGTGTAGTTCCGAAGTTTTTATTTCGATATATAATCAAAGCCTATGGTATAGAAACTCATTATAATTGTTACAAGCTGAGGTTACGTCCTTTTCGAACTAGACAGACGATATACGGTATTAACGATCACAGTTTATCACGACAACAGTGTAAATAACAAACGGTGAGCATGGATATTAAACACTAAACAAAGGGCTGTTATTCAACGCGTGCATAAACCTAAATGAAATATAGAAGAACAGAGGTTTGTGTACCACGTAGAAAATATGTGTGATTCAAGAATGTAATTAATCACCCATGGATGAGTAAAAATAATATCCTATTGTAACACAAGTGGTGTAATCAAGTTCACAGTCCACAAAAGTACACATTCCACAAATACCGCCAGTATTGATCGAAAATGACAAAACTCTAATTTTGAGAAAATATTGAATTACGTGTTTTTCGATGGGAGTGACGATATCCATGTGAATGCAAAACAAAAAACCTAATAATTAGGTTAATTATCTGTTTCGCCTTTTCGGACGACTTTCAGCGTCTTAAGCAGACGACAGCTTTAAACAGTGAGACAAAAAACTACATGTACAGTTAGCAATTTCTAGTTGAGTCACAATGTTTAAAGGGATTTAGCAATATGTTTGAGCTTTATATACTTGATCATAGTGTGAGAGCGATGGTCCATAGATGTATGTATGTATAGGGTTTCACATCGCATTAACAGTACGTCAGTTATATTGTGATGGCCAGCTCATTAGTGATGGAGAAAGACCCGTTTTCTGAACTGACCACCAACGCTCATTCAAGCATCTTGGTAGAACTACCAACCTTCAAACAAGACAGCCTGGAGACTTCCTCTCATGAATTTCGAAACGGTCATACCATTATTCGATTGTATACAGAGAAGGGCCTCGTGATTTACAATCTAGAACTATAACCACTAGGCAACAGAGGTCCGAGGGCGAGAGGTAGGATATACCTCTCGACCAAGGTGTGTAAATGAATACCTTTAATGTGCCGTGGTTGCTTGTAAACGGCCGACTTATGAGTTGATGATCCGGGAGGTTATTGTTAATCAGCATTGAGTACAATTACCCATCTTTTACAATACCTGTATTTATGTTGTTGGTCTTCGCAAAAGTTTATGGCCAAGATAATCGTTATAGATTGTGCTAATCAATGAAATAAAATGTGAAAATTTACAAGATATATAATACTAAAGGGCCCCTCTTAAATGTTACCTTCATCTGAACACAATTGAGTTAATTCATTTACTATATATTAAATAGTGAGGGTCCCTGAGTAAAGTTTAGGATGGTGATAATTAGCTATTATGCTTTTCAAGTCTATCAGGGAAAAACAATTATATGCACAAATACGCCCCCCCCCCTAAATACCCTTTTCAACATCTATTATGTGTTAACAAAGGGTTCGAAAGAGAATGTACATTTAACACGATACCACAAGTAAAGCGATGCGTCGATTATATCCATACGATTCCCTGAAAATAATCCAAAACTGATTTGCCAATATCCTTAGTATTCTCTCGTCGACGTCCGATAGTCACGAATCTCGAAAAGGCGGCATCCATTCGGAGCCTTTGTTATTGTCTATATCGTTTTCCCCTCGATATAGAGGTTTCTTTAGACACTAGGTAATCGGTGTTATCGCAAAAATAACTTATTCATTTCAATTTATAAAAACCTAGTTGCAGACGACAAATTTAAATTTGTCGACAAAAGGGCTAAATTCTTACACATTAATGTTAACATTGTATACAATAACATTGTATCTAAATGTGCGAGTTATCGTTTATACCGTTACTCCATATAAATTATACGCGTTTATAACAAATATGCAGTAAATTGTTTGTTTACTTGCGGTTTAACGCCGTTTTCAACAATTGTTATGATATATCGCGCCGACAGTTCACTTATCCATGATCCCTGGGTTTCAAACCAGTACTAGACAAGGGAAAAGTGCATTGACCAATGCCATTACACGGCGAAGGCGGGAATCGAACCCTGGTCTTCCGGGTGAGAGTCCGGCGCCTTAACCACTCGGCAACGGAGGA
>VMBQ01000317.1:29626-42126 GCA_007657795.1 Dreissena rostriformis | reverse complement strand
TGCTGCTGCTGTTACTTCTGCTTATATTGCTACTGCTACTACTACTGCTGCTTCAACTACTGCTGCTGCTACTGCTGCTGCTATTACTACTGCTGCTATCACTAATACTGATACTACTGCTGCTGCTTCTGTAACTGCTACTACTTCTACTGCTGCTGCTTCTACTACTGCTGCTACCACTGCTGCTACTGCTGCTGCTACTACTGCTGCTACTGCTGCTGCTACTACTCTGCTACTGCTGCTGCTACTGCTGTTGATATTGCTACTGCTACAACTACTACTGCTGTGCTGTGAAGATAAAATCAAATACAATCACACTAACTGTTTAAAAGTGAAATATCCTTTTCATGTTTTTTTTTAATTGAAATGCAAAATCAAAGTTTCTATGAACTGAAATCATAAATAATATGAACAAAATTTTGAACATTTGTGTATCTCTCAAGGCATTCTGCAACTTAAGGCATTCAAGTAATAGGATATATTGTCAGCCTGAACTTGAGTATACTGTTTCATAATTCTTTATAAGCAGACAACAGCCGGTTGATTAAGGTAGTTATGTTTTGACTTCATAAATTTTAAAAACAGGGTTAAAGCTATAACACGTTCTGTGCCCGCTTTATGTTTACATTGAATTTGCCAAAACAAAACATTCACTGAGGTATGTTACCTAACCTAGCTTTTCTCGAAAAGATTAATAATGAGCTATTGTTAAGAGCCATTTGTTGTCTGTCACCAAAAATAATCTGTACTTAAAAGTGTCTGTGGAAATGGTCATGTTTAAACAATGTTTCAAACAGGTTTAATTATCTGGTTTCGTAATGTATTAAAAAATGGTGTGTAGGGAAAATAATATTGTGCCTCCTTGGCTATCAGTTTATATATTTGCCAGCAAGTTTCAATTTAAGCTACAAACAAAGCTTATAAAAAGGTTTTTTTAAGGAAGAAATGGTGATATCTGAAGTATTTAAAGGTAGTGTGCACCAAAATTTCTGTAACCATGACCTAAAACATAAGACCATGATGAAACCCATGGCCTTACTGCCTGCTAACTATGAACACTTACATCAGGGCATATGAAAATTCCTTGATGTATGCTACAATCCTATAACAAAATAAGGCATATTTAATCAAAATGTGTGTACATTTGACCTCAGTGTGTTACCTTGACCCTTAAGACCTGAGTCTTACATTTGACACGCAGCCAGACCAAGAAGAACAATTGTAAAATTCATCAAATTTGTGTTTTTTTTACCTGATTGTTAGACCTTGACTGTGTCTCTATGGTTATGGGGCTTGCATGTTACTCAGCCTCAGATGAATTAGAACAACTGTAGTAAGTTTCATGGCTTTGGCTCATATGTTATTGGAGATACAGCTCACAACAGAAAAAACATCCTATTTTAAAGGGTATTTTCAAGTGAAAAAAACCCATAACTCTGATATTGATAAATAGTTTGTGTTTCAATTTGATGTGCATCATCCACTTATTCATATTTACACTCATACAAAGTTTCTATGAAATCAGACCCAAGCACTAAGATAATAAACATATAATGATTGCATTTGAATGTATAAAGTTAAGAAATTATTTGTAACATAAATGTGCTAAAACAAGATAAGAACAGATTATTATCATAAGCAGGTGCAGATCTCATATTATAAACATTTTTTGCACTTATTGCTCAAACCAGCACTCTTGATAAATGGCGTATTTGCGTAAATACGCAAAATAAATTATGTAAATATGCATAAAAAATATCTTGTGTGCGTATCAAGTACGCTTTAAATGTGCCAATTACGCATTTTTTTCTTTTTGGCCTCGTACCAAATTTCCAAAAAGTAAGTGGATTTCAACCGCTTAGCAATGGAGAGAAATGTAACTTGTTTAATTCAGACTGGTTCGCTATAATATCGCCGAAAATTGTAGTATTTTCTGATCACACAATTCGTTAATAGTATTGGTGCTGGAAAAATGGCGTCTGCTCGTGTTGGGCGACCGTTGAAAAAGATATAGACGCAAAACAACAACATTTATAAGTACTTCAGCAAGGACAGTGTGGCGCAGTTCGATGTACGAAAACATTGTGTTGTTCCAATATTTGAATTTACTTTGGAGGATGTAATTAAAAACCATGAATCCAAAAAGAAACATGACGGACAAAAAGTTATGCAATTGCGAATGGAAAGCACTGTTTCCGTGGCGTTGTACTTAAACATATGACAACTGCAATATACATCTACATGGTACGTTAACCTGTCATCACTGACAATGATTTAACGGTGCGCAAGAAAAAGGTTAAAAGTATGATATGGAAATATAGCATCGGTCAAGTTAGGTTGCAAAAGTAAAAGATGATAAAAGAAATAAGATACCAGCTACTACCCTCCATCAGAGTGACCAATCCAGCTTGCGAAGCGCTGCCAGGGTACAAGTGATACCCCGCTGGCACAGCTCCCTCGTCATTTGGAAAAGTAGTAGCTGGAAGTGGTATCCCCTAGAAGGGTTCGGTCGACAGCTCCCTCTTGAAGGATACCAAGGAGGGAGTCTCAGCGGTGCTGGCTGGTAGTTTGTTCTACATCGGTATAGTCCGTGGGAAGAAGCTGTACTTAAAAGTGTCTGTAGATGTAGAGTACTGTCTGTATTGGAGATTGTGGTGGTTTGCCGCTCTTGTCCTGGAGGTAACTGGTGTCAAATACTTCGAAGCTGGTATATCGACTAAGTCATTAATGACTTTATAAAGCATAATCAGTTGGGTTTTCCCTCTCCTTGTCTCAAGCGATTCCCAGTGCAGATGGTCAAGCATGTCTGAGACGCTACTGGTGTTTCTGTATCGATTGGTGACGAAGCGAGCTGCTCTACGCTGAACCATATCTATCATGTCCTTCTGGTAGGGACTCCAAATGGAAGAGCAGTAGTCAAGATTTGATCGAACCATGGTGTAATAGGCTTTTTTTAGTCGATTCATTAGCCATGTGCAAGTTTCTTTGTAAAAATCCGAGCATACTGTTTGCCTTTTTCGTTGTTCTAAGTATGTGTTGCCTCCAGGATAGGTTAGATTAAATGTCCACGCCTATGTTTTTCGTTGGTTTATCTATAGTAAGAGGAATGCCTTTCAGGTGGTAGATTAAGGTCTTGTGGCTTTTAGATCTGCTGACACTCAAGACACTGCACTTCTGGGGGTGAAATTCCATGCCCCATGTCTTTTCTCATGTGGCTAAAGAGTTGAAGTCATCTTGCAGTATGGCTTGGTCAACATCTGATGTGATTTGGCGGTAGAGGATGCAGTCGTCGGCAAAAGGGCGTTTGCTGGATTGGACGCAGTCTGGGAGATCATTGATAAAGATCAAGAAGAGCAGAGGTTCCAGGACTGAGCCTTGTGGTACTCCGCTGATGACTGGTACTGTATCCGACGCCTGACCCTCCACCAATAATTGTTGTGTTCTCCGGGTGAGAAAAGACTGGATCCAACATCAGTGTATTCCATTTGATGCAATATTGTGTGATCTTCTTCAATAAGAGCTTGTGGGGGAGCCTGTCAAACGCTTTACTGACGTCGAGGATCACCATGTCTGTCTGAGACCGTTTGTCTAGTGACGATGCCAGTTCATGATACAGTGTAAGTAACTGTGTCTCGCAGCTTCTCCGAGCTCGGAATCCATGTTGACAGTCATGTAAGACTTTATGGGTGTCAAGGTGCTTCATGATGTTGCTTACTAGGACGTGTTCTAGCATTTTAGCAAAACGAGGTGAGGGATACTGGTATATAGTTTGCGGCTTCATGGCGAGTACCCTTTTTGAAGATGGCGGTTACATTTGCATATCGCCAGTCGTCTGGTACAGCTCCATCACGTAGTGAGACGTTGAAAATCATGGTCAGGGTTGGAGCCAGTTCCACTGCACATTCTTTCAGGATACGGCCAGGTATACAGTCGGGTCTTGAATATAAAGCAGTAAGCATTGGGGGTTTAAACCGGTTATAGAGCGCTCAACCTCACACTTGGCACAGCAATACTCATGATACATATAAGTCTAAATAAAATTTAACCTCAAAGCATTGCAATTCAAATTAACAGTAATAAAAGGGAATTAAAACGCTTTCAATTTAATTACTATTTAATTACTCAATGGTAGGAAGGAGACCAGAGCAACAGAGTTACAACTTTTTGAGGCACGATGAAATGAAATTACTAACACGCATCAACTACATCCCTTCTTTTTACAAAAAGATTTAAGAATATAGCATCATATAGTTAATATTTGAGATCATCATCGCGCACCTACAGGAAGAAGCAGCAATATTGGATGTAACAGATCCAAATTACCTACTTGATTGTTTATGTGACTAATATACTAAAATGCAAATGAAAATGATTGTTATACCTAAAAAGAATAACCGTATAGACTGAGGCGATAATTTATCGAAATGAAAATTACAATGATCAAAAAAAGGATGCTGCGTGATATATATACGCGTATATTATTAAAAATAAATAAAATGAAGCTTAAAAATAAATCGATCAAGAAACTACCATCAGAGAAAAAAAAATATTAATAAAGTTGACCGATATAAACTCGAGTTCATGTACCTATCATGTAGCTAAAACTTTCCTTGGATTGATTTTGCGCAGCAACTTCTCCACACCCTCTTCGGTGACATAGATCTCCGACATGGATGGTAGAGGTGTACCTGGTGGACTAGGGACATGTTCCTGGTTCTCCGGTGTAAAAACAGATTCGTACTGTCTGTTGAGTATATCAGCCTTGTCCTTGGGTTCGTTAAAAAGTCTGCCCATGTGCTTAAGCGGAGAGACACCGGTGTAATTTTTCCATTGAGATTTAATATAGTTCCAGGGCGTTTTTGTTTGGATATTGTGTTGCCTTCTCCTTCAAGTTCAATCAAAGTGTTTATGTACGAGGAATAGGATTGTCGTTCGAGTTTCTGAAGGCGTGCTTTTTGGTGTCTGTATTTTCGGATGTCGGAGTCTTTCTTGGTTTCGTCATTCTGCAATAGAGACGTGTTTTCTTTCTGATGGCACCTTTTACTTTCATGTCTATCCACGGCTTTTTCACTTTACGGCCACTAAGAATCTTTGTCTGGATATGTTTTCAATGAGTTTCGAGAGATGATACTTGAAAACAGTCCAAAAGTTGTTAATACTGTTGTCTTTTGAGGTTTTCATGTCGAAGTTCAGCTGCTTAAAACCAGTTTTGATAGCATCGTAGTCCGCCTTGTTGTAGACGAAGACTTAACACTGTTTGGTGGGTGCCTGATGTGGTCGCAGACTGGACTCTATGTACACGGCCTCATGATCAGAGATTCCCGATTTGACCTCGACACTGTTGACTAATGAACTGTTGTTTGTAAAGAACATATCTAAGATGTTCTCAGACGTTTCTGTAATTCTTGTTAGCTCAGTCACCATCTGTTGTAGGAAACGATCATTTGTGATATCTATCAGCTTGTTGCATAGTGTTACCTTGGGTGTTGAGGCCTGCGCACAGCAATTATCCCAATTTATTCCACCTAGGTTGAAATCTCCCCCAAGCCAAACATATGCTCCTGTAGGCGTTCGAGCCAAACTTCTGTCTAGCACATCAAGATACTCTGGGTTATCATTATCTTGTGGGCGGTAAAGAGCCCCTACATATAAATGGCTGGTACATGTGATTTTCAGCTGGACCCAAAGCATCTCGCAGTCTTCGGTAGGTTTCAACTCATCTGGTTCCAAGCTGTCATAGATTTGTCGGATCAGGATAAATACACCACCTCCATTTTTGTTTTTCTTATCCCGTCTGTACACAGTGTAGTTTGGTAATGTGATTTTCGTTAAACCATGATTATGTCCCAATGACTATATCAGCACCAGTTGTTTCTACCAATATGTGAAGCGAAACGGCCAGAGCTGTGTGTGTTTGATCCAACCAGGGCAATACATATGTGGCAGCGAATGCAAAAAAAAGAAAAAAAAGACTGATGGCTGACCTAACACTTTAAGCCAAGAAAAAAGATCAAAGAGTACCCTAACTTAAAATTTAAGTAAAATGTAAACAGGGGTCAATTAAAATATGGATAAATTATTATAATATTTTTGTGTGTGTTGCAAACCACACTATAGATTCTGCCTATAGAGTACTAATACTCATTCTTTTTTTTCGTTACTCCTTTTTCTTCAGTTTTGAGGAGTATCGTTACTTATTTCGTGAATCCTTGTTAAGAGTGCTGCTCAAACAATTCATTTTTAGCTCGACTATTATATATGAAATATATATAGTGGAGCTATCCTACTCACCCCGGCGTCGGCGCGAGCGTTGATGTTAAAGTTTGCGTACCACCTCAATAATTTTCTATGTCCCTTGACAGATTGCTTTTATATTTTGCATACTTATTCACCAACATGACCCCAATCTATAAACAAGAGCAGACAACTGTATCAAGCATTTTGTAAGAATTATGGTCCTTTTTCCACTTAGAATATGCATATTATTGATAAATCTATGTAAAAGTTTACGTACCACCTATATCATTTTCTATGTCCCTTGACATATTGCTTTTATATTTTGCATACTTCTTAACCAACATGACCCCATTCTATAAACAAGAGCAGACAACTGTATCGAGCATTTTGTAAGAATTAATGCCCTTTTCACACTTAAAATATGCATATTATTGATAAATCTATGTTAAAGTTAGCGTACCATCTCAAACATTTTCTAGGTCCCTTGACATATTGCTTTTAAATTTTGCATACTTCTTAACCAACATGACCCTAATCTATAAACAAGAACAGACAACTGTATCAAGAATTTTGTAAGAGTTATGGCCCTTTTTCCACTTATAATATGCATATTATTGATAAATCTATGTTAAAGTTTGCGTACCACCTCAAACATTTTCTATGTCCCTTGACATATTGCTTTTATATTTTGCATACTTCTTTACCAACATGACCCCAATCTATAAACAAGAGCAGACAACTGTAAGAAATATGGCCCTTTTTCAACTTAGAATATGCATATTATTGATGAATCCCCCCACTCAAAAAGATTGTTTGGTTTTTAAACATGGTAAAAAAAGACTAATACTTATTTTTATTATTTTATTTTTGAAAGACCGTCCAACCATCCCACCCAAGTTATTGCTATCGAACTGGAAATAAAATCTTATTAGTTTGTTTTGTGCCTTTACAAATGTTCAAAAGATTGTGGAAAATATACCTGAAATCAGAATCGTCTTTAATGTACAACTTCTTTAAAACATAAGCAATCAATATGTTTCAATTATGGTCCTCTTCTATTTAGAATATGACTATAGTACCTTGACCTTATTGAATATGAACAATTTCCCCATGATGGCTTACGTTATACTGTCAAGCACTCAAATAGTCGGGCGCGCTGTCTCCTGACAGCTCCTGTTTAGCTCACCTGAGCATGAAGCACTCAAGGTGAGCTACTGTGATGGGTGGCTTTCCGGGGTCCAGCCTCATGTGTGATTCTTGGAGACCTTTTTGTAAAAAAAATGTTCAAATCATTCATGTCCAGTGCAAAAGTAGGTCAATAGAGCTAAACATAGATTTCAACAGTGGAAACTTAAAATAATCTGATACTCTGAAACCGCAAAGCTCCGAGGTTAAATATTAAGTATGTTATATCATTTTATAGTGGTTATCTATCAAATGTATTCATAAATTGACGAAATGGCCCAGCTCAGTGAGGTTACTTGTTTTCCTTATTATGCATAGAAAAGTCTGTAAAAATCTCCCAACCTAGATTGATCTAGTATCAGAGTGTGAATAAAGGTGAGCGATTGAGGTCCATCAGAGCCGTAAGTCGTTTTGTTTTACATTACAGTTCAAACATGAAGAAACCAATGATACATGTATTGCTGTTCTTTGTGGGCATAACCTTTTTGCCACGGTGTATCTGTAAGTATTAAGTTTTACTATTTAGCGAGGTTTTCTATTCATCTGTTTAGTTCAATAGGAGTTCAGACCATTTAATATCAACCAAACTTTAAATCAGCTTCATAAATTTTTACATGTTTTGTGCTTGGGTCTGTCCGTCTGCCTCTCCATTTTCTTTAAGAATTGCTATAATACACACCTTGAATGTTTGGTTTAGTGCTAAATTATGTTATGCTTTTGTGTTTGATCCGTTGTGCGTTGTCCGTCTTGTTTCGTCAACATTTACTTTGTTACCACCCTGGAGGCCACATTTATAATCAAATCTTCATAAAAGTTTGTCAGAACATGGCCCTAATAATATCTTGGAAGCATTTGAAAATGGTTCCGGTTGGTTGAAAAACATGGTTGCCAGGGGGGCGGGGCTGCTAGTGAGTCGGATTTTTCCTTATATGGATATATAGTAACATTTACCTTGTTACCCCTTTATAAGGTACAGTTATTGTTCTATCTTCATGAAAGTTTGTCAGAACATGTCCCCCAATACTATCTTGGACAAGTTTAAAAATGGTTGAAAATCATGGTCGCCAGGGGTGGGGCATTTTTCCTTATATGGCTATAGTTAAACCTTGTTAACACTCTAGAAGTCAAATTTAAACTCCAATCTTAATGAAACTTAGTCAGAACATTTGTTATAATTATATCTTGGATGAGTTAAAAAATGGTTCCGATCTGTTGAAAAACATGGCCACCAGGAGGCTGGGCATTTTTTTTTAAATGGCTATAGTAAAA
Organism: Dreissena rostriformis; assembly: GCA_007657795.1. Lineage (NCBI taxonomy): Eukaryota > Metazoa > Mollusca > Bivalvia > Myida > Dreissenidae > Dreissena > Dreissena rostriformis. The sequence continues at coordinate 33,435 of VMBQ01000317.1, read as the reverse complement.
CCTTGTAAACAATCTAGAAGCCACAGTTTAAGACCAATCTTCATGAAATTTTGTCAGAAGATGTGTCCCAATAATATCTTGGACGAGTTAGAAAATGGTTCCGGTTTGTTGAAAAGCATAGCCGCCTGGGACCGGGGCATTTTTCATTATATGGCGATAGTAAAACCTTGTTAGCACTCTAGAAGTCACATTTATGGTCCAATCTTTATGAAACGTGGTCAGAACATTTCGTCTAATGATAGCTAAGCTGAGTTTGAAAATGATTATGGTTCGTAAAAAACATGGCCACCATCTGGCGGGGCATTTTTCTTATATGGCTCAAGTAAAACTTTGTGAACACTCTAGAAGTCACATTTTAGTGCAATCTAAATATCTTAATGAAACTTAGTCTGAACAGTCTTGTTCTAATGACTTCTCTGGGGGGAGTTGGGCAGTTTTGCTGACATGGCTATAGTGAAAACTTATTGATGCTATATAAGCCACATTTATTGGCCAAATTTTATGAACATTTGTCCCAATAAAATCTCAGCTGAGATTGAAACTGGATCATGTGAGCTCAAACACTAGGTCACTAGGTCAAATAACATAAAACTTGTTAATACTCTAGAAGTCACTTTTTTGGTCCAAGCTTCATGAATCAGCTCGCACTTTCTCAGAAAAGTCTCAGGTTTGAGCCATAGGGCCCATGGCATACACTTGAGAATAATAGTCAACTGTTGTTCACGTCCAATGGCCAGTATATTTCACTCCGAAAGTCATTTTTGAACTAAGAACAGCGGTCAAAAGTCAGTCGTTTTGAGTTGCACCTCTGAGATCAACGTCTATTGTGCGTCTCTTTTGCGGGTAAAGAATCTGTTTTCGGTAACTACCTTTGATGTGATAAATGCGGCCTGCTGTTAGAAAACAAATAATAAGGTGTTGAGAAGGTTTGTTTCACCATTGGTATTGATAGAATTAGCGGCCGCAGTCATAGCGCAATAGCATGAGGGCGTGGTAAAATCAATAGATGTTTGTGGCTGATAAGGTGTTAGTTAGCAACAACACTTAGCGAATGCGGTTATTAAAAAAGCGATAAAGGATAAGTTATAGTCTTTTTTTTCAAAACAGACATTGAATTGCAACTGTTATAACAAATTTACGGAATGTATGCTAGTGGATTTTTTTCATGTAAAACTCCTGTAATAAAAAATGTCATTTTCATGAAAGAAGCTTACACTACTTGTTTTCGGCGTTGCGTTGGATCAATTTGCATAGATAATCTGATTGTGTGATGTTTGTGTACTAAAACATTTGTATAAGCTTTTGATGTCTGTTTCTTTGAATGTGAACAATACTGTTATAACAGCGAATCACCTTTTTATACTCTTTCAATGTCTATGACACATGACGACCGTAATTTAAAAATATCTACTAATAAATGTACTATGAACTGTCGAATTTACTGAATGAACAAGATGCATGAGTAAGCAATAATATTATCATTGATAAACTCATAAGTTAAACAAAAGGTTTGAGTTTAAATCCATGTATAAGATATACATTTGTATTATTCAATAGAAATTATTTATGTTATTATAGTTAAAGTTATCAGCAATTAGCTTTTGTTTTCCCTACACTGTGTGCAAACAACTGGGTGCATGGTGTAACGACTTAGCAATACTACCAACTGACCAACGATCTTAAAGTGGTCATCTGAGAACAACGGTCACCTGTATACAATGCCATTTCCCTTTACTGACTGCTGTTCTCAGTTTTGACTGTATAGTAGTTTTCTAAAAAGTCTGTTAAAGTAATGTTTGACAAAGGTACAACAATTTTGTGCCACCACTTTCAGTGAGGGACATTTTACATTGCCCTAGTCTGTTTAGGCAATCTTCAGTCAGTCTGGGTCAGTACGTAACAGGCCAGGATTGAGAGTATACATTGAACATAGATCAAAACCCCTTACATTCTCAATTTGTCTGAGCTTTTTGAGACTTAAAATGGCAGCATCTTACGAGGAAACTTTGTAAATAAGATTTTTTTCTTTTTTCACAATAATATAAACTCTGAAATGAATGAATCACTAATGAATAAGTGTTAAAAGTAATAAATTGTTATCTTCGTGAATTTTTGAATTCAGTGCACACATGCAGCCAGATTGTTTCTGATTGGTTATTACACATGTTTACTTAAAAGAGGTAAAATGTACGTTTAAATGATGATAGGAAAATAGCTTTCATCATTATATTTAATAAATGAAACACCAACACGCTACAATTAATAACAGAAGTATTATCCAGTTAAAATGGTATTCATAGTGCCAATCTAAAATTTGTATGACCTTAAGTGGTAAACTAAACTTTACAATTCCTGCATTTGTTACCGAGTACTGATAAGTCGGGTTACTGTGTAATCTGAGAGAATGTCTGAAAGCTTGAATGGTGTGCCTCACAAATTATGAAGTATAATAATTTATTGTTGGTATGTGTAAGACAAATTATGAAGTATAATAACTGCATAATTATGAATGAAGTATGAAAGGATTCAAATATTCCTGAGCTATTTGTCCATTTTTTACGGGTTATAACACAGAACGGGGGTATAAATCACTTTTGTGACCAAGGTCTAGTTATACTGGTTTATGGAATTTGTGAAAAAAATACGATTTTCATTGCATTTCCATGTTATTGTCTTTGTGTTTTTGATACAATTAACACTTCAAACTATTAAAGTTGCAGATGGCGATACAACAGTCACAGCTGTTCTTGGACAGACATTGAACTTCACATGTGAGTTCAACGGCATTGTGACATTGCGACGGGATGACACACCCATCACAACATGTCGTGAACAATTTGATGACTGCGATCCAAAAGTCATCGGATACACTTTTGCACAAAGAAAAGTAGTTTTCTTCTTGGTTGCAAACTTAAGTGCAATTTACAGTTGCAACAGTGATTCAGGACAAACAAAGTTAGCTGTGATTATTAAAGGTATGCTTACTATAAAATATAACATCTTAACATGTGTGCATTACATGTTTGAAGTATACAACCCAATGTCAATATTTGATCGATATTTTGATAGAAATAAACACCATGACTAATTGATATAATGTGAAAAAAAAAGAGAATTAATTTATTTCATAAGGGGTTTAAACCCTGGGACCACTGTATTAAAAGGAGCACTGTAATTCTAACAATAGTTAAATATATCATGATATCTATTACATACTATGTTAAAATGTATGATACAGTGGGTTCACTGTTTGTTTTCCCTAATTTAAAGCCTTTAATCACAACTATAACAGTTTTTAGTTGTTCGCTTGCGAACGACTAAGGTTAATAGACCACGAATTCCGATTCGAAGTGTCTTAACTAGCATTCACCAACGAACGAACCTGTAAGCATACGCGCCTAGAAATAGTTCGCTGTGCGGAAGAGTATTATTTACATAACATTTTCCATAATGCACATAGTTCAATGCGTGTGTATTTGATCCAGCTATGCTGGTTCCAGTCAAATCTCTGCGCGGAGGTTGTATTAATAGATGCTGATAAACAAGTAAAGTGGGATGTTGTGTAACCTCATTCATAGCGCATGCTACTACAGCGGGGTTAAATTTGATATGCGTGGGAAACATTCTTTTGTTCTCAACAGGTAGCGGCGATCTTTTGTATTCACGGGTGCTAACAATGCAATAGTGAAAGGTTAAGTTTGTTTACATTCACAGTTCTCAATTAATAAAATGTTGAACATGAGTTCACCAATTACTACAGGTATACTATAGACAACAACAAAAATTCTATATAATCGCTAGACTTTGAA
>VMBQ01000317.1:0-27919 GCA_007657795.1 Dreissena rostriformis | reverse complement strand
ACCTTTGACCTTGAAGGTCATCATTGACCTTGACCTTTTCACCACTCAAAATGTGCAGGTCGATGAGATACACATGAAAAACCAAAAACCAAAAAAAAAAGTTTGTTTGACCTTTGACCTTGAAGCATGACCTTGACCTGTCACCACTCAAAATGTGCAGCTCCATGAGATACACATGCATGCCAAATATCAAGTTGCTTTCTTCAATATTGCAAAAGTTATGGCCAATGTTAAAAGTTTTCAGACGACGACGACTACGATGTTCTCAGTCGGTCCAAAGAAAAACTGTGTCATCAGATAAGATACAGGTGCAGCATATTTCTGACAATTTACCTAAAATAAAGCAGAACCAAGCATTAACAACTTCTAAATATGTACCAATACATGTAAAAAATGCTCTTTTAAATAATAAATATACAGTCATTAAACACAATATCACATTCAACAAACTTACTACTGTTACTTACCACGAGACGTTTCTTTATTTTCTCCTGCAGTGAACTGGCTCCAGGCGTAGCCAGCAGTACAGTAACAGGATGGGAGGACAAAGTCTGGTTCCCCATTTTGCTGGAATCTCCGAAAGTTAGAGCTGAATTCTTAATCAATCGCTTAGGAGATTGGTTCCCAGCAAATGCCTGTTGCAAACTTTTCTTGTTGTCGTTTTCAGTTACTTTCTTATGATCTTGCTTGTCCTCGTTATTGGCCACTTGAGAGCCCAACATATCACAAGTTGCTATATCATCACAGACTAAGCTTTGTGTATGACTCGCTATTCCACAGTCCTGCTGAGTGGGAGTCAATTCACCCTGAACTGAGTTAATTTTGGTACCTCCATTGTTTTCTTCGCAAACGCTTTCATCGAACATGTCAGATGAGGTATTGGCATCATCACAGTCTTCTTGAGACTCAACGAAGACGCCGGTCATATTCATCACACCAGTCGCTGGAATCTGAGATTCAACAAGCTGGGAACCACAGGCTTGAGATGGAGCCATTGCTCGAGTGTCTACGTTTGTAAACTGGGAACCAGAACATGACTGATAAATTGAGTTATACTGGGTACCGGACACCAGTTCGCCTTGTGTTTGGTTCAAAAGTTCACCAGTCTGGACTGGAAGCGGTCGCTGAAAAGGAGTACACCGGTATTTGACTCCTCCAAAATCTTTCAATTGTGTGGTATCCACACACGTTAACACAAGCTGAGAATCTTCGAAACTTTCATTAATCTCCTTCAAAAAAACTGCTGATTTAGAGTCTGTTCTTTTACAAGAATTAACATGAATTGGTTCAAAGTTGACAGGTTTGTTTCTTAAATTATGACTCAATTGTGAAATTTCACACTGCTTACTGTTACTGACACTCTTGCTTGGCTGTGTGGCATAATTCTCCTCACAGACTGTATCTTCCCCAACAAATGAAAACGAAAACGAATCCTCTGTACAGCTACTAGGTTTACATCTTTCAGACTCACTGCCCTGTCTGCTGTTGTCAGCTCCTAACGTCTGTGTTGGCTTATAATTCCTGAACCGGTTATTGTCGACTTTGCTCCAGTCCCCTTTTTCTTTATTGCCTTCCGAGCCCTTATTTGTCCGGAAAGAAACCCCCGCCTGTGGCTGTGACAGAGCCTGGCTCGTTATGGTCTCAATGTCAATGTCAGCCAGGAGTGCATCACTTGTGTTCAGCTCATCTTGTAATTGTATACTTGTTTGTTTAGACTTCCTTCTCTTAGGCTGCAGTAAAGGTATGTGTAAATATTAAATGTTGCACAATATGTTTGCATGTTTCGCAGAACAAGTATATATATATATATATATATATATAGTCCCCAAATTGTGTGAGTTTAACCCCTATTTAAATGCATGGCAGTTTTTGCTCTTAATTTTAACAGTGTAATGACCTTAAAAGAACAGTATTTGAATAAAATCCATAATTATACTAAACATTTTCTTGGTCTCCTATTGTTTGCTTCTTTTAAAATTATGCTACAATTATAAGAGTAATTGTGCCAGTGTTTGCATTTACAAAAAAAACATATCTATTTATACAATGATTTTGCTAGGAACGCATCCAGGTTAAAACTATCTGAAAATTGTCCTTGTATTAGCACTGTAGATGAGATTGTCTATGTTCAAATGTAATATATCACTTAGGTCTAGTCGATAGACATTATTTACAGAAATGAATAGATGTGATATTATTGACAACTGTAAAACAGTCAGATATCAGTTATGTTCATGTACAGGGCATTGCAAAATGAAAGTGTTACACATTTATTCGGTAATAGGAAGTATAATTTTAATTAAGGAGATAGTGATATGACCGAAAAATATAAACAAAGAATGCTTGTATTGTCCAAATATTGGGACTAAATCAAATCTGTTTGGAACTTAACATTTCTGTTGGCACTTACTACAAGGGACTCTGAAACTTGGGGTAATGAGTACATTGAAATATGGTTCTTTTTCAGATAAAACAGCTTCAAAGCAAAGTGTGGGGCTGTACATACTTATCGCTTACTTGGTTTACCTTGTTGCGGTTCTATTGGTCCTCAGCATTACATGGTGGTGCACGACCTGCAAGCAGAACTGTTCACAAGCATGTAAGCACCTTTTTGCCATGATGCATTATCCATTATAAGCAGTTAACTTGTGAACAGATCCACATGAATTCTTGCCATTACAGTGAAAGTTTTTACCTTAATGTACAATTTACATGTAATAATTTTTCCAGTTTCACCGGAGATGTTTATATGATTAACCTACATCTGTGTGTCTGTATGTCCTTATCCGTCTGTCTGTGCACATTTTTAAATCCTTAGAAGTCTCAAAAGTCACATTAAAATCACATCTTTTTTAAAGTCACATCTTTTGAAAGAAAACAATCTCTTCGGTAGCTAAATAAGTCCCTTAGGATGCTTACGTGACATTACAGCATCATTAATAAATAAGTTACTTACCGGTAAATATTCATTTTAAAGGCAGCATTTTTCTTCTGTAAAACTAGATCCTGGAATTTCTAAAAAAGAATTTGAGATACTTGGATGGGGATTATGCGGAACCCTTAATTTTTTATTAGAGGTCACATGTCAGGTCATTTATTAACACATTAAATAATATATTGTAATTACTACCTCTGCGAAACTTTCAAGAGCAGTTCAAGAAAGGTTCTTGCACAGTTCAAGAACAGTGTTCATGAACTGTACTTGAACTGTTCTAAAAGTGTTCAAGAACTGTTCAAGTACATTTAAAGTAATGGTATATCGGACAAATCTTAAGAACAAGTGTTCTTAAAAAGTTCTTAAAAACAGTTCTTGCAGTTACTATCCGTCACTTTGATAGATTCAACTAGTATTTTTGCTAGTATTAACCCTTTTTATTATCATAGTTCTGCTAATAATACTTTCCGTATTTTTCTCTAGAAATAGGACCTACAACATTATGAAGAAAGTAATTTCCAGCTTGTTTTAAATGTGGGACTTAAATAATGATTTATGTTTTGAGAGATTCAGTAGTTTTACATAGATTATAGTTTTTTAATACAGAATAGATTGTATGCAAGTGCTTCAAAAGAATATTGGTAGATCATGTGTTAAAATTGATGACATCTGATTGGATGATATAAATATATAAATAAAAACTGATTCTGGACTTTATTAAATTAAGAGGTGTCTAGAATACTGCACCTGCATATGAGCATAAAATTAAAGAACAATAATGCTTGTAGAAATGTAAGATAGTTTGAAATTCTTATATTTCAGTGCCCATCTGGTGGTTGAGGATATTGCTTGTTCTGGTGGCTGTGTCCGTTCCTCATTCGCTGATAATCATAGGTCTTCTTTGTCTAGGAGGTAAGTCAATATGTATCACAGAGTAGAGTATAATAAGATTACCCAAAATTAATTTACTCTGACCTTTTTGATTCCACCAGCATCTGTTGATGCCCATATGCATACAGACATTTGTGTGTCTGTTTATTCTTCTATGTGTATGTCCGTCTGTACAAGGTTAACCCTATGTTCACCCTAAATGACACAATAGTAATAATGCTTCCTTTAAAGTTTTGATACTTTCGTGGATGATATCCATTAATACTCTTATGCGTAAACGTCACCTGACTTCATTTTGACCTTGATATTTTTTATACTTTTTGACTTAAGGACTATTTAATAAGGTCCGTTTTTAATTGGCTAACGCAAAATGACATGTTTTGTCTCATATCAATACAGCATGTTACAAAGATTTGAGACTTTCACAGATGTTATCTATTGACACTTTCAACACACAAATATCCCCTTTCTTCATTTTGACCTTGACATCCACCTAGTTTTTGACTAAAAAGATGCGTTTTATCTTACATCATTACCACATGCTACTGAGCTTTGATACTTGCATGGTAGTCATGAGTGAAAAATATAAATAAACCAACATCATCTGATATCATTGTGTCTAAAATAAGTACCGCTTGCTGTTTTGTCTAAAATAAGTACGGCTTGCTGTTTTGTCTAAAATAAGTACCGCTTGCTGTGTTGTATAAAATAAGTACCGCTAGCTGTTTTGTCACAAATAAGTACCGCTTGCTGTTTTGTCTCAACTAAGTACCGCTTGCTGTTTTGTCCAAAATAAGTACCGCTTGCTGTTTTGTCTAAAATAAGTACCGCTTGTTGTTTGTCTAAAATAAGTACCGCTTGCTGTTTTGTCAAAAATAAGTATCGCTTGCTGTTTTGACTAAAATAAGAATCGCTTGCTGTTTTGTCTAAAATAAGTACCGCTTGCTGTTTTGTCTAAAATAAGTACCGCTTGCTAATTGTCTAAAATAAGTACCGCTTGCTGTTTTGTCTAAAATAAGTACCGCTTGCTGTTTTGCCTAAAATCAGTATCGCTTGCTGTTTTGTCTAAAATCAATACCACTTGCTACAAAGCTTTGATAATTGCGTGCTTGTTATCTATGAGAACTCTCAACAATCATCTGACCTCATTTTGACCTTGACATTGACACACTTTTGCACAAATTCATCTGCTCCAAATTCTAGGTTAACAGAAAATTTAGCATTACATCTAAAATCAATAATGCTTCCTTCAAAGCTTCTCCAAGCTTGAATCCTGCAAGAATCATGGCAAATGGACTGGTGCTGTGCCAATCAAATGTTTCAAATGTTTAAGTTTTAATAATTATGATTCCAAATATAATCTAGTATAAATATGCATTGTATGTTTGATACCGTTTTCTTTTTATGCTCCCCCCAAAAAATTGGGGGAGCATATAGTCGCCGCTTCGACTGTCCGTCCGTCCGTGCGTCCGTGCGTGCGTCCGTTCGTGCGTCCGTCCGGATATTTGTGCGGGCTATTTCTCAGCAACTAATTACCGGAATTCAATGAAACTTTATGGGAAGCTTCACTGCCAAGAGGAGAGATGTGCATATTATCAGCAAGTTCTGGTCGGATGATTTTTCACAGAGTTATGGCCCTTGAAATTTTCCATTAACTGTACATAAAGTGCAATTCTTGTCCGGGCTATTTCTCAGCAACTAATGATCGGAATTCAATGAAACTTTATAGGAAGCTTCACTACCAAGAGGAGATGTGCGTTATATCAGCCGGTTCTGGTCGGATGATTTGTTTACAGAGTTATGGCCCTTTGAAATTTTCCATTGTACATATTGTGCAATTCTTGTCCGAGCTATTTCTAAGCAACTTATAACGGGAATTCAATGAAACTTTATGGAAGCTTCACTACCAACAGGAGATGTGCATATGCTCAGCCGGTTATGGTCGGATGATTTTTCACAGAGTTATGGCCCTTTGATATTTTTTATAAACTGTACATACAGTGCAATTCTTGTCCGGGCTATTTCTCCCCAACTACTGACTGGAGCCCAATGAAGCTTTATGGAAAGCTTAACTACCTTGAGGAGATGCGCATGTTATTAGTGGGTTCTGGTAAGATGATTTATTTAGAGAGTTATGGCCCTTTGAAATTGTTAAGTTGCTAAACCATCCATCGTATTTTTGTCCAAAGTTATGCCCCTGAAGACGTTTCCTTTTATCTGAATATAAAGTGCAATATTGTGACAAAAACCGACGGTTTCTTGTTTCAGCAAGCCATGCTAGAGATACTATGAGGCAGTTTATGAAAAGAGGTCAGTTGATTAAACTTAACTCAAATTGTTGTATTTAAGAGTTTTGTAAATGCCATTACATAATCAATGTAAATGCAGGCAAAGGGTGGCATATATTAATTGCATTATCCGTCCTTCATTTTGTCTATCTGTCCGTGCTTCAATCCGTCATGCTTAAGTACAGCATACTTTTTGAAGAATTGAAGAAATTTTAAACAAAACTACATTATAATGATAGGCTTTAAGAGGCATTGCTGCGTACAAGGACCATAGGTCTCTTCAGTATTAACAGAGTTTATAGCCCTTATATCGTCGTATTGTGCATAGCATAACTCTCTTAGTATTTAAGGTATTTACATAAAACTTTATACATTCATGGAGGAAATTACGAGGAAGTGTATAGTTATAGAACCTCAACCCTTTGTATGCCCCCTTCTTCGAAGAAGAGAGGGTATATTGTTTTTGGCCTGTCTGTCATTGTGTGTGTATGTCACAAAACTTTAACCTTGGTCATAACTTTTGCAATATTGAAGATAGCAACTTGATATTTGGCATGCATGTGTATCTCACGGAGCTGCACATTTTGAGTGATGAAAGGTCAAGGTCATCCTTCAAGGTCAAAGTTCAAATTTAAGGGTCAAAATCGCTCAAAAGGGGGCATTGTGTTCCTGACAAACCAATCCCTTGTGTCAGAATTATTTGGATTTATTGTCTACTTTATTTTTTGTATAGTTTGTTTCTTGTGTGGAGCATAAACTTTGCAAGAATTGAAGGTTTAACTTGAATCTTAAAATAATTAAAGATTGCTAAGTACAAGGACCATAACTTTTTTCAGTATTGACAGTGTTATTACGCTTGTTGTATTTTAAGCTCACCTGGGGCCAACTTGCTCATGGTAAGCTTTTGTGAAATCCTTTTGATTGTCGAACGTCATGCATCGTCAATATTCTAGAACACTCTAGAGGCAACATTTATTTCCAATCCTCATGAAACTCGCTTAGAAATTTTTTCCTTAAGATATTTTTGCTTCGAATTGAAAATTGTTCCGTTTTATTGAAAAATATGGTCCAAAGGGTGGGCAGTTTTGCCTTATATGGCCATAGTGTAATCTTGTTTACACTCTAGAAGTCACATTTTTTCCAATCGTCATAAAACTAGGTCGAAACATTTATTGTTATGACATATGTGCCGAGTTTGAAAATGTTCTGTTGAAAAACATGCCCCACCAGTTTTCCTTTTATGGCTAAAGTGAAATCTTGTTAACTTTCTTGAAGTTGCATTTTTTGCCTAATCGTCAAGAAACTTTTTCAGAATATTTAATCTCATGATATCTTAGCTTAGTTTGTTCCCGTTTGTTGAAAATTTAGCTGCTACTGAATGTGTTTGGCATAGGCGCACAGATATTTGTTTGGCTTTGTTCATCCGTCGGTCTGTCCCTCCTGTCGATCATTTTGTCCTTAGGTTAGGAATTCTTTTTTATAGGGAGCCATATCTTGGTATGAAACTTAGTATGAGTGTATATATAGATAAGAGAATGATTTGTGTTGCACATCTTTTTTTAGCAGAGTTATCACCATTTCTTCCTTGTATATATCTGTTTATGAGCTTGTTTTTGTAGGTTATATTTAAAACTTGGTGGTGAGTACATTCACCGATTGTTTTACTGCATTTCAGATTTTTTTTTAATGTGGAGTTTTATTGTAGAACTGCTTTTATAGGTTTCATCAAACCTTTATTAAAGTGTATCAATGAGTTATTCTAAAAGTAGCTGTGTGCAGAGTTTTGTGTTGCAAGTTGTTAATAGACATGCTGTTGAAACTGGCTAAACACTCCAATTTCTTTGCACAATGTGTCAAACACCATATGATATAATTAACATATTATTAATAAAACAGTAATACTATTATTTCTGCAAACTTGATCATTTGTTTTCTTTTCATGATTGTTGCAAAGAAAAATCTAATTTCTTACCATTAAATGTATTTGTTGGATATACATAAGCATAAATGTTACCCTTATGTTCTTGTCCGGTTAATAAATCCAGTTTTCAAGCACATATTTATCACTAAAGTCAGAAATGTATTTGTTTTTGCTTTTAGTGATGTAAAATTGTTTGACACTCACTGTCCATGCATGGTAACACTTGTTAAGTTTCTTGCAATTAAACATAATTAAATGTTATTATAACATTATTTAAATTTTTGAAACCAAAAATTGAAAAAGTATTGACATCTTACAAAACATTCTGCCACCGTCTGTGCAAATATTGCATTATTTTAACACTTCAAAGGGAATGTACTGAGAAATTTTCATATTCAGTACCATTTTTAAAGCATGTTGCTCATATAAAATGATGAATTTCATACCCCATTTAAACTTGTTTAAAAAATAATTTAATATGCAGAAAGTATAAATGTTAATTGAAAATAATATGTTTGCATGCAGAGAAATAATGTAATGCTATTCATTACGTCAATTTTGTATTTACAGAAACATTAACCTCGAAGCAAAGGAACAATCTGGTGTACATCTTACTTCATATTTTGTGGACATTTGGATTTGTTCTGTTGGTGACTTGTTGCGCTGACGAAGGTAAGTTACATAGGCAAATATTTGTGTATGTTCAGTCACCGGTTATGTAACCAGTAATGCTGTTAGAGCTCCATGTTAATATTATGCCTCCACTAAGTGAGAGGTATTAGGAATTCCACTTTTCTGTTACTTTTTCCATACCAAGTTGGACTCACATTTTCTTTGACTGTCAGATGTATCTTTCTATTTCTCAAACTTTCACAGCAGAATGACCTTAAAGTTTAGGTGGTTGTAAAGGAATGCATTTTGGCCGAACCGATTAAGGCAGAATTATGACCCTTTGTATTTGTTCAACTCTAGAATATATATTGTCCCTGAAGTTTGTGTACTCAACTTCAGTTCATTCACATTCACAGCTAAATGATCATTATATGAAGGTGATCATAAGGAAGGAATTTTGGCTGTGAGCACTTTTGGCAGAATAATTGCCTTTTGTTTTATTTGCACCTATAGAATATAAATATATACATATAAATAAAATTGCGGTAAAAGCTCCCCTAAATCTGGGTGGTGAATTATCTGAAAATGTCAGAGCTGATTGGCCAAAATGTTAAGATGATTTAAAAAGGAAGGAATTGTAGCTGTAACAAATTTAAAACAAAAGCTCCTTCTGTCTGGAGTCCTGTGTCAAGCAGTGTCTGTCATCTACATGCTGGTTCACGTGACATCTCCTAAACCTCTAAGCAGATTTTCACAAAACTTTACAAGAATATTCTTTGAAAGTTGTTTAACCGCCAGATACAAAGTTAAGGGGGTTATTAGAGTCCTTCCGCATATCTGTTCAACTGTGGACACAAATTTGTCAGCAGAAGTTATCCTACAATTATTTTAACACTTCCTTATTCCTATGTTGAAAGTTGCACAAGTTCTGCCCCTTGTTCAACTTAGATTTCACTTTGTTCAACTTAGATTTCATCTTGGTCAACTTAGATTTCAGTAACATCATTATTGGCACTCTTTACTTTGTGTGCAAGAAATATTCATCTCTTAAACTAACTGGTTTACCACAAAAAATAATTGCTCTAAAGCTTGTATGATGGCTCATTTTATAAAATATTAGCATGTATGAGCTTTGGCAACTAATGTTATGGAAGTGAAATATTTTAAACTTACAGCAAAATATTGTAAATGTGTGAAAACATCATAAAATATCATTAATATATTATAATTATGCCTGATCATTTGTTTTAGATGGATGTCTCTCTACACCTGTGAAACTGTTTAGATCTCCAGCTCAATGGCACTGCAAGGATTATAATGCTGTAGACACAGTCAATCCATCGGACATTGAACATACTGGCCCAGAAATGAAAGTACAGAAATGGTAATTCTTTTTGACTAAACATGTTGGTAATTGTTAATGCTATGTTTATATAATGTTTATATTAGAAATTTTCTGATGAAATTGCATTTAGAAATACAGTCGAAACCAGATGCTCTGAAATGTGATACAACTAAATGACTGGTAACTATGACTAAGACTGATAGTCCTAAATTGTGTGTTTATTATCCTTCAAAAAGATGCTAAAGTATGCTGTAATGATATCAATGACTCTTGCGCCCATTCATAGTATTGTGTTTTGACTGTAATTGATTTATGTATAAAAAAATATTTGATGTTTGTTTAACAAACATTTCAGATGAAAATGGAGATGACCTGATATTCATGGATGAGATTGGACCATCTGAACAGGAATCTGAGACAGGTGGAACCCCTTTAAATTAAAAAAATGTCATATTTGATTTTCATTTGTTTGTGCGTTTTTTTCTTGACAGACGTGATGTAAAGTTGGAATAAGACGTCTAACTTGCAATTTTTGTTGCTCTGTGTATTCTTATATTTTAATAATTCATGTTTTTTAAACCAAATTTTAGTGAATTATAACAAAATTGTAACAACATTGTATTGTTTCCCATCCAAACTGGAACTTTCAAAAGTTATACAAACATGATCAATCATGGTTGCCAGGATACTTTCTTAGATTGGTTGGTATTTATATTTTGTAAATGCATAATTTAAAAATGTTTTGCTTTTGATATATCTCTTATACTTTCAAATAATCTCATTTTCAAGAATTCTCATTCATGTTAAAATTGTGTTTGTTTTTGAGGATAAAGGTAGCCTAGATCTTTGGTGACTGAATGATGGCTAATATGAAACTTTTACAATGGTTAACCACGTTTTCTAATTATGTTGACAAAACATTTTGACTTGCTTTAGTGTTTTAAACATAAATGTTTATTTAATGTTGTGGTGTTCATCACTGCATCATTTAACTACATGTAAATGTATTTGTTTTTGAAAGTTATTGAAAATATTTATTGGTACTTGTTAAAACCTTTCAATGCTGTAGATATATGCAGTCTTTTTGGTAACCAGGGATAACGAATTGTTGTTAGGGAAAATAATTTAGAAGATAATGTGGAAATGATTGTGTAAATACAAATAAGAGTAGATAAGCTTTTACAACAAAGCTATATAACTCCATGGTACTGTGGTATATGGAATCCAATTGGTTCTAAAATCTTAAGTGTAATGCACTTATGGCCTTGGAAACAATACAAGTTTTGACACTTTAATAGATAAATACTCTAAGTGATGAATAATTACATGTTTGCATTATGTCTCCTGGGTTTGAGGTTTCAGCTTAAAGCTATTTACTTTACAAACAAATACTAAAGGGGGATACAGGCTGATTTGTGAGTGTGGGTCAGGTCAACCTTTTGTAGTAATGTTAAAGGTATCAAATGAAAAGTTTTACTGACAAAATCATATGGAACTAAAAGAAGCCATTTCTACCATGACTCCTCGCCCCCCTGGATATGGATATACGATGTATAAGGTTGAGGAGAGGGGTGGCTACGATCTGTAGGTAACGTTCCGCGTAATATAATTTTGCATTCAAGTCGGTAATAATTTTTCATTTGGTAAGCATACCCTTTTTGCATTAAATTGTATTATTTTTATGCCCCCAGAACACGGGGCATATTAAAATCGCACTGTCCGTCCGTTAGTCCGTTAGTCTGTCCGTCTGGATTAGTTTCCACTCAATAGGTAAAGTAGCTTTCATCCGATCTTCACCAAACTTTGTCAGAAGTTGTATCTAGATGATGTCTAGGCCAAGTTCGAAGATGGGTCATGCCAGGTCAAAAACTATGTCACGGGGTCACGTAGTGGGTTTTGAACATTCAGCATAGTTTCCGCTCAATAAGTCAAGTAGTTTTCATCCGATCTTTACCAAACTTGGTCAGAAGTTGTATCTAGATGATATCTAGGCCAAGCTCAAAGATAGGTTATGCCGGGTCAAAAACTAGGTCACGGGATCACGTAGTGCATTTTAAACATTCAGCATGGTTTCCGCTCAAAAGTCAGGTAGTTTTCATCCGATCTTCACCAAACTTGGTCAGAAGTTGAATCTAGATGATGTCAAGTTTGAGCATGGGTCATGCCGTGTCAAAAACAAGGCCACGGGGTCATTTAATGCGCTTAAAACATTCAGCATGGTGTCCGCTCTGATTGAATTCGACTCACTCTGGCTTAATTTCGGTCAATTTATTCCTGCATTCTCTTTTCTTGCTTATAAAGAGACTCATAATAAGATGCTATTTTATAAAGGATACATTTATAGTAAATTATTTCACTATAGTCTTCATCTTTAAGTGTATATATTGTTTTTGATATTGCATTAATTTTGTCTAGGCTGCAAACATATTTTGATGGCTTTTTACATTGTTAAGTCCACTGAAATTTTAGTCTTAGCATACATCCTTTTCATTGTGAGCTTTGTATATTATTAATTTCAGATTTTAAATTGTCAAGATCTTCAATGTTCTCATCTGANTAGCTCATGTTGTGCTAAGGTGACCTGATAAAATAGAACTGTATACATGAAATAGGAAAAGACGTGTATGTTTTTTAAAAGAACTGTTGATTTACTGCTGATTATGTGTATAGTGTTGTGTAACCCTATCCCATTTATGTTGCGACCTTTTACATTTTAAATTTGTGTTTCAAGGAACATATTCGGTTCTGTGTTAAATTACGTCATATATAAACATTTTAGGGTTGTGCGGATATAAAGCCTGTTCGCCAAGATAAGACTTAAAATCAAGAAGTTTGACAAATGTAACTGTGTACCGAATAGAAAGGTGTTAGATTTATGACCCGTTTTAGTCCCCTACCGGAGAAGATTATTTGTTCCTGGTCCGTTCGTGGGCCCGTCTGTTAGTCCTAATCTGGATCCTGCGATAACTCAAGAAGGTCTATAGCAAGATTGATTTAACTTGGTATGTAGATATAGGGCAATATTAGGAATATGCACCTTATTTTAATTTTCAGGTACACAACACTATTCCAAAAATGTGGTTGTACGGATAACGAAATTAATTGAAAACTAAAATCTGGATCCTGCGATAACACCATTGTCTTTTAGAAAATATGAACGTTATTTAACGTACATACGCTAGGTTGATGAATCGGTATGTGGATAGATGGCCATATTAAATAGCTCAAACAGTTTTTAATATAGGTTTTCAAAAATCAGTATTTGGATAGAGGGCCATATGGGAAATATGCACGTTATTCCCGGGGTTTGTCATAAAAAAGATCGCATTAGCTATGGTTGCAGAACTTATGAAAACTAAAACCTTGATCCTGTGATAACTCAAAAAGAACTTATGCTTTGTTGATGAAACTCTGTATGTAGATAGATGGTCATAGGATGAATGGTCGCGCTACTTCAATTCTTTCGTCACACTAAAATTGTGGTTTCTACGGTGACAGGAATAATTAAAACCTAAAACCAATAAAAACTAATTAAATATATGGATATCATGTTCTTTTTCCAACAACATTTATCCAGTAGGTTACATCTGTTGATCTGTGACAAAGGTATTGTTTATTGCGAATTTCGTTAAATTGTATAGCAAACGATTTCTTTTTAAAAACATGTATCTAATTTGATTGCAATATATCAAACGCCGAATGACATTTATGAGTTTCAAGAAAACATTCAAAGACTGATAATTATGTTGTTTGTTTACTTTAATAGATGGTTCCTTCAAAACCCCGATGAGCGCTTCACTGATGCCAATTAAAATAAATTTATAATTTAACGTTGACGATAACATTATCTGACATATAAACAACGTCAATCGGAAAGGAAAGTCATAACAAGACGCTTAATTATCTCTCTTTAATACGATAGTATTTACTCGAAATGACAGTTATACATTGTGGATCTGAAATATGATTCTTAAGGTGGCTTTCAAAGAAAGTTTTTTGTGCAATGAATTTTAACTAGTGTATGTTTGTTACAGAAAATGGACATTTTGAGGTTAGACGACCAGCATCAATGTGCATTTTTAAAAGCAACTTAAAAAAAAAACATTTAACTTTCTTGAAAACTGCTATCCGACACAGCGCGTGCAAAGTCAAGTGACGTGTGCACAAGACAACCCAGCACAATTTAGGTTAAAGATCACAAATAATATTAGAATCCTCGACATATCAGGCTACATAATCAAGTACCGTTATTTCATGCACGTGCAATGCTCACTATGTATGATAATTGGTGTTGCTTTTTCTTACATTCTCGTAGTCAATATCTTTATATATACTCATTCTGAATACCCCCCCCCCACTATCGCTGTATAATACATATATGTGTTGTTGTTGATAAATTATCGGAAGTCACAATATTGTTCTAAAAATTGTACTTTGTTATATTGCCCTTATTGTATATGTTATATACTTGTGAGAAAATAAAAGATTGGTTCTTAACTGTTCTGGTTACGAAAATGCTAGGTAAAATAATCCTTGTTTATGTTTTTAACACATTTTATTTCGAGATTGCAAACAAATACATATACAATTATGACCAAACACACAAAAATGTAATGCACTCAGAAATGAACAAAATAACATATGCAACACATCTAAGGTTAACTATTAACAAGGATGTATAAATTGTACTATCAGATTAAAAAGGCATAGATACAAATATTAACAGGTGCATATAATTATATAGACATTTTTTTCACTGTAGTCAAGACAAACAGTTTATGATACCTTGTTCTAGATGAATTTCCGCAATTAAAAGCTTCATTTAAAGATCTGACAACAAAAGCACCAATCTTTTTTCCAGAACATTTGATAACAATATGCATTAAAGCCAGAACTACCTGGGCTTTTATTATTTTACAATTTCTTTACAAACTGTTGAAGCTTCCTTTTAAGTTATGCAACCTTCGATTGAATTCGACTCACTCCGGCTTAATTTCGGTCAATTTATTCCTGCATTCACTTTCTTGCTTATAATGAGACTCATTATAAGATGCTATTTTATAAAGGATACATTTATAGTAAATTAATTCACTATAGTTTTCATCTTTAAGTGTATATATTGTTTTTGATATTGCATTAATTTTATCTAGACTGCAAACATATTTTGATGGCTTTTTACATTGTAAAGTATCCTGAAATTTTGATCTTAGCATACAGCCTTTTCATTGTGAGCTTTGTATATTATTAATTTCAGATTTTAAATTGTCAAGATCTTCAATGTTCTCATCTGAAAAGTTTTCTTCCAAATCTCAGAGTCTTTGTAATAATTTACTTTCTTTAAGTTGTGTTTCCTTTTTTATATAAGACCCATATGAAAAAGATTTGCCTCTTAATTCTATTTCTAGAGTTTCTAAAAAGAAGTTGATTACTAATAGTGAACTGTAATTTATTGTCAGGAATTTAATTTATATTTTCATAATTGTTAATTGGTGGTACGAATGGCAGTTTAATATCATCAATATTTTTGTTTATTACCTGTACATACACAATGTCTGACAGTAGAGAAGTATTATGTCTCCAAAGACCTGGTTTGTGAGAAAAATTGCTAAAAGTTAAGCTTAAAGTGCTGATTGAGGTATCTTATTGAATGTTAGATTCCATTTCAGTGGATTTAAAATGTTGTACAGAATCTGGTGTGATTAAAAACAGGTCGAGTCTAGCCTTGTATATTGGACTTCTATACGTCATGTAAATCTGTTCTTTGAACGGTTATTTTGTCTGAATGGATCTACAAGATTATGGCAATTTATTAATTCTAGGACTTTATTTCGAGCATTAGGGTTATTAACATATTTGAAGTTAAAGCTATCTAATTCAGGAGTCAATAATTGGCCTATATTAAGTAAGCAACGTAAAGCTGAAGTCGTTAGCAGAAATGTCAAGTGCAAGAAAATTACCATGCGAGTCAGGTTTGACAATACCGGGTCTTAATAAGTGAATCCTGCTCAAAACTACCAAATAATTGGATGTTCTTTTATCTACATACATCGACATCAAGTGTCTAGATTTTAACCCATTTATGCCTAGTGGACTCTCCCATCCTTCTAAATTGGCTCATTCTTTTTCCAAAATATGGGATGTCTAGTATATTTATTTCTATATTTAGAATATTTCTTACAGAAATGCCTTTAAGCTAACAGAGCAGACCCTGATGAGACACCGCATCATGCGGCGTCTAATCTGGGTCTACGCTGTTTGCCAATGCCTTTTTTCTGGACGATAGGCATAAATAGGTTAATTTGATAAAATAAAAAACTATAACGATGTTTAACGTCACATTTTACTGTTAGCAGGCGAGAAAAAATACGTAGGAAAATACTGTCCATTAGTTTTATTGGGGACAAGGCAGCACAAATTCTTATTGACGTGCTCTCTCTCTGCTGTGTGGTTACTTTTGACGTTATGCGTTAGCATTGTGATGCATCGATGTTCGCTTTAAATATCACTGGCGAGCTTATCCTTAATACGGAGGCTGCTTTTTCATATAAATTATGCAAATACATTGGGAATATAACTGCAACTGTTCAGTTATAATTACCACAAAACTGGTGTACACAATTGCTGCATTACCGCTAGATACAGCTTGGTGAATCAATCCAACATTAGATAGATGATAATTGGGCTTGACAACTCGATCTTCAACATAACACGAATACATACACAATAAATGACACACTATAAGATGCATTTCAAACTGGGCAAGATAAAACAATATGCAATGAACAAGTAACATCGTGTGAACCGGTATAATGGCATGCAATTAACGCCCTTTTTTATAATAACCTAGTATTAATCATGCATAACAAAACTTCAGACACATTATCACCAATAAGTCTTTTAACTTAAGGAAATAACAAGGTATCATGTGGTCCATGAATTATTTTTTTACATATCTGCATACCTCATTAGACTGGTACATGTTAAGCTAACGTCATGCCAGACGCGTATTTTTCATTGAAATGGATACGTTGGGGCTTTCTGATGCTATAAATTTAATTAAATTAAAAAAAGTGTTTTTAATCATGTTTTTTTCTGGAGATAAACTCAATACTTTACGTATTACCAGGCATATTTTGAAATATTGAAGTTATTTAATACGTCTGCTGCATTAGAAAAGTTGTTTTAAATATTGAAATTATATTCAGTGCAAATGAAGCACGATCGATATTTTAAGACGCTAATTCAGTGTGACAATGAAGTTACGATAAAGATCTTTCTATATTTAAGACTTAACTGTTTAGTCTCATTTTCTGTATTTTATTATGCTTAATACGGGGATACACTACTTATACAAACGTATGTAAAAAGCAAGTGAATTAAAAAGGACAATTATAACTTATGTATACTTTCCCATGATGCGCTTTTTCAATTAAGGGGTAATTGGGAATCATGGAAATAAGATATTAAAAAACCAACATATTATTTTAAAGATCAACAGTCCGGAGCAATTACATGGACGTGACATTATAGTACAGTGATGAAATAGTATAAAACCTTCGCTGCATATATGTGTTTATATAATGATAATTAGTGTGTAAGAGCTCACGCAGAAACATATAATTATTCAAACGCCAATTATGCGCTCGAAAATGTATGATACGGAATGGCCTTACTACATGCAAATATTCACCCGATAAAAATACCGCATGACAAAAAATGACCTTAAAATGCCCGCATATCTATAATATAAGACTACGACATGCATATTGTAATACAAATTATAAATAAACATTTCGGACTGTTCGTGTCCGAGAAGTAATAATTAAGGGAAATAACGACCTTATACATCAACGAGCAGAAGTGACATGCGTCGAATGAAACCGGAAACTGGTATGTATCGGCATTCGATGTACAAATGGGCCGCCATTGCTGTATGATCACGTGACGAGAGTTTTATGAAAATATTTTCAAATCGACCTTGGCCGCGTTATCTGAATTGTTTCTACAACTTTCCATTTCCGAAATGCATTTTTAGTTAAATACATAAAGGCTGGCCAAGGTACACATTGTTTAAATATTAACGTCTAACCCATTTATGCCTAGTGGACTCTCCCATCCTTCTAAATTGGATCAATTTATTTCCAAAATTAGGGATGTCTAGTATATTAATTTGTAGATTTAGAATATTTCTTACAGCAATTCCTGTAAGTAAACAGCGCAGACCCTGATGAGACGCTGCATCTACGCTGTTTGCCAAAGCCTTTTTTCTAGACGCTAGCCATAAATGGGTTAATATATTATGCATTAACTTTGTAAACAATTTATAATTGTATATAATACAGGCACAAGAGAGTTTGAACAACAACAAAAACAGTTTTCTTTTAAAAAGTGTTGTTTCTAAAATTGACTTAAGGTCATATTACCGTATAATTCTGCAAGATTGCTTCGCTGTGGCCGATAATCGGTACATTGTGTAACAAAACAGTTATTGAGAGGTTTGTTTAAACAGTATTTGGTCAAAGGTATGTTTGGCAGGTGAACATGTTATTAATATATCTGAATGTGCTGCCTAATTTAGCCATTCTGCATTTAAAAACACTGTCGATAAGTTTTATGGTTACTGTCGATCAAGTGTTAAAATAAGGTGGACTTTGTTATAAGGATTCACCAATAAGTAAATGTCGCGCAAATTAAGAACAGGTATAAAAAGCGACATTTGAAGTTATGGTAGTCAGATTTAAACGTGTACACGT
Organism: Dreissena rostriformis; assembly: GCA_007657795.1. Lineage (NCBI taxonomy): Eukaryota > Metazoa > Mollusca > Bivalvia > Myida > Dreissenidae > Dreissena > Dreissena rostriformis. Next base: position 9,174 of record VMBQ01000317.1, on the reverse strand, counting down.
TCATAAATTCATTGATAGTCGAATATTAAATATAAAAATGGGTTGTTCTTGTAATTTGGTTTTATTAAATTTAATATTCGAGTGTAACTAACGTGTTTTAATCAAACATAATATCGACCAGTTCCCAGGCAAATGAACTTCTTCCTTTCTGGGGTCTTCAGAGCTTGAAATATTGAACTGTTAAGTAATTAAAACAACTAAAGCGAGGTAATTTTTGTTATGAATACGCATGAATATAGTTCGCGAGTCAAATGTTGTGTCACATGAACAATTTCCGAATACCAACTTTAGCGTATCTTAGCACATAATTATTACAGTAGATAATAACCGCTTACGTTTGCGAGGAAATGGTAGGTAAATGAAAAATCGTCACGCAATATTATCGTAGCTCTAGGGCTCAAATTCATGAACCATGATAGGACGGTGCTGCGCTTTACAGAGCTTGCCGACCTGAATCAAAATATAAAGACGCGAATATAATTCTCAAAATATACGTTAAGTTTGGTTTACCCATTCAAGCTTATGATTAAAAGTTTCATACAAGTTAGAATGAACATTTCGAAATAACTGTCAACGAAGAAACAACACACAATTTTAAATGTCAATCAAAAATATTAAGGAATGATGAATCGATATATACACTCGATGGAACACACCGCAGTTTATGATATGTTTTTCATGTGTGCTCTGTATTTTGGGCTAGTGGCCGATATTTGAATAATATTTAAGTATAACTGTGATTGTGATACATACTTAAACGAAGATTGTTTAACACATGAACTTTTGATTTAAATTAATGGTTTTTAATTAGAGATAATTTAAGTAATTGCACATTCTACATAAATTTAAAACCACGTTTGGCTGAGAAATATACTTATCAACAACTTCAAACATTTGATATTTTATGTTCCCCTTTTATTCATTTTTAGTGCGTAAAACTCCTCATGCATATTTACCAATCGGGAATGTATGAACTTAGTACAGACTGACTTTTCAATAATGATGAGATTAACATATTATTGCATAAACTCTATCTATAATGCCCTCTGGCGGGGTGCCGAAACTTGGAAAAAGGAGGGCTTGATCGGGAGAAATCGTGAATTAACAAGGCGATTCACGTGCCGTTAATGCCCTGTTATGTGTTTTTCATATCCATAAACTGGTCCACGCGCAGTTACTTCCCTAAGTAATGGCTGACCGGGAGGCGCGTCCATGTTATTGGCCACAACCTGGCTATTTTTGCAATGTATTGTTCGACAAATTTCAAATTTGCATTAATCCATTTTTTCAAACACATTTTACATCGAAAACTGCCTATCCGAAGTTAAAGCCTCGTCATTTCTGATGATGACCGAGTGAGGCATATGTAAAACACAACCTTAAACTGTATGACGTCATATGAAATAATCGAATTATTTTGTCGATGTCGAATGAACAAGACATATTGTTTTCAATGTTATTTTAATTTATTTTGGTATGTGTGATTTGTTTATGCAATAATAGCGAAAATACACATGTTCTCGGACATGATCATCTGCGGGCGCTCTCAAAACCCGTTCCTGCCCTCGTGCTGCGCACTCGGGCAGGAACGGATTTTTCGAGCGCCCGCAGATGATCATGCCCTCGAAAACGTGTATTATCCCTATAACAAAACACGATGTTTGAACGTAAGTGAGTTTACAATAATATATGTATGCATTCGCTCGCTCGCTCGCTTCCTCCTCGCTCTTTACCTTACATATTACGTCTGTTCATCCCTGGCTCAATCGCTCATTTATGTTTTTATTGTTCCTCTATTTTTTTCAAGTATATTGTGTATGATAAGAGAAACCATAGTGAGTCATGTCAATGTCCTAAGACGATTTTGTACTTCATAAACCAGACATATTAAATTAAGAAATATCAACCGAGCGGAACGCACTTAGAACCATCATTTTGATCTTGTTGTTATGTTTCGTTTTTAGTGTCTTACGGAAATCTCATCGATCCTGATTAATGTATATACGTCTGACGTCAAGTTTCTTGGTGAACGCCTCAAAGTTTCGTGTGTCGTATGGTGTGGCAAACAATAAGTCACAGTAAAGTGCAACTTTTTTATTATAGTAATTGAATGTTTAAGACGGCCTCTAATGCACGCAATTATACACACATATACACGCTCGCTTTAGCAAAGATGATAATAATAGCAGTTTCTATTCAACATTCACAGTAGTTCATTGGAGACAACCTTTGTCTACCATCTGTATTCCAGAGGATCAGAATTACCTCGCTCAGTTGATATTAATAACATTTGATCACACTTCAAAGATAATTTCCGTTTCAAAATCATACTATAAACACTCTCGTGTTTAATACGGACATCTCCGTGTGTCAAACAAGAAACCCGATGCATAAATCAATGTATAAACACTGATAAAAAACAATGTAAATATTTTATTTATAAACGGTTATCATGATAACATATATAATTTTCAATAAGACATGCTAATACATATACATAAACATAACACAACGTATTAATATAGTCGCTGTATTAGTTCACAGAGTCGAATTCATGATGTGTCCACATGCTTGTACCAATAACTACTTATATTGTGGTGTGATCCTGCATGTGCGGTGGCAAGCACTTCGCGATTCAAATCTGTTGCCGTTGCCACCACATCCGCCGTATACAAACTTCTTACAGACCCCGTTGTCGTAGTACCAGCTTGGAATATACGCTTCGCATTTCCCGCTTACTGATGGCAAATTACAAACAATGCACTTCAGATCGCATTCCTCCCGCGTGTTGAATCTTCCGGTTCCCTCCACAACCGCCGTAGTTGAACTCCTTGCAGGTGCCGTCAACGTGATACCATTGTATGATTAAAGCTTCGCAGGGTCCACTAACCGGCTTGAGACTGCAGACTGAAACATAGACGTGAGGACATTGATCAGACATTGCAGTTAAACAATCTTCTATATGAGCATTTTGGACTCAAGCATAATTTGAGCGGATTAACGGAAGACACTGCTTGCGTAAGTAAAATCTAATTAGTAACTTTATCTTAGTTTATTCAAATACGTACTTTTTGCTACATAATTGAACTTGTATTATATGCTTGACCGTCATATTGTTAAAGAAAAAAAGCACACCTAAAATAATATGAAATAACAGTAATGTTTGAATTGAACATCATTTTGTGATGTAAGTAAGCGGTAGGGACATGATATAGCTATTCATGGCACCAGACAGTATCTGTGTCAATGTATATACAAAGTGCTTCTTATAAACGGAGTTTACGGATACCACCATCATTAAAACACATCAACAGCAACTATACAACTGATATTGGCGATTCTTGTTCACTTTTGGCAACAGAAAAAATCATGTTATAATAACCTATTTGCAACCATAACAAATTACATAGTAACCAAAAAATGTAAATGTTATTTACAAAAAAAATCAATTACCTTTCACGTTTGCCAACACATTGGACGCAATGCAGACGCAAAGAAGAAAGATCGCTACTGTTACAGACATGGCGTCTCCAAAAATCCACAGTCCTGAAGTGAATTAAAATAACAATTACATAATTTATTTATTTAAAAATTGTCGAAATAAAATATTTTGCAATCAATCAATCGTTTATTGATATACTAGTAATATCTTAAAGAAAACAGAACCAATAAATAGCATGAATAAATACAAAGTGTCCGCTCACCCTATAAGCCAGAAATTCTCTTAATGAAAAAACAACGTCGATGTCGTCTTTTTAAACTTATATTACGGATGTTTATAGATGTTTACGGATGTTGATTGAAGTTGTTGACGTATGTGCAATCTCAGTACAAAACTGGTCTATCTTATAAAAGTATGAGTTAAACAAGCAAGTATACCCTTGTAGCAATAAATAATGTTGTGTTTATATCTTGCTGACCTCGGTATTGTGTTTTTCCTACTTCAAAAACTCGAAAACACTAGCTGACCATAACGAAACACTAACGACATCCAAACAATAGGGAGTCGATAGGAAATCATACTAGTTACACACGGATATAAATCTGTTTTAATCCTCAATGGTTCAATTATCGTGGTAAATATTGCGGAATTAAGAGTCGAAATGTTTACTTGCTATAAAGACTGATCATAAGTGACCTTTATCTGTATCTATTATACACGAGATATTTGACCTAACAGTACGTTGTTGTATAAAGAAGTATGAAATAACGTTCTGGTAAAATTGTGTGTAAGATCAAGAGTCGCTGCACACCCATTGAGAATCCAAACTGGCAGAGATGCTCAGAATAATATTCCACGAAATAAACGTTATTATTTATGTTGCAATGAATTTGATTTAGAAGACGAATACCATTTTATATGTTTATGCCGCTATGACACTGACTTGAGAATTGGGTCAAGGCCAGTTATGACCCCAAGGGGCATAATTTGAAAACTCTTCGTAGAGGACCTCAAGATGATACTGAATGACGAAATTTCGCTTTCTTTGTCAAGACGTTTCTAAAGGTTTTTCCTTTATGAGTCTTTGTCAAACTGGTGATCCCCGGGGCTGGATCACTGTAACCCAGAGGGGCATCATTTGAGATTTGTAGAGGGCTACAGTACGAGGTTACAAATCAGGTATTAAACATGTGGACTTTGCGGTTTCAGAGATTAAAACCCCGTCTTGGGCACCGTGACCTAATTAACCCATTTATGCCTAGCATCTAGAAAAAAGGCTTTGGCAAACAGCGTAGACCCAGATGAGACGCCGTATAATGTGGCGTCTCATCTGGGTCTACGCTGTTTGCTTAAAGGAATTACTGTGAGAAATACTCTAAAAATAGAAATGAATATACCAGACATATCTTATTTTGGAAATAAATTGATCCAATTTAGAAGGATGGAAGAGTCCACTCGGCATAAATGGGTAAATCAACGTTACGGAAAGATTTGAATTCATTTTTATAGATGCAACCCTAAGGAACATTGTTTATAAGTTTTGTCACTTTCTGCCCACCGGTTCAGAAGATGTCGTTTGAAAAAACACTGTTTACGGACATCCACACTTCACGCATGAGTAGACAGACGACAAACATCACGGACTCGCGAAAGCTCATGTTGTGCTAAGGTGAGCTGATTAAATAGAACTGTATACATGAAATATGAAAAGACGTGTATATTTTCTAAACGAAATGTTGATTTACTGCTGATTATGTGTATAGTGTTGTGTTACCCTAGCCCATTTATGTTGCGACCTTTTACATTTAATATGTGTGTTTCAAGGAGTTGATTTGTTTACTCGAAATTGTTTTTCCATTTATTTATTATATATTTATTTATTTTTTCCTGGTCCGTTCGTGGGCCCGTCTGTTAGTCCTAATCTGGATTCTGCGATAACTCAAGAAGGTCTATAGCGAGATTGATTTAACGTGGTATGTAGATATAGGGCAATATTAGGAATATGAACCTTATTTCAATTTTCAGGTACACAACANATCAATTTATTTCCAAAATTAGAGATGTCTGGTATATTTATTTCTATTTTTAGAATATTTCTCACAGAAATTCCTTTTAGCAAACAGCGTAGACCCAGATGAGACGCCGCATAATGCGGCGTCTCATCTGGGTCTACGCTGTTTGCTTAAAGGAATTTCTGTGAGAAATATTCTAAAAATAGAAATGAATATACCAGACATCTCTAATTTTGGAAATAAATTGATCCAATTTAGAAGGAAGGGAGAGTCCACTCGGCATAAATGGGTTAATCAACGTTACGGAACGATTTGAATTCATTTTATAGATGCAATTCTAAGGAACATTGTTTATAAGTTTTGTCACTTTCTGTCCACCGGTTCAGAAGATGTCGTTTGAAAAAACACAGTTCACGGACTCCCACACTTCACGCATGAGTAGACAGACGACAAACATCAAGGACTCGCGATAGCTCATGTTGTGCTAAGGTGACCTGATAAAATAGAACTGTATACATGAAATAGGAAAAGACGTGTATGTTTTTTAAAAGAACTGTTGATTTACTGCTGATTATGTGTATAGTGTTGTGTAACCCTATCCCATTTATGTTGCGACCTTTTACATTTTAAATTTGTGTTTCAAGGAACATATTCGGTTCTGTGTTAAATTACGTCATATATAAACATTTTAGGGTTGTGCGGATATAAAGCCTGTTCGCCAAGATAAGACTTAAAATCAAGAAGTTTGACAAATGTAACTGTGTACCGAATAGAAAGGTGTTAGATTTATGACCCGTTTTAGTCCCCTACCGGAGAAGATTATTTGTTCCTGGTCCGTTCGTGGGCCCGTCTGTTAGTCCTTATCTGGATCCTGCGATAACTCAAGAAGGTCTATAGCAAGATTGATTTAACTTGGTATGTAGATATAGGGCAATATTAGGAATATGCACCTTATTTTAATTTTCAGGTACACAACACTATTCCAAAAATGTGGTTGTACGGATAACGAAATTAATTGAAAACTAAAATCTGGATCCTGCGATAACACCATTGTCTTTTAGAAAATATGAACGTTATTTAACGTACATACGCTAGGTTGATGAATCGGTATGTGGATAGATGGCCATATTAAATAGCTCAAACAGTTTTTAATATAGGTTTTCAAAAATCAGTATTTGGATAGAGGGCCATATGGGAAATATGCACGTTATTCCCGGGGTTTGTCATAAAAAAGATCGCATTAGCTATGGTTGCAGAACTTATGAAAACTAAAACCTTGATCCTGTGATAACTCAAAAAGAACTTATGCTTTGTTGATGAAACTCTGTATGTAGATAGATGGTCATAGGATGAATGGTCGCGCTACTTCAATTCTTTCGTCACACTAAAATTGTGGTTTCTACGGTGACAGGAATAATTAAAACCTAAAACCAATAAAAACTAATTAAATATATGGATATCATGTTCTTTTTCCAACAACATTTATCCAGTAGGTTACATCTGTTGATCTGTGACAAAGGTATTGTTTATTGCGAATTTCGTTAAATTGTATAGCAAACGATTTCTTTTTAAAAACATGTATCTAATTTGATTGCAATATATCAAACGCCGAATGACATTTATGAGTTTCAAGAAAACATTCAAAGACTGATAATTATGTTGTTTGTTTACTTTAATAGATGGTTCCTTCAAAACCCCGATGAGCGCTTCACTGATGCCAATTAAAATAAATTTATAATTTAACGTTGACGATAACATTATCTGACATATAAACAACGTCAATCGGAAAGGAAAGTCATAACAAGACGCTTAATTATCTCTCTTTAATACGATAGTATTTACTCGAAATGACAGTTATACATTGTGGATCTGAAATATGATTCTTAAGGTGGCTTTCAAAGAAAGTTTTTTGTGCAATGAATTTTAACTAGTGTATGTTTGTTACAGAAAATGGACATTTTGAGGTTAGACGACCAGCATCAATGTGCATTTTTAAAAGCAACTTAAAAAAAAAACATTTAACTTTCTTGAAAACTGCTATCCGACACAGCGCGTGCAAAGTCAAGTGACGTGTGCACAAGACAACCCAGCACAATTTAGGTTAAAGATCACAAATAATATTAGAATCCTCGACATATCAGGCTACATAATCAAGTACCGTTATTTCATGCACGTGCAATGCTCACTATGTATGATAATTGGTGTTGCTTTTTCTTACATTCTCGTAGTCAATATCTTTATATATACTCATTCTGAATACCCCCCCCCCACCTGTATCATATGTGTTGTTGTTGCTAAATTATCGGAAGTCACAATATTGTTCTAAAAATTGTACTTTGTTATATTGCCCTTATTGTATATGTTATATACTTGTGAGAAAATAAAAGATTGGTTCTTAACTGTTCTGGTTACGAAAATGCTAGGTAAAATAATCCTTGTTTATGTTTTTAACACATTTTATTTCGAGATTGCAAACAAATACATATACAATTATGACCAAACACACAAAAATGTAATGCACTCAGAAATGAACAAAATAACATATGCAACACATCTAAGGTTAACTATTAACAAGGATGTATAAATTGTACTATCAGATTAAAAAGGCATAGATACAAATATTAACAGGTGCATATAATTATATAGACATTTTTTTCACTGTAGTCAAGACAAACAGTTTATGATACCTTGTTCTAGATGAATTTCCGCAATTAAAAGCTTCATTTAAAGATCTGACAACAAAAGCACCAATCTTTTTTCCAGAACATTTGATAACAATATGCATTAAAGCCAGAACTACCTGGGCTTTTATTATTTTACAATTTCTTTACAAACTGTTGAAGCTTCCTTTTAAGTTATGCAACCTTCGATTGAATTCGACTCACTCCGGCTTAATTTCGGTCAATTTATTCCTGCATTCACTTTCTTGCTTATAATGAGACTCATTATAAGATGCTATTTTATAAAGGATACATTTATAGTAAATTAATTCACTATAGTTTTCATCTTTAAGTGTATATATTGTTTTTGATATTGCATTAATTTTATCTAGACTGCAAACATATTTTGATGGCTTTTTACATTGTAAAGTATCCTGAAATTTTGATCTTAGCATACAGCCTTTTCATTGTGAGCTTTGTATATTATTAATTTCAGATTTTAAATTGTCAAGATCTTCAATGTTCTCATCTGAAAAGTTTTCTTCCAAATCTCAGAGTCTTTGTAATAATTTACTTTCTTTAAGTTGTGTTTCCTTTTTTATATAAGACCCATATGAAAAAGATTTGCCTCTTAATTCTATTTCTAGAGTTTCTAAAAAGAAGTTGATTACTAATAGTGAACTGTAATTTATTGTCAGGAATTTAATTTATATTTTCATAATTGTTAATTGGTGGTACGAATGGCAGTTTAATATCATCAATATTTTTGTTTATTACCTGTACATACACAATGTCTGACAGTAGAGAAGTATTATGTCTCCAAAGACCTGGTTTGTGAGAAAAATTGCTAAAAGTTAAGCTTAAAGTGCTGATTGAGGTATCTTATTGAATGTTAGATTCCATTTCAGTGGATTTAAAATGTTGTACAGAATCTGGTGTGATTAAAAACAGGTCGAGTCTAGCCTTGTATATTGGACTTCTATACGTCATGTAAATCTGTTCTTTGAACGGTTATTTTGTCTGAATGGATCTACAAGATTATGGCAATTTATTAATTCTA
>VMBQ01000316.1:258744-313631 GCA_007657795.1 Dreissena rostriformis | reverse complement strand
CTTGGCCTCAAAACTTGCAATAAACACCCATGGGCTCTCGGACTAAATGCTTTAATGTTAATACACTTATTTAATAGTGTGCATGTTATGTGAGTTAATGAAGGAAATAAGGTTCAAAGATAAAATGAACATAGGCAAAGAGATATATCGATTATGTATCATGTTAATCTTTGTAGAATCGGACATTGCACTACATCAATGAACCTGCACATCAAAACACCCTGGAAGTAAAGAAAGTTTATTTACGGAGTCGAACGCTATAAGATGTAAGCTAGTAAATGTTATATGTGTTCGTTCCTTTAACGTCATTCATTAGCCTATAGGTTGATATCACAATTTGGCCACATCTGTATGCCGTTGATGCTTGTTAGTTTTAATTAATATTTAGATATCTGATGAGCTTTTAATTACCATTATGACGATTTGTATGTTCAGCCTTGTCAATCAAAAATTGATGTTGCTTTTAAACAATCTCCACCAATACTATTGTCCTATACATTAACCAAACTAAAGCAGAGTAACTACACGTGGGTAAGTTTTCTGTCGATCACAAGAAATGTGCTACTCTATTTTTTAAAGATTATTTATAAAAACCGCCGACTTAATTTGGAAGACATCTTCACGCATGTTGTAAATGAATTGTGTTACAATCTAATTCAAAGTAAAATGCTCACGAAAAACTGTCCGGTCATCAATAAGTTAGTTTCTGAAGGTTTTAAACTTGTATTGAAAACCTGCTAAAGAGTGCAAATATTCATAGTTATATAACTGCCGTTAAGAAATAACTCTAATGTGTTCATGTTGTCGGTACCAGGATGCACATTGTAAATACATGACATTTAAATTGCCCGACAATAATTCTTCAGTTCATGTTGTTGATATTTTTTAACAAACATAAGACATAAGGCGGCAGTATGTAGGCTAATGGCCATAACAATGAAGATTTCATGTTTATGGAATGTTTAACTAACAGTTATTGCCCATTTCAATAAAGCAAATGTACATCAAACGATATTTCAAGGCAGATGATGCGATGTAAACAAGCTGGCCACAAAATATTGCGTATTTAAATGAGGTTTGGGATTAAAACATGGTAAACAAAACACTTACAGAACGAATAAATAACTAAACATTCTTAAGGCCTGCAATGTGTAACCCATTCTTGCTGGAAATGAGAGGAGAAGCACACGTACTACACGAAAAAGATAGTTCTTATATGAATTTTGTGGTTAATGATATATTGCTTGTGACACGGAGTTACATATTAAAGCTCTTTTAAAACTTCAAAACTAAAATATTTACATTAAATATGTACTATATTAAATCTTGCCTTAATAATATTTTGGTTATCACTTCAAGATATATGCTTTTGTATATGCTGAGATTAAAGTATCGCATAAACAACTACATCAAATAATAAAGCATACATGCTTACGTGTTGATATTGTAGCAAACAATACAACTGCAAAAACTCATCAATGGAGAAAAACCAATTCTTATCCACTATTTTTTAACAGAATTCCAACTATAAGCATTTAATGATTAAAATTGGGATTCCCGTCAGTTAAATTTCATAATTTATTGGCAATCCGGCATTCTGCTTTTGGCCAAGATCATATATACAAAGAAATATGGTCAAGACCGGGAATGATACATTATAACATATTAAAGGATAACCATATATGACAATCAAGAAACAAGTTTGCATAATAACAAATAATAACGGTCAATGCAAAACATTGGTTCGGAGGGGTTAACCCTGTTTGAGGGCTAGACGAATCTCGCAATTACCCCTGAGGTAATCACAAACCATCCGCGAGTCTAAAAACAAATTTTCATAATACATCTGCAGACAGAGATTTAAACATAAATGCCATAACATGACGCAGGAATGGGAAATTACACATTTTAGTGTTATTGTGTCGTAAGTATCAAAAATGTTTAAAAAAAGATTAAGGGATAGGTGTGAAAGTTTGCATACACAGAAATATGGTGTATCTAAAAAAAAAGACATGAAAATATATAGTTAGCGATTTATGTACTTAAATTTGTAAAACGCACTCGGTATAAGAAATATCGTAAATATGTTTCACCCACATGGCACAAAATTGCGTACAACCTTTGAAGACTCAAATATAATACTATTAAAGAAATGAACGGGGATACGTTCTACTGCATCCACACAGAACAAATTATACTGTTTTATTGTTCAATATATAACAATGAAATTCACGATACTATATCCAATGAGAAAATATTTTGTATCTACAACTTGTTTTACTGAATACCAACTATAAACATAAAATGATCAAAGTGGCTCCTAGTTGAAACGGTCCAAGAAATGTGAGAACGGTTACATTTATCACATGCCATACCCTGTTTTCCATGTAATATAACCATTACATATATTTTTATATTACACATGTGTTATATACATTGTAAGCGTTTTCATTGGCTTATTTTTCGTTTATTGACCAATCGCATTTTGTTATTTTGCTGAAATGACGTTGCAACGTCAAATGGTCACGAAATGTAAACAACATTCGGGATTTATCATTATGTTTGCGTAAATATTTATTTAATTTGCTGATTTTAAAGCATGTGATAAAAAAGATCTGACACTCGTTGTCATATCATACCATATTTTATTAAACGCGTCCAGAAAATTTGTTAGTAAGCTCGCCAAAGGATCGCTTACTAACAAAATTCCTGAACTCCTTTAATAAAATATGGTATGATATGACAAATCATGCCAGATCCTCTATGTATTTACCACAATAATCCTCCAAGGAACAATCGTAATAACCCCAATATATGAGTAGGCTGTCGTATAGGCAATGTTACATGGTGTCTTGAAAACGTGCATCGCAAATAAAAAAAAGATTGATAAAGCAAACTCACGTTTTCAATAGATTAATTGTAAGATTTGAAACGCGGTGAATATTGCTTGCAAATGAAGATTATTTAATAGAAAACCAATCAACACATTGTAGAATGAGTTATTCTAATGATCTATATAAAATTTAAATAACCTTTAAACAACAAAGTAATATTGACTGTACACATTAGCGAAATTGAAAATTTTAATAGCAGCTTGGCGATAAGTAATGGATCATATATAATTCCAATGCAAATGGGAATAATAGATTTCTGCATCGATATTAATGTCGTTGCATCACATCGTGGACTTATTTCGTATTCCTTTAAAGATGCACTTAAGCAAATGTTCACAAAAGCAATTTTCTCGGTATGTTTACGATGAGTCATTGCATTTTATAATTATACAGCATTTATTTTTCACTCATTTTAAACACATTTTTAGTAAACATGTAATTATGAAATCAGTATTTAATGAATATGATTTCACAAACATCGTCTCACTTAAATTGAAACACTACTGCTGAATTTTCCAAATGTTCACGGGTGGCATCTCAAAACTTCGGATTGAAATGATTTATAAACGCATTCTGGATTCAAGTATTTTGCAGAATTTGGCCTACGAAAATGACACTTACCAGTATATATTTTTATTTCGTCGTATTCCAACATAAATATAACTGATAAATAAATAAGAAAACTTGAATAAAGAAAGATGTTTTAGTTAAATTTACACACAAAATTCGTCGAAACTCAAACCTATGTTCTAGAATTTGACACAGTGCTAACCGAACCGAACGATATTTTAAATATATGGAAAATGCCATTTATGCCGATAACATTCTTATCCTCTGTTATGGTGTGTACAAACCAGTGAAATGTCAACAGACACGTCAGTCCGAATAACTTATCATGATAAGCTAGTAAGAATGTCATATCACTATGGTGAACAAATATTCAAATTCTACGCCAATTATCTGTGCAACTGTTCGCACATAACATACCTTTCTTAAACATGCGTAAAAGCTCGAGCTCAAATGGAACACGACGAAAGTTAGGAATCCACGGATATCTAGTGAAACAACACATCATTACACGAGTAATTTTCCAATACAGTGGCATGATTTACACAAATGAACGTATAATTTTATCAAATACACATTTTTGACACAATACGCAATAGTATTTACACCATGCAAATCATAAAAAAAAATAAAGAAATATTGAGATATTTGTTCCTTGCTATTGTTCAATTGTTAAATCGGGTAACGTCTTGAATGTAAGCTATCGAAAGTAGAACATTTAAAAAGAAGACTACACTCTTCTTACGCGACACCTTTCAACGCAAAAACAAATACGATACTTTAAACACGAGCGAAACGAAATCGTTTGATGTAATATGAACCATGACATCCTCGCAAGCCATGATTTATGACATTAGTTTTACAAATTGACACACAACATTTCAAAACTGAACATGTCCAAATACAGTGATGTTCATGGCAGTTGTAAAATTATTGCACTACATGGTCATTTAACTTCATTTGTTGAATAGAGGAAGTATTCGAGATTGTTATTCATTTTAAATTGATAGTAAAGCTTGATGACAATGAATTTTGATCAAGAAATGAATTCAATATTTCATCTGTTCAAGCCAATCAATATCTTTGATATATATATTTATATTCAGCTATCGATTATACTGCATAAAAATAACATTACTCATAGATCAAAATACGTTACATTAGATTTGACTGTTCTATGATTACTTATACGACACACCAACATAAAACCTGTGCTGTACATGATATGCTAGAATAACGTCCATGCTTACTAACAAAATTAAGGGGTATTGAAACAAAAATAAAAAAATGATTATTTATATTTTCATCGCTTTTGATTACATTAAATGTGAGTTTTTATACATATACATTCACGCTATGTAATCGGCATTGATGTACGGCTTCTCCCTGGGATGCATTACTATGATCGGACATTTTAAGTATAGAATGCTAGGTTCTGAAATCTTCTTAACAAGAAGGGGTTCCGACGATGATTGTTTTAACATCATTTTATAATTTCATAATTCCTTAGAAACATGTAATTGTGTTGCTTTGTTGAATATGACACCATCGAGTAAATAACTTCGATTCAATTGAATGTTCATTTTCTTTAATTGTTTATGTACATGCGTGCTTAATTGTTTACATAGATATGTGTGTGTTGTGATTTATAATGCGTGTTTTCTTAGTGCGCGTGATGAAGTGTGCGGTTTGGCTATCCATCAAACCCCAAAACTGAGCATTTACCGTTCCATGGCGGTGTCAACATTTTCAATCATAAATTGGTCATTTGCCTTTAATAAAAGACTAGCTGATATGCATTTTTCTCCTTATAATGTATCCCAGTAATTGAAGATTGGTATAAAGCACAAGAAATATACAAGATATGCCTATATGTAGACATGTTCACATGTTTCCTACACGCATTACTGTATGTATATACAAATGCGAATGACCTTAAACGAGACAAAAAGAAAACATACCGTTTTTATATCAATTTAACAAAATCTGTAATATTAAAGTGCTTGGTTATTACTGAACACACATGGCACAAATCTTCAATTAGTATGGATTGAGCTAAAGCACCCTTTGAAAATATGTTCCACCTTTTTTATCCTTTCAAATTTTTCAATATTCTCTTACATACAGACACACCTAACTATTTGTATTGGCTATTGACGATTTTAAAGACTAAACAAAAAGTATTGCTCAATTTTAACATCAAATTATTAGTTTTTTAAGAACATAACTCATGAAATATATGCATAAAAAAATGATTGAATATTACAACTTACATGAACGGAGCATAACTAAGTCACATTCAATGTCCAAACTTTACCACTCGACGTTTTTTTCCACGAAAGAGGTCACACTGCCCATGTTCAGTACCCTTGGGTTTTGTAGTCTGACTTTATAAGTATCTATAGGTAGTCCTCTAATAAAACAGTAAACATGGGTTCCGCTTCACAGCACACGATCGTCACCAGATCTAAACTAATATATGTCACTCAAATATTTCTTTAGTGTGCCTAAACAAAACAAACACAGGCTCAAAACTACAGCTCGAAATATAGGACAAATGCATACCATAAGAAGGTTTTTGTCCACATAAATGTCGCTATGTTCCTTCTGTGGTCTTTTACCAAATCTGAAAAAATGGATCCGCACCATAGCACTTCTTGAAAAAAAGATTAAAAGAATATATGTCTAATTTCTGTCTCAACATTTGTTTCAATGTTTGCTCAATTTCTAGTAATTGTTTTTGTTTCTCGGTAAGGTATTTTTTAGCACAATGTATTTGGTATGTTCATGTATTCTGTGTATTGGAGTGGATAATATTTATTCGATAATTTGTATAATGCAATGCTTTTGCAAATGAACATAATGAAAAGGCAATTAAGGGGTGTTGCGGCAGTTTTGCTGATTTTTTTCCATCTAACAACTTTTGCTCAAATTTTATATTCAAGTACTACATACAAACACTATATGAAAAATGAAATAAAAACATAGGGTCACCGGCCTTGTTTTGATTTTATTCACCATTTTTTAACATGTTCATTAAATCTGAAAAATCTCTAATTGCAGAAAAATGATTAATAACCTATGAAATTGGCAACATATTGATATTATATAAGATAATATATATCATATACCATTTAATTAAACCACAAACTACCAAAAAATGGAGAACACAAGTTAAATTTTAAGAAATTTTAATTTTTATAATTTTTATGTCACCCAAAAAAAAGTATTTTTTTTACTATTTTAACACAAAAATGGAAGTTAAAAAAGTTCTATCTAATAACTTTTTGCGAAACTGCTCAAATATGTTCATCTACGTATTGTTATCATAAAACAAAAATAAAAAAGGGGGGTCACCGCACTTTTAACAGAGATTTTTTTGTTCAACTATCCCTACCGTCTATGTCAAATTTCCTAAAATACAGCAATTAGGCGAAACCCAAGTACCGGTACACAGACTGTTATGCATAAACATTATAGATTGTTTACAATCTTAATTGGGATCACAACGGCTTACTAAAACACAGCACTAATACAATATTTAATCACAAACATAAGACCATACAGTATCAAACTCGACCTTAATCCTCCATAACAGGGACTTGTTGACAGATTTCGGCATGTTTTGGAGTTTGTGATTAAATGCTTTAAATTTATTAATGTAAACAACAGGACTAAAGAGCTCCAGGAAAAAAACAAGAGTGAAATAAAAGAAAGAAAAAAAGAATAAAAAAAAGTTTACCGCACCTGGGATCGAACCACTGAGTACCTATTATGAACCTACTCGGTCATAAATGTGTGATGATTCTGATAACAAAACTATTGGGTTGTGATAATAGCATCGGTGTTGCCATAAATATATTCTCGGTTAAATTAACTGCCGCAACACCCCTTAAAACACAGACCTATATTTGTTTGAACCCAAGTCTCAATTATGCCAATAATCTTTTTGCAATATTTCAAATCATACGCATCTGTTTCAATGAATGCTCTCAAAGCACCAGTCTGACAGACAACCAGTGCATTTAAAATATGTTATTCTACGACAACAAACAGCGCACAAATATTTCATAGCATTATATACCTATTTATATAATCGAATCAGCTGTCGCCATTTGGTCGACGTTGTCGTCTAATATTTGTATGTATTGGACGCACATGCGCATAACGATTGTACTGGTATAATATATCTGCATAATATTATAAGGACAAACTAAGAAGATTTAGAACGTTAACTTGTTTATGTTTTAGATAAAATTGACACTTATCACCGACCACTTATGGAACCCCTTTGATTTAAACTAGCTATGTATGCAGTTGTATTCCATAAGCTAAATTCATGTTTGTAATGCATGCATTTTCAGAGCATCATTCGATTCGAGAGTTGTTCTGCGAAAACACTCTGTATTCGTTCAATAATGGTGAACATGATCCCAATAGAGGTCCTGATATAAGGTTTAAAGTGAGACTGCACGATTTGTATATGTGTTAAATTGTAATATATTGATAAACATATGTTACAATAACACAAAATAGGCAAGAACAATTATATATTGAAGACGAATTTCATAAAATGCAACAAAGACAAATTAACGCCACGAGCCGATTGTGACAAAGATATTTCTTACATATTTTCCTACAATAATCGAAGCATTCGTCTTTTTATTAGGATCGGAGTTAGTGTTTGTGTGTCGTATAGTATAGATAGTTGCAGGAAATTAAAATGATCCGTAAAACAAAATTGTGTCTTTGTGTCGTATGAACGAATCTGCACTAAAACTAAATTTAGATTCACATCGTACATGTATGATAAACATGCTTGCGAATTCGACTGTACAGACATTTTTTATTTCAGAATTAAATATCTGGCTTATTTCGCATTTTTCGACACATGTTCTTCTTAACTTTTATTTTAATTTATATTGAAATATATGTATAATAAGTTTTTACACATTTTATATAAATTCATAAATATTTGACAAAATCGTGAAGTCTCACTTTAACGTTAATACTCTCCGCATGTGGTATTCCACTCTGAATATTGGTACTCATACTCGAAATATTTGCCCACCTTAAAATATCTTATCATAATGTTGAGCTATTTCATTACCGTAATGTTCATCAAATTATATATTTATAAATTACGTATACAGAAGCTACAGTTTCTTGTTGAAGTGCTGGCGTCAATAAGTACTTTGTGAGGATTCTAATCCGTCGGTCTCAACTGATTTATGGATGAGTTTAATTATTCGTATCGTATTAAAATACGTGTTGGGTCTATACTGCTGTTTATTGGATGGGTTTAATATATAATGTTTATGTTTTCGGAACACATTTAACAACGTTTGAGTATTTTTTTTACTTCATATAAAAGATATCATGTCATTAAAAAATAGTTAAATGTTATTCAAACCTCATAACAAAGAACAAAACTACTTACGAACCTCATAAACCATGTTCCCAGTTTTTTCTGTTATCATAATTTATGAATGATAGCGATTACAAGTAAATGTCGTTCATTTTATAATGCAAATGATATCAACAGAGTCATAAGAAACATGAACGTGTTATCATTAACGAAACTTTTCAATATTTTATATAGTATTTACATGTACTGTTCTGTCTATAATTCAACCCGATCTGAAATTAGTTCAAATTTATATTCGACATTGACTGAAGCCGACACATATATATCATATAATTACATATGTACTTTCATTATTGTGCCCTCATTTTGAAGAGCTATTACCCTCTTACAACGAGGTTAATGGGTTAAAGCATTAATAAGGATTAAAAATATCATTATGAGCGTGGCTGTGTATTGTAAATCCGTCAATTTACTGGAGATCTTTCGTTCTATTTATCTAAAGCACGTGTATGATAAAGAAAGTGAAAGCATAATGGTGGATTCGAATTGGTTCGCAAATTCGGCTGTCAATCTGTAAAACTCAAATAATTCTCTTTCATATGTATGTTGTAAATTAGTTATGACTCATGTTAAGGTAAAATGGAACCATGTTTGAATATGTATATTGCATTTTGTTGGTGACTTTAAATTTGAAACACATAAGCTTATCAGTTTAATCTTTTGCGCTGGAATATTGATTATAGATAGGGTCAATCATAAAGGAATGGTTTTGTTCCTTAATTTCTAAATTGACAAATTGAAAGATATGGTGCTGAACATAAAAATAATATAAACATAATGTGCATGTAGTTATTCGTGTTTTGCCATAGTTCCATACAATCAAACAGATAATCCTAAATTGGATACCATTTCGAGACGGAATACAACAAAGTTCAATACAACAAAAACGAACGTTTATTGACTGTACTAAATTCCTATAGAATTAGATAGATTCTTATCAAATGCTACAATTTGGATAATACATTATCTCTCTAAAAATTATTGTCAGGCATAAGCAGGTTTTAGTTTTTTTAATGATATACCAGTGTTATTTTATGGACGCCTAGAATAATTACGTTTTTAAAAAGCTTATTATATATAAATATTGAGGACAATATATATTTTCATTTAGTTATTATTTACCCCAATGCTGAACAAAGAAAGATGTTCTGATATTAAGACATAACTGGTTGTTTTTTGTCATGTTTTCACCTGCTCTGTGTATAATTTGAAAATATAATATTAAAATTCAATATAGATGTGCTTTCTTATGAAGTTCCAAAATACATGTGTTCTCATGATTCTTATTCTATTTTTAACTTACATGTTCATTCTAAAAACATAGTTCTACGGAAAGTTTAGTTCAAGTATGTTAGGGTAGGTATTTTTTGTGGCTGGAATATTCTTTTAAATAATAAATAAGTCAGATAACTGTCTAAATAATCCACAAAAGTAACATGCATACATGTGTTCGGATATTACCGTCTTGCCTTCCGTCAGACCGTCCCTAGCAAAACTGGAACATGATATTTCTTTAAAAGTACTTTATATATTTGTATACAACTTGCAATACTAAGATGGGTGTAGGGCGCTCTGGATAGAAGTAGTACTTTTGGTTCCTGTCGACTGCATCCTACATTTAGGATGGACAGGTATCTCTGGTCTTCATCCATCTCCTAAACTCTCACATGCTGGCTCCTAGCGCCACACGCTGTAAACCGCTTCAGTCGGTGGGCTAAACCATGTGAGGGTTGATGTTAACACGGCATCACTGGGCATACGAACTTCCAAGAAGAAGTCACCGGCCAAAAGCCACAAGCTTCTCGTGTTCGTGATCAAGGCGTGCCACCAGTATCGACGTAGAACTCGGCTGTGATCAGAAACATCGGTGTCTTGTGCAAATGAGACAAGGCTCCGGCATTTTCTGCACCCGAATTCATCTCTAGTCGTCTCGACAACTTCCTGCCACTAGATCCATATAATTACGGACAAGAGAGTGGGGCTGGTTTATGCGCAACCCTTCTTCACTTTTATCAAAGTCTTTAACGCAAGTCATGTTTTCAACTCTACTCCACCAAACGTCCTGTGGCGATTGGCAAGCGACGATACCAGCAGGTGTGGATACACTGGAAGCTGCAGTTGCGACCCTACACACAGGCGGCTCAAGACACTGGTCGTCAGCTCTTTGACCGAGACAGCAAAGGCTCCCGGCAACATCTTGAGTGACTGAGCAGCCCTCTTTAGGAATACACTGCTCACCCCCGTAGCCTGGGGAGGGGGCTAGAAAAGGTGCCCTAAAAATTGCCTTGTCTCAACTTACCCGGGCTATTTTACCGCGACTGTAAGGGATCCCCATCATGCGCTCGAAATACAAGAAAGGTCAAACATATACCGATTACAATCGGCGCATAGAACGTACATACACTGTTGGACAGGAATAAGTCTTATAGACCAGAAAGAAGAACAGCCCTCGAAGCAAAGGAGCTGTCGAGATACAATGTGGACATTGCTGCTCTGAGCGAAACTCGTTTTGTTGACGAAGGTCAGTTGAGAGAGCCAAACGCTGGATACACTTTCTTCTGGAGTGGTCGTGGGAAGGATGAACGCCGTAAGGCTGGGGTTGGCTTTGCTATCAAAAATGACCTCAAAGGCAAATTAACTAGCCTACCAAAGGGAGTCAATGATCGCCTTATGAGGCTCACTCTTCAACTGAAAGGAAAAAGAAATGCAACCATTGTGAGCTGCTATGCTCCTACCATGACAAACCCTGATAACATCAAGTTTTATGAAGAGCTTAATAATATTATTGATTCTGCACCAAAAACAGACAAACTAGTGGTTCTTGGCGTATTCAATGCCCGGGTCGGGTCAGATGAAGACACGTGGGGAGAAGTCATTGGCAAACACGGTGTTGAATCTTGCAATAGCAATGATCTACTCTTGCTCAGATTGTGTGCCCAGCATAACCTTAGTGTAACAAACACACTCTTCTAGCTGCCAACCCGAAACAAAACCTCTTGGATGCACCCGCGCTCAAAACACTGGCATTTTATCGACAGTGTCATTGTCAGGTCTACAGACATGAACTATGTGCAAGTGACAAAGTCAATGGGTGGAGCAGATTGCTGGACGGACCACTGCCTCATAATATGTAAACTCAACTTTCATTTTCAACCTCCTAGGCACCCACAGGGGAAGATACTTCCAAAACGTCTAAATATTGAGAAGCTGAACAATGGTGACGTCAAAAAGCAGGAAGGAAATGAGTTGGATGAAACACTTGAGTCAATGCCTTTGAATTCTGGCAACATTGAACAAGACTGGGCGGACTGCAAGAACACTGTACCCTCGACATGCTGTGCCTTACTTGGTCCTAAAATGCACTCTCACCAGGATTGGTTTGATGAAACCAACGAGGTTATAGACAAACTGCTTGAAGAAAAGAATAAACTCTTAAAGCTGAACCTCTCAAATAAAATCCTAGCCAACGCAGCTGCTTTACACCAGGCAAAGCAAAATGTTCAGACAGAGCTAAGGCACATGAAGGACAAATCGCTCACACAAAAAGCCGATGAAATCCAGGACTATGCTGACTCTCACAACTCCAAACGTTTCTATCAAGCTGTCAGAACACTGTATGGCACCCAGCCTGCTGGTACATCACCGCTGCTTTCTGCGGATGGGACCAAACTTATCACAGACAAGCCTGGCATTTTTGATAGGTGGGCAGAGCACTTTGAGTCGGTTTTAAACATGTCATCTCCAATCAGTGACGAAGCATTAAATCGCCTACCTCAGGCCCCGATTGACAATACACTCGACAATCCTCCTTCCGCTACAGAGACAGAAAAGGCTATGAAGCAAATGTCAACTGGCAAAGCTCCTGGCGCAGACGCCATTCCAGCTGAGATCTACAAAGCCGCAGGCCAACTGACGATCCAGAAAATGACAGAACTTTTTCAGTCAATGTGGGAAAAGAAAACGCTACCACAGGATCTAAAGGATGCGTCAAAAATTCACATCTACAAGGGTAAACGCAACATACAGTCGTGCGACAACCACCGAGGGATTTCTCTCTTATCCATCGCAGGAAAGATCCTTGCACACACTATTGAACAGACTCCTAATCCACCTTGAAAACGGCCTCCTTCCTGAAAGTCAGTGAGGATTCCGCTCCGCTCGTGGTACAATCGACATGATGTTTGCTGCTAAACAACTGCAAGAGAAATGCCAAGAACAGAATGTTAGCCTCTATACAACATTTGTAGACCTCACTAAAGCGTTTGATACTGTGAACAGGACTGGTTTATGAAAAATCATGGAGAAATTCGGCTGTCCACCAAGATTCATTACGATGGTACGCCAATTCCACGACGGTATGCAGGCCCATGTTCTCGATGATGGTAATCAATCGTCACCCATTAAGGTTCCAAATGGTGTCAAGCAATGATGCGTTTTAGCAACGACACTCTTCAGCATGATGTTCACTGCCATGCTCGCAGATGCCTTCTCTGAAAGTGACCAAGGCATTGACATTAAGTACCGCACAGATGGGGGAGTCTTCAACCTGCAGCGTTTGAAAGCCAAGACCAAGGTCCAGTTCAAAAGGCTAAGAGACCTTCTCTTTGCAGATAATTGTGCCCTTAATGCTTCAACAGAGGCTGACATGCAACAGAGCCTGAACAGATTCTCAGATGCCTGTGACATATTTGGTTTGACAATTAGCACTAAAAAGACTGAGATCATTTTCCAACCAGCACCAAATAGCCCTAACATCGAGTCAAACATCTCCATCAAGTCTCAGCGTCTCAATCCTGTGGTGAAGTTCACATATCTTGGTAGCACTCTATCCAGAAACGTCCATATTGAGACGAAGTCAACTCCCGCATAGCTAAAGCAAGCTCTGCCTTTGGTCGCCTAAACAAAACGGTATGGAACCGCCGAGGTATCACAACAGCGACAAAGCCCAATATGTACAGAGTAGTTGTATTTACAACATTGCTTTATGCCAGCGAGACCTGGACGATGTACCAGAGACACACCAAGAAGCTAAACCACTTTCACACAGCATGCCTCCGAAACATACTAGGCATAAGATGGCAAGACAAGATCCCGGATACTGAGGTCCTGAGCCGTGCAAACATGTACGGTATCGACACCATACTGCGGTCAGGCTAACTTCGCTGGGCTGGTCACGTTTGAAGAATTCACGGATCCCGAATCAGCTGTTCTACGGTGAACTAGTAAATGGCTCACGCTCCAGAGGTGGTCAAAAGAAGCGGTTCAAAGACTCGCTGAAAGTATCCACCAAGCTGTTTGGCCTTGAATCCGGCTCATGGGAGAAGCTCGCCCAGAATCGTAGTGCCTGGAGATCGAGTTTAAAGGTCGGAGCCAAAAAACACGAGCAGCATCGTGTCTGCCTTGCCGAGCAAAAGAGAGCAAAACGGAAAGGGAGGGAAGCGTCTGATGCACCCCAACTGGACCATCCTTGCCCGAAATGTGGAAGGGCGTTCCATGTCAGGATTGGACAAATCGGTCCCCTTCGCACCCACAACACCAGCCACAGAAACACAAACAGTTGAAGTCATGGTCATCTTCGACAACGAAGGACGAACTATCATACTAAGATAAGGTCACAATGCATTAAATTTGCAACACCTAAAATTCGTAAAATGAAATTAAACTAGTTTTTTTATTCAACCCACATGGTCAAATTAACCCAGCATCCGATAGATGTTTTTGTTTATATTCCTTTCGGTTAAGCCTACCTATTTTTCGAAATATACAGTTTATTTTTCGCTGCACAATTTATAGAACAATCTTTCAGCATTTAAGATGCTGAGTGCGCTTGTAAGAATATTCGAAACACATGTACACGGCATTGTATTTATTCTGCGCTAAAAGCGAAAATGAATAAAATACGTGTATGTGTTGTTTTTATTTTTTTTTGCGCTCTCATGCTCCAATAATTTGGACCAAATTCCGTGGAACAACTCCATGCGTTGTTAAGCTCGTGAAATATATTTCAATGTACTGGGCTGTGTTGTGCATATCTCTTATTGTCAATCCCTGCCTTTGTTTGTCAAACCGTCTGTCGATCTGTCGTTCACGTGTTTATTTCTTAGTGAATAAAGAAGAAACTGCTTCTATTGATACTCACAGATATCGTCCAATACGAGTAAAAGTGATTTCAAACTATGAATAGACAATTTACTGGAACGGAACCGTATGTTGAAAACACATTTTTCGCAGTACAAAAAAAAACGTAATAATAAATTGCATAGCTAATGTAAATCCTTCACTATATGAAGTCTTAACTCAACGTAGGAGACCACACGCACCAATCCATAACAGAAACAGAAGTAATCAATATTCGGTTGGCATTATTTACAAGAGCGTTCTATAAATACATTCATTCATCTTCAACAGTGATTATTTCGTGCTTTTCATCAATCATTTAATTCTTTGACAGAAATTAAACATCTAAGAAATTGATTTATTGAAAACATAAAAATATTTAAACTTTATTTTCATTGATACCATGTGCTTATAAATCGCCATCGTGATATGTATAATGTGATGCCATTGTTTTTTAAAAAATAGTAATTTGTATTAGTTTACACGAATGTATTCTTCAATGTTGTAGAAATGTAAGTCGGTAACATATTGATTTAAAAGATTTAAATTGAACACAAACAATTGAAAAGGAACAGATCAACTTGTCACGGCTACAATACAGATAAACATACCAATGCATGTAATGGTACAATTTTCTGCAATTGGCCGAGTAATAATTACTCGTAGATTCGTGATACAAACTGAAACATCTGACAGAACATTTCAGAAAAATCTTCAGACGTAAAATAATGTATCTACGTTTAGGTAGAATTGCGGGGAGAGAGACGGTTTTCTTTCATTATCGTTTTCAACGCTCAAGTTCACTTGTTCGTATTGTACTTTTCTTATTTTGAAGACAACACAATACCTACAATAAAATAACAACGTTTTCTCTGTATGATACGTACAAACATTATAATAATTTAGATTGATAATACATGAGTAAAGCATTCTCGAGCAAGCTGTTTAAGTGTTAAAGGCAATTATTTAAAAATTACACTTAGTAATTATTGCATCATATTCAGAAAAGAGGAGACGCTAACACGAATAGGCTAGGTTATTTAGTGCATTCTATAATTACTTTAATGTAATTAGTTTTAAGTTGTATTTTTCAGTTTTTAACAGTGGTAAAAAAATATAATTTAGGACAGTTAACTTACACATTGTTTGACCCACGTATATATGTAAGCGCTTTGGCTGTACTAATTACAACTCGTACGTACGTACGTACGCCACCCTGCAGACAACTGTCATAGAAACTGCCGTAGAAACTCATGTCAAAATATGCAAACAATTTTAATGAAATAAACTCATAAATTCCGATTTCCAGTGCAAGACCAACGATTACATGACGTGTACAATATCGAATGAGCAGTTTTTTGTCCACTTTGATTAAGCAGTTTTTACATCTTTCAGTACAATTTCGCCGCGTTTATGCACTTGATATGATTATTAAGCTTGCTATACACACCTGTATAACAATGCAAAACGTACAGCAGCTA
Source organism: Dreissena rostriformis (assembly GCA_007657795.1). Classification (NCBI taxonomy): domain Eukaryota; kingdom Metazoa; phylum Mollusca; class Bivalvia; order Myida; family Dreissenidae; genus Dreissena; species Dreissena rostriformis. Next base: position 297,144 of record VMBQ01000316.1, on the reverse strand, counting down.
AAAGTAAAATAACATGGTGCATTATGTTTGCATTTTCACGGAATATTAGTCAATTGCCCAATCATTTGTAGTACATGTGAAAGCCTCTGTAAAAATGACATATTCATGTTGATACTAGCATGTGGATAAATCAGAGTGTATTGGAACACTATGATTTACAAGCACGCATCCATCATCAGGTTTTTGTTATAGCTCTAACAAACTGGGGGCTGACGACGTCAAAGCGTAGTCCGTTTCTCTACGACGTCGGGTATATGTTTTACTACGAATTTATGCGGGTAAACATGAGATATACCGCTGATTTATCAAAACTTCGTTGAGTAACCTATACATTATATTTGTAGTTCGTTGCACAACCAATACATACTCTGTGCAAAACCTTTACATAAAGCGACTTGTAATTTACTTCCAAACACAGCATTTGAATGATTTAAATATATGTTCGTAACCTGTTTTGTACTTTAAAATGTTAAATGTACAGTATATCAAAGAAACATGCAGTTTCGTTTAAGTTAAGTTACTGTAATTGGCTATTTTAACAGAATAGCCAACTTATGCATCACTTCAAATCAATATATTTCGATTTAAGCTCAAAATCAATGTAACTGTTGCAACTACGCGCATTTGTAATTAGTTTCTTATTGAAAATAAGTACCTACCATTACTGGATGTTCCGTTCTCTAATCCATAAATACCAGAAAAGATTAAACTCGCCTGATTAAGTAGTGTATTGACACAATGTTTCGTAGTAAAACATATATAACCGACGTCGTAGAGAAACGGACTACGCTTTGACGTCGTCAGCCCCCAGTGCTAACTTGAAAAGATTTATTTGTCGATTCCATCGATCATTCTTTCATAGTTATTCAATCACATCTGAGAGGTTTTTATGTTTCCTACATAGAATAGATGAAGTACCATTCAAATTCTCTGAACGAACAGCAGCAAAAAGATCCGGGGTTAGACATCAACACAATGCTTGGGCGACATTTAATTGAGTGTTCCATTGTATCTGTATGTGTGTCTTATTGTTAACGCACGCCTTATGACTGGTATCCAAAAATAAAGATAAAAAATGCCTTCAGAGTTTACAGTAAGAAGTTAAGTTATGCACTCAACTCCCTGAATGATTGCTTTTCTACAGTAACTACGAGGAATATTATAATGAAATATAAATAACATTTGTCATGACGTATGTGTTTTTTTATGGGATTTTTAATACATAATTATATATCTATAATAATTTGGAGAGATTTAATGACTGTGTACTTTATTCTATAATGGATAATATAGAAACAATCAAACTCTAGAAACATTATCAGTACAGAAAATTGTGTCCTCTAGACTTTAAAGTCAGAAAAATTACATATTGCCTTCACACTACTAGATAAAGGCTACAATACTTCATTAAACACTCACATATATTTAATTTCAAATTTTGGTTTTGTCTTTTAATGTGAAAAATGAATGCGAATGTCTTCAAATACACACGAGGTATTGATCACTGTGTGCCTTTTGCAAGACAACTGCCATGTGGACATGAATTTAATATGCAAATTAAATAAGCAAAGAGCTATCACGATTATAATTAAACAGCTGTAAACTCGTACCGAGGAAAACAAAACTTGCAATAATGATTACATTAGCTAATGCATTTCACTGTGAAAGGCATGTTAAGGATCAATTGTCACGGAAATGCCATTCCTTGCTCACTAATTTGTATTCTAGTGGAAAAGCATGCGGACGTTTAAACGACATTCTGGCGGATGTTACGGTCTCAACCAATGGAAAAGCAGTGAACACTGTGATTTACCTGCTTCTTACTGACTGACATATGCATCCGTCATTGCATGTTTTTATCGTTGCTATCTGAAAATGCTCCTTTTGGTTCATTACATCGATCACTATTTCAGCGAAATTGAATTTCATTTAAGGGCGCTTTTACCTAGATCGAAAAATTAGCTAAATCTTCTATCTGAAATTTTTTCTTTCGGCTAATAAGATCAATCATTATTTCACGGAAACTGAATTGGATTTAAGAGCGTTTTTAAACTTGATCCACAAGGAAGCTTAAGTAAAAATGGAAACTCAATATGTTCAGTAGACAATACGTTCTTCAACATCAGAACACGATCAACCCGACATTAAATATGTAATTCTTTTTTATTAAGGTACGCTCTTTTTAATAGACATTAAGTGTCTCAATGCCTTTAAAATGTAAATAAGCTATATTCTGTCAAACCAGTTACACGTAAGAAGCGAAATTTCTTCATGTGAACATATATTCCAACACTTTAATAAAACTGGTCATAGCGTTACAAATATTTCTATTCAACCTGTGGAACAACTTTTTGTATAATAATACTTCAAATCAGTTACATTTTAAAGCAATGTGCGTATCGGAATTTTAATGGATTTAACGTTTATAAACAGCTTATCCACTTGGATTAAATGATAATATATTAAATTTTAAAAATATTTCTAAAAAAAAAAATGTTTATAAATTCCTTCTCTTTTCAGTAAACGTTTAAGAAATAATCGTTCACACGGCTAAAGGAAAAATGGTAACATAAGACTTAAATTTAAAATTTAGACGACTGCTTTCTTTAAATGACTGCTACACTTTATAACAAAATGGGGGTAAACATTTGTGCACTTTGCTCTCTTTCTGTTTCTTCTTTGGCGCATATTGATAAGTAATGTTAATTTATTTTACTTCAATCTGACCCACTGTATGAATGTGCTTTTATCATTGAATCTTACACTGACTATTATCTAAAACCTTTCATTGAAAGTTCACATAAAAAAAAACGAGAAATCGTATTAAAATTGAGTTTTGTAACAAAGGTCTTGATTTAATTGACCTTCTTAAAATATTCAATGAAAAAAATGTGCGTCAGTTTTGGGTGCTATTAGATATCATATAGCTTAAAGCAAGATTAATACTGTATCTATTCATACGACACACGAACCCTAACATGGTACCATTTTAGTGTTCATATGTCGTATGAATAGATACCAGTGCGGGAATTTTAAATAGAAATAATTGTGACACGAACAATTATAAACAAGCATTTTGTGTCTACAAACATTCATGTTATCAGAAAACATCTCGTTTTGAAATTTTGGCCTTTGCTATGATTTTTTATTAGGTTACTTTATTTTACGAAATACTTTACGAAATGTACGTTGATTTTTGAGTATTAACTTTACTTTAATATTGTAATACAGTTTATGAAAATAGTAACTTATTTTGGGTGGTGGCAGTCGAGTGGTCACACTATGGTCTACCATTCCAGAGGTCGTGGGTTCAATCCCTGGCCGGGGCACTGGAAATTTTAGAAATGCTTCAAGAGTTTCCCACCCAACAAGAAATGTACTGGTATGAAACCCAGGTAATTCTCGCGTGTATCGGTGCTATACACTGAGCACGTTAAAGAATTAGTGGATCTATTCGCAAAGAGCTAGGGTATCGCACCCGGATTCCTTGTATCTCAATACTGTCTCTTCTGCTTGCTGTCTCTTCAGCAAAAAACCAAAGGACCCCTATTGGAAATAAGTGCTTGCACTAATTTTGACTTTTATGGGTTATCCTTGACTGCATGGTCAAAGAAATTTATACAAACAAAAGACTACTTAGAAGTTATTGATAAAATTGAAAAGAAAACATATAAGGTGTCTCAAATAAGCACATATGATTTTTCTAAACTATATACCACGCTTCCTCACAATTTAATAAAATCCAAACTCGATTCACAAAAAAAAAATATTTGCAAAAGAGAAGTGTTCTTTTAAACGCTAAAATAGCTTTTTTCTTATCAGATATTGGATACATACATCATCTGGACTTGTCTTGAATTTTGTGCAGCACTTACTTTTCTTCTGGATAACTTGTTTGTTGAATTTTATGGTAACACATTTAAACAAATTATCGGTGTTCCAATGGATACTAATTGTAGGCCACTTATTGCTGAAATAGAGAAATAGAGACTGGAAGTTATAATAACATACCTAGATATAAACACAAATGTAAACTGTGTAATTTAAACACTGTTGAGTCCGAATATGACTTCTTTTTTAAACTTGCCCATAGGTTTATTCGGCACATACATAAAGATCTACGAACTAAACATTGTATCCGATCAAACTGGCCAACTCTTGCGAAATTCAAAAACATGCTATCTTGTCAAAATACTCAAGTCATTAACAATGTTGCCAGATTCCGTACTGATGCATTGAAACCCCGTGAGGAAAAATTAGAAGTATTCGCTGCTCCTAAATAAATATCGTATGAAACTCTTAAAATATTGTCTATGTACTTTTTGTTAACTATTAGTTATTTTCAATACATACACGTTTGAACATGATGTTTGAACATGTTTCATAGTAGTATATGTTTATTAACTTGATTGTAATTGCATTGTAGGGATGCACATTGACTATATTGTGTTTACTTGTTTGTAAATGGTCAAAGGCGTTTTGCCGATTTTCCAATAAAAACTTGAAACTTGTTGTTGTATTAATATTTTGGCAAATGATCTTTTGTCAGCTTTGTTTAACATATGCTGTAAACGAACCATTAGTTGCACGGACATATGTTAGCTCCAAAAACAACTTTTAACGTAAATGCTAACACCATGTGATGAATGTGTAGTACATGCTTATTAACCAACAAAGTAAAACTTACAAGATATCCGACAGCCTTTTAAAATCTACAAATCGTTTATTTATCAGGGCAAAACACTTAACTTACTTTTTTGAAAGTATTGTAATTCTATCAAAGCTGAAAACATATCTTATCACCAAGTAATTAGAAAGTGTACAAATCAGTGTCTGTCCGGTTTATTGAAAGTCTGACATGTTATCTCTTGGACTGGAATAAAGCAACATTCTATGTATCATGGTATTTTAAGTGAGTTTTTTCAGAGTGAATATACATTATTTCCATATCCAAACTGAAAAAAAAGACTTCTGTAATATAATATTTTGTTACCAGGTAAAGTGCGTTGTCCGTAAACTTTATTCAGTAAACGTGTGATTTTACTAACTTGCACACCATTAAACGTACATGTAAAACCTAAATGTTTGAGTATTACACTCATGTAATGTTATCATTATTTAGTTTATAACTTTAACTATATTGCATTCCATGGTACGTATGGTGGTCGACAATTTACAGCCATATGAATAAATAATTCACCTGTTGTTGTTTTTTTTTTTTAGATTGGTGGCATATGACAGAAAAACATAATTGTGCTGAATTTGAACAGAAACATATATAAAACCAAGAAATGTCCGTTTGGATGAAATAAACATGGACCTAAACACGCGATCATTTAGGACTTGTTTCATAATAACATATTTATTTAAACGAGTCATATTAGTTTACCAGTATACAGATTCTACAGACAGACGCAAAACTTGTAAATTATGTTTGTGTATGCTAACAAATGCTAGATCACGAATTCTTCTTGTTGAACAGAGAAAGATTGTGTGTAATGTCGTATGAATGAATCTGCGAAGAAGGAAAGTAATAGTGTACGTGAACACGCGTGGACTTGAAAGCAGCACATTTATATGTAGATTTGTCGATTCAAAATATTTATTTTCAGCAAACAATCAAACGACAAAGTCTAAAATGCATTTATCAAAGCGATACCGATTTTCATTTATTTCCGTTCAACCGAAAAGGTTACTTCTCAGTAAATTTGCCGAACCATTTATTGTGATCACGCTTTCATCCATACACTTTGTTTAGCAAAATAAACGTTGATCTAAATCTTCGTGTCAGATCGATGTAAACACTACAAAAAGCGATGTGTTATGCAAAGGGCGTACATACAATCATTTCAAATAACAGAAAATCTCTTTAATCCTAGTCGGAATAAAAAGGAGATCCTTAATTGTATTCATTATTCTAAATTTAAAATCATGGTCTTATGTAGTTCTCGTAAGGTTTCTTGTTGTGTTCAAAGAACATAGATTACAGGTGTACTTTTATTTACTAGTAGTGTTATTGAGATTACGCTTAACAAGTATGATATGACCCAATAATTAGAACGCGTACACCTCTGTCTCTTTAAGAAACATTCAGAGTATATTTTAAAATATTAAAGCTAATTATCTAAAGGGTTTTGTATATTTGCAATAACAAAATATAACAAACTCATATATGGATAGTATTTAGTTTTTTAACTGTAATATATGGCTATTATACTATACATTATTATTACAATTGAACAACCTAAGATGATGGAGGAATAACATAGGGCAATCCTGCCATAAGAACACTCATTCCGCGATAATCGTGACTGTCTTATCATATGACGAGATTTGTTCCGAAGAACATATCTATGTAGCACACGTCTTTCTGATTATTTACAGACGTGTGTTCATTTCAAACATGGATTTGATGACTTTAGTGTGGATATGTAAGCGTCTTATTATGTTTTGGTTGTATCATATCAAAATAAATGTTCATATAAATTCATTTAACGTGTTGTTGTTTAAAAACTATTGTGTTTCTGTTTTAAATGACTTGGCCACATATGTTTCAAGTTTCATGTATGCCATTATCCCTGTGCGTCCGACTGTAAAGTAATCAATATAACAAATCGGTCAATCTTATTTGTGTACGAGTTATATCTGTTTATTGTTTAAAATGATGTAACTGTTGAAAACAACACAACTGTGGAGTATTCCCTTTGTTAACATTACAGTAGATGACAAACAACGGTACTCTCAGTGTATGTATATGTATATGTTAATATATAATAATGAGTCGTTATACACGGTAAAATATACACAGGGTTGTGACTTATTACCAAAATAAGCAAACATTTATGTCATTAGACCTGCTGCTATGCGGGGTCCCCAGAGTGTTGGGTGTAGATCAAAGCGCATGAAGTGACATTGACGCCCAGGCTTGCGTCCTCATGGCGCAAAGGAACCCCGGCCTCTGCCAAGACAATGTCCTCAGTCAAATAGCATGTCCGAAATTCTGTAAAATGTGCCGTAAGTAGTTAACCGGGAATAGTTGTAATCCAGATCTACATTTTTTTATTTATTTTTAAGCAGGCCATATAATACATAGAACGCTTATCTATGTAAAGTGGTTTCGTTTTGATAATTATAGTTAGTACAAATTGTGAGTCGTATGTGGTCAGCAGACGGTACGGAAAAGAAAGGGTATGCTTATAGGTATGATTGATGTCTCTTTTAGTTGTGTGTTGCTCTCATAATTTAACATAAGGTCATCTTATCTTCATCAAAGGTATAAAACGAATCACCGCCTGGGCCCATACACCTACAAACAATGGGTGCATTATTATTATAGGACAAATTACTTCATACATCATTACCCATTACTTTCACAACTTAGGCTGAATTGAACCTTGTGCTTCCATAGTACCTTCTAGTCTATTCCACTCATACACTATAATTTCTAAAATAAATACACACATTACTATGATTAAAACGAACTATATTTTTTTATAAAACATCCTTCTAAGCAATTTTAATTGAACGATTTTAACGTGTAACATATCTTTATATATTTTATTCCAGCTCTTGAATGTTTCCATTGTGAGGTATCAGTCCGCGACTACATGGATTGTAATATGATCACAACATGTGACGTTAACCAGGTAGGTGACGTCACACATAATATGGTGCAAAGCGCATGCATGGTTAAAACCTACTTAAAATGTGCATATTTATATTAATTCAGTGAGAGCTAGATTATATCCGTGCAAACCCTGAAATGCATTGTCATAGTGTTCCTCCAAAGCGCTTAAGCAAGTAGTCTATGTGAGGCCATGTATAGAGGCATTATTTAACGCATTTAACGGACACGTTACATTTTCTTATAGCAATGCATGCTACAGAAGCTGCATTCCTCTCGAGACGGACACGATGAGTATGTGATGGGTTGTGCAAGCCCCCAGGTAGGGTTTGCATGCATTATAGTTAATATCTGTTGAACTGTGAAAGTCTGATCGAAGGGTTTACATACATAATAATCTATAACGGATGTAATATGCGAAATTGCAAGACGTGTTAACATATATTATAGTGTATAGCTACCGGGCTATGCAGGCTGCTAGTAGAGTGCACATACGTGATCGTTTATATCAGATGAATTGTGCAAGTCTTCAAGTAAAGTTGGCTGAACTGTTTATTATGTCTGCTTCGATGTGCACGTATGCAGCAATTATTTATATTTCTCACATTTAATTTACGATCATATGTGTACGCTTCGATGTAACGTGTACATACTTGATAAATTCAATCTGATGGGCTGGGCTGTTTAAGATTGCAGGTAGCGGCACAAACCTGATATCGGATTGTTAACGTAATTTTGCAGGTAGGGATTCAACCCGTATGGTTGAGATCTGATGGACCTTTTAAATCTTCGTGCACTTTTTACATACATGATAATGTATATCTGATGTGTTGTTGAGTTGAATACATGGGCTTTGTTAGCTTGAAGGTTAGGTTTATGTGTCTGACAGGATGTTTGATGATTACATACTTGCACCTTATCCGTATTCCGCCGATCCTCATTCGAACTGAAAAGTAAGTTGTTAGAAATGTTACTTTCTGCAGTGCGTATCCGCAAAACGAAATGCAAACAAGAACATTACGTTTGAAGTAAATCAACTGGTGTGAAGTTATATGAAAATGTGGTAGGCAGTCTACCTCACTTATAGTAAACTTATTTATGAAAAAAATAGGATTAAAACAAAATGTTAGCAAAAGTAGTAGAAATCGAAATGGATAAGAAGATTCATAAGCGTCACTCGATACTTACATAAGATATAGGAATAAGGAAACTCCAAAAATGGTATCAGAAAATAAATAAACTCTTGTTGACCCCACGTTTATTAAGGCATGTGACCAATTTCATATACACTAAAAAAGTACATACACCACGACATAAAACATACAAATAAATGTTCGTAGCTGGGATAACCAGCTTGGAGCAATCAATTCAACGCATTAGGGATTCAAACCGGTGTAACGTCGTGTCCAATCTCATGGACAACGTTTGTACTGATATTCATGTTGGTAGTAGACATATGGAAAGACAGCCCATACCAGGAGCCCGTCAGTTAAAGATATTAAAACTAATTATGTATGCAAAGAGAAATATAGTCATCTAAATTGCCCTGCAAAGTCAATTGAAAAATCATTTTTGGTGAAAGTTGTGTGACGGTGGTGGTCTGACGTTTGCTTTTGGACGCCGAGAGCTTCACGCGAGGAACGTCGAGGTCACGTGCTGCGGAACAGACATGTGTAATCAACCAGTTGATGCTAGAACAGTGCTAACTACTACCAGGCACAAACAAAGTAAGGCTCTTAAATCATGTGAGATTACCTTATATGAGAGGAATATTTATCATATCGAAAATTACCTGGTAATGTGCAATGCTCCTGTTAGAATACGATTACGCACACAGTGCTTTGGGCACGAGGGCATTATTGAATATGTGTTACTGTTTTTTGCATTAAAATAGCAATGCAGATATGAGACGATGTGCGACATTAAAGCGGGACTGTACGATTTTTACATGTGTTAAATTTTAATATATTGATTAAATTATGTTACGATGACACAAAATAGGCAATAAAAATTATACTTTGAAGACGAATTTCATAAAATGCAGCAAAGACAAGTTAGCGCTGGTTAAAGCCGATGCCGACACTTTTACTCGTATTTGTGAGGAAACAAAATTGTGTCTTTGTGTCGTATGAACGAATCTGCACTAAAACTAAATTTAGATTCACGTTGTACATGTATTATATATATGCTGGCTTATTTGGCTTCCAGCCATTTAAGATTTCAGATTTAAATATCTGGCTTATTTCGCATTTTTCGACACATGTTCTTCTTAACTTTTATTTTAATTTATATTGAAATATATATATATACTAATTTTTAACACATTTAAAAAAAAATCATAAATATGTGACAAAATCGTACAGTCCCGCTTTAAACTATGAAAATGATAAACTATTTTACTTAGCATCGCCCTATTCATTTGTTAGGTAATAGCCAAAACCCGCCGCTATTTTTTTTTTACTGACATGATGCTTTTCTAATTGTTTGTAAATATTCATATATTCTTGTGCAGAATATTTGTGTCCGTTCTCCACAATGATTATAAAGAAGTATATTTCTTATGGCTAGCTTGCGTGAGAGATATCGTACTTATTGTCGAAGATGCCGGCGACAAAACATCTCAACACACGAACACGAACGGGGACTATTCGACTCCTTACATAACAGCTTTCCTGAAGGAACTCGTTTCACGCCTTCCGATTTGTACCGCGGACAGCCTAGTGGAACTGTCTCTAGCTGATTCGGGAATTCACAGTGTTTGGACCCTGGCAGACTACATGACAAACGACAGTCTGCAAACGGCTATAGATGGTATACCATTTCGACATAGGCAGGATAACCTTGATATCAACGGAATAGTCAATTACGTTTCCAAAGAGGCATTTAGTATTAGGTCAGGCGACAGGCTAAACGTATCAAATGCAGTCGTAATATTTGTGGATAACCGAGCGCGACCTAGTACAACAACTGGCGGTCAGGTTAACGGAATAGGTTCCGGTGCACAGCATCATGTTCAACAGGCAAGCGGTGACGTCATTATCGTAAACATCGGACCACCTGAACACATTGACGTCACTAAAATGTCGGTGCTGGCCACGGACGCAAGTCACGTGCTCTCGGTGGCGGATTATGACGCACTTTCCGGAATCAAAGAAACGCTTGTAAATCGTATTTGCAACTGAAAGGAACATTGACGGCTGCCCAAGCCCTGGGGGATTCTGCAGTATAAAGCCATATCATACCATCCATGGTAACCGTGTCTCTCTTTATAGTTATAATTGTCAAATAAATTTGAAAAAGATAACCTGAATTAAATGCTATAAATGCGTATCTGTGTGTATTTGGAGTTAATGGGATGGAACAATTTTTTGTTTACCGACAATGAAACTAAAAGTCAGTTACATTGTAAGCGTATAACGCAACCGTTTAATAAATATATCAATGCCAGGTGGTTAACATTAGAGGTCTATTGCAAAAAAATGCGAACCATAAAAAAGTGATTGTCATTTTCTATATGAAACATGTTTAAGATACGTACAAAGGTGCCTTTAGCTATTTCACACGATATGAACAAATAAACATTGTGAGCATTATTCCTATTCATGCCTTATGTATCAAGAACGGAACTACTTGCATTGTGAATTTTGTTCCATCGTACGTTATTGTATAAATGTATTATCAACTGATTTAATAAGACACATCATGATTTCTTCCATTACCTTTGGGATAAAAGTCCATTCCCGAGATTATCACATTGATGACGTAATCGACTTTTATAGAATATTGATAGCGAATCCTGCAGCTTTATCGCTACCAGTTGAAAGAACATCAGCACCACATGTCGATTACACTGTGTACTAGTATGCAATGTCCTGGTAATAGAATATTACCAATAAAGGTTTCTATTTCTTGACCTTGTCGTTCACAAGAACAATCCGCTCTGATAAGGGCTAGATAATGTCATTAATTAGGGTATCACTCGTTTGGATCCCAATGAGGAAATATTAAAATTCTGGAATATAATAGTGCAGAGATTGCTGTTTACACAATACAATTGTTGCATTATTTACGGATATGAAATTTACTCCGGCAATATTACAATTCACAGATGGATGTACGATCGTTTAGGCATTTTTCTGAACTATTTTGACTGCATGAATATTCGGATGATGTGCAACATACGAATTAAACAAATTGGGATTAAGTAATATCAAATTATTTAAGAACCATATACTTATAACAAATGCAATCAGTACCACCAACTGTATAAGCAGTTTAGATGAAAGAAATTGATAGGTCATCGTATGTTATGTTTTGCTACATACATTTTAAAAAGAGCGTAATTTAAACCTGCTCCAAATACATGTATCATTTTGCAGTATTCGTCTAAAAATATAGTGCAAATATAATCATATAAGAAAAATATATGATACAAATCATGTTTACAACAACAATGTGATGATTTAAAAAAATGAATTGATAGCGTCTAGTTATTCAGTTTAACCCGTCGTAGTTTGAGTTTATCTTCACAATATTGTATTTCCATTTTTTTCTGTCGATTTAATTTCAATTTCCTAATGGTGATGTTAACAAGGCTTGGCGAGTGTTTTTTGTTGTTGTTGGTTTTGTTGGTGGAAGTGTATTTGTAATGTATGTATGGATGTGGGAAATCATCAACATTGTAACTCAATATCTTATTTAATAGGATCTACCAATGCATACTCATTTGTTTTACGGTCAGATATTAAATAAACATATATGTAAGATGTCGTATTTGTATTTCAGTAGATACTCAAATGATCAAACAAGTAAACGCTGTCATCATACGTGTATAATAGTCCAAGTCATTGCCAATATTTTAAAAAAACACTCGTAATAATTTTGTTATCCATTCATTAATGACTGTTTCATTATAATACAAACATTATAGATCCCATCTATTGACACCGTAAATGTCAATACGATAATTGAAGAACACATTGTTTTTACTTACTGTTGTTTATAGTGCATGCTGAGTTTAGTGAGCGATATAAATACATTATGCACAGTATTCGGCACTAAGTATCACAACACAGCGGTACATATGCGCCTCGTTGTGCATGTCATTACCCTGCATAAAGATCGTAAGTAATCAGTAGAGAATGCTATAAGCAGTGTAAATTATAATATGTTCATATAACACTTGAGTGAATATGTTTTCATAAAGACATATCTCTGGCATATCCCATCTCATGTAATCATAACGAAAGACATCAACAGTGGTTGAAACTTATCCACCTTCTATTATCATTATCACTTCCCAATTTACGGCGTGTAGTTAAGTGCGGTATGATTTTTTATACTCGCAATTACAGCCCTTCTGTTGGTAAGCGCTTAACATTAATAGCGGATCAAAGTAAGCTGTTGTCATTTTACATTTATAGAGCCTATAAAAGCATGAATTCAATTTGGTTTATTACATCGTATTAATGTCGTGTGTGTGTTGGACACGGACTACAGCGCTTTTAAAACAAAATAGACGTACATGAATGGCAATTTACAACATTTTAAGGGGACTGTCGAAGGCGAGGTCACCCACTCCTCGCAGTCCAAAAAATCATATTTGAAAGCTTTATTATGATGAGTCATTGTGCGTATGTAAACCGTTAATAATTGTTGCATTGCTTTTGACGTTTGGACGAAACATTATTTTTATATCGGAAGAGTTCAAATGTGATAAATTACATTTATATAATTTCTAACATTGTCATTAATATGATGATTCTCATTAAAGCTTTATTCAATAACAAGTGATAATTTCGTAATGCCAATATGTGTTTTAAGTTATGTTGATATGGCAAAAAAGTGGAAACGTACTCAGGCTTGCAAAAAATAAAGCTGTGATAAAACATATCAGACTGAGGTAAACGTTATAGTTATAAAAACATGTCTTTGATTATAAATTATGATAATACATAATGTTTCTTCTAATGTTTTGATCAATGTGCATTGTTGACACATTCCGATTTTTTTTTTATTATTTACTGGAAATAAAGACGCGCTAAAATGCATATAAAGCAACAAGTAGATCATACATGGGCATAAATGATACATGACTTGAACAATTCGTATGTTACTTCAACATTTGATTGTAAGTGTAGATGAACGAAAGAAAAGGTAATATGCTACTCTTAGAACACACTTTTCAGTAACAATTCCATTAAAATGCTCCAACATTGTGTTAAATAACAAATTATGTCAGAATTTAAAAACTGTTTAATAACAAATGTGTCTGCTCACAGTCGAGCCATAAGGCTTATATCACCATAGACAAAATGTTCAAAACTCGTCAGAATCCAATACTGTTTTGTGTGTCACGTCATTTCCCTCCATAGTAATGTACGTGTCTGTATAACAATTACCCATCTGGCCATTTTCTTTAAAACAAACCTTTGATACTTGACGCGATATATATTCATTGCTTTTGTGACCACCATTACAGTCAGCTCGACCATTCGAGCACATATCTGATTCACTTGCTTCTTCCTTGATATTGTTTAGCTCCGAAACAGACGATTGCACAAACGGTTCCCTCTCCATGCGCTCAGTTTGGTTGCTATTGGAAACCGGTGGCCTCTGAACGCGTTTGCTCCCTGATGAGATATGGTCAGAACTGCTGTCCAATTTGCATCTTGCCGGAGAAACCCCGTCCATTGAAGAAAAACTTGTTTCAGAGTGGCCGTTCTTTTGTAAAAAACGATATGAGACATACGTTCGTTGTTTAGAGAAGTACACTTTCCGCTTTCAACATTTCGGTTTGAGGACTGTCTGCTTGAACGCCTGCCTAAATTTCAGCGACATAATGCTATAAAGTATCGGATTGATTGAGCAGCTTATGAAGTAACAGACGCCGGAGACGTAGTATATCACCTTATGGACGTCCATCAGACTATCGGTCCATTTCACTGCGGGGATATATAGTATCATAAGACGCTGAGCGTGGAATGGCGCCCAACAAACGAAAAATGCAACCACCACAGCAACTGAGAAGACAAAAAGATCCAATAATGTATGTGCCTGTTCAGCATATTAAACACCGCGTTATAGCCTTACAGTCTACATTATTGCATAGATATCAAGCGTATGATAGTATAGCCAACAACAACAATGGATGATTAGGTTGGGTTAGTGTATATCAATCAATATATATAATTTATATCAAGAGATTGTGCCAACCATACTTATCATATGAATTCACACAAGAACGGCTACATGAAACATACGTCACATTAACGGATGGTATTTTCTCGAGCAAGCTGCCTACTGCTTGAAACATTTCAACCATACCATTATGATATTGAAATGACGGATCATACAATACTACTACTACTACTACTACTGCTATTACTACTACTACTACTACTACTACTTCTACTACTACTACTACTACTACTACTACTACTACTACTACTACTACTACTACAACTACTACTACTTTTACTACTACTACTACTTCTACTACTACTACTACTACTTATAATGATAATGATAATAATAATAATAATAATAATAATAATAATAATAATAATAATAATAATAATAATAATAATAATAATTATAATAATAATAATAATAATAATGATAATGATAATGATAATAATAATAATAATAATAATAATAATAATAATAATGATAATATTAATAATTATAATAATAATAACTTTTGTATTATATTAATTATACAATAAAGTAGTCACAATCATTATCATCATCATCATCATCAGAATAATAATCACAATGTTAAAGAAGAAAAACATTAAACTATTTAGAGTACTTTTAAATGTCCATCCTAAAATAATGAAGCACAAAATAATAAAACCATATTTGATTGTCTCATCGTTCCAAATGACGACACATACACTGAGGCTCTCGTGGAAGTTTTTTTCATGACTGAAACCCCAATACAATATTGAGTGTAAAATGAAAATAATTACGTGTACCACCTACCGAGCATTTTTAGCACTGAACGCCTTGCCCGCGCCTGTTGCTGGGCTCTTATTTCAACGCCTGTCAATCTCTCCCAATGCACGTTGTCCGAACCGTCCAGAATGAATTCCGACCTCCGGATGGCGATTGCTATCATGGAGTACATCACTATCACGAGAGTCATCGGGAACGCGAAGAAGAGAAACGTAGAGATTTCAAACGTTCGTTCGATGTGGTTGTTCTCCTTAATGCCACAATAGGCGGACTCCGGTATGAAGCGATTCAGAAGGTCCACCGCGTAGATAAGGCGGAACTGGACCGTGACCGGGACAGAACTGGCGGCGGCCAGGAGCCAAATACCCATGATGATGCGGTCGACTCTCTTAAGACCTGGCATCGTGTGCGCTTTCATCGGATGGCATATGGCCAGGTACCTACAAAAGAGATAGAATTTATAGTTCGCCAACTTTAACATGAAACATGTGAACTCTTTCGTGTAGCATCAATCGCACGATTGGTAAACTTATAAGCATAAATTGCACGCTGGAATTGTATACTTCAGTCATACCCATTTTGTTTCGGAGCGTATGTTGCACTAGATAAATGACATATTACATAAACGTATTTGAATATTATTTACTATCTCCAGACCGAGTCCAGTATGCAAGCATACATTTGAATGTCAGATTAATCTTTTCGAGCTATAATAGTCCATGCAAATAATCTTGATCACGAGGCAATATTTGTTGGAAAAAATTATGAGTCTTAAACTTTAAGATTTCTTACAAAATAGCAGTTTGAAAGAGCGTCATTTTTTAACAAGCAATAGGAACAAATAAAACCTGCATAAGATTATAACATTTTGTTAAGATTGTGTTTGCCAATTTTTTAATCGAAATCTCTTTGAGCAAAAGTATCTTCAATGTTCAGATCATTTTCAATGGATTGAAAACCAGATAGACCACCTGCATATAAGTTTATGTAAAATAAAAATAAAATAAAAAAATCATCACAGTCATTTCAGATCGTTAAAACCTTATTTACCAAATATTGAATGCTAATCTTAACCAAAAAGTTTAAAGTAAAATCATCTCCTGAATGCAAAGTTATCTATGTAACAATTTATCTGCACTCGTAGCTAAGGTTCAAATCGTCTTATCGATAGCAAAAGCATGACGGGAACTCATTCAACCACCCTCATTGTTAAAGGAATTAGGAGGAAAGTTTGGAAAATATGAATTTCTAAAACGAAGCCAAATCATTTTTTCCTAGTCAAACAATTAGAGGAAAACTAGTAATGGTGTCGCAAGAACAATGGAGTCAATTTGGACCAGACTGTTTTAGGCATGTGGAGAATGGAAACAAAAACGCTGTTTAATTTATCAATTCTAAATGAAGATTTCCATTAAAACGGTTTGATAGTCGGACCTTGATTTGCGTCTTTATTAGTGGTCGATAAGAAAACAAAACAACGTAATGGGGTTCATTTGTTTTTCCGAAACACAAACATAGCACGTACTTCATTATGGTGTTAACGTTAACAAATGCACTGCATTATTTAATAATTCCACGGTTGAACCGTTGTTTTTAAAGAAATGACTTCAAAGCGGTATCATGAATATAATAACTGTATTTTAAATATTGTAAAGCGGTTTCAATGTTTAACATAACTTATTTGTCGAAATGGAAGAAAGTAAATAAAACCATGTTTATGGTATGCAATGTTTAAACTTTTCTATGAACATTATATATTGGCATGTAACAAACATGTCACGTGTTATAACAATTATTTGATTGACGAGAGAATGATAAAAAATTATACTGACAACAATCACGTAAGATTAATGTTTTAGTAATATGTTAAGAATAACGACTTAGTTGTGTTCGTAAATAGGTAATTAAAATTCTAAGTATTATATAAACGTTATTTTAATACACAGGTAACGCTGTTAAAATTTATCGGACACACGTATGAAATCTACGTTGAAGCATTGTGGCGAAACTTGTGAATTCGGCAGGGTAACAGTGTTAACAAGTATTTATATGAGAAATAAGAGAGTGCTTCGTACCTTTCTATTGTAAATGCTGTGATCGTTAAAATGCTGGCATTGGTGGACATTTCTGCCAGCATCGTCCGCGCCACGTAGAAACCCTCTCCAAATATCCAAGGGTAGGTGTACCAAATAGAATAGGTCTCCGGTGGAAGGCCGATGACTAACAGCAACAAATCGGCAATTGCCAAATTGAAAAGGTAATAATTCGTCGCCGTGTGCATGTACTTGTTCTTAATTATCACCACGCACGTGCATATGTTTCCAAAGATACCGGACAGAAATATGAATGCATATATACACGTTATTGCAATAACTGTCTCAATTGGCCCTCTTCTGACACCAAGGGCGTCCTTCAGGTAATCCCAAACATCTTTGTTGTTCGTTCAAAGGGGTAAAGCCGGGACGCGTAAAACAATGATATGTTCACGAAATAATCCGTGTAGTCCACGAAGGAAACATTCCCCGTCTGGTTATGAAGGTGCTTAAGTAACTCATGTATATTATCAATATGATAATAGTCAGCCATGTCCGCAATATTTATTTGCTGCATTATTATGTGACATGTATGAACACAATTTAAAAAGTACATTTATGCTTTGTAATCAACGATACTATAAATCATCGTAGACCACCGTTTAGCACTTCTTTACATTGCTTACCTTATTATGATGTGTTTTTTTTTATAATAAATAAAAAATAACAATAAAATCCACAACTGTTAAATTTGAATAGAGCACGCACATGTTTTTAAACAAAATCAAATGTGGAGGCGACTATTAGCATTCCTTTGCGTGCTAAGACTTGGTCGTCTTATATTGTCCGACAGTAATTGCCCTGACATTAAGCCATAATATACATAATTTCTTCCAGGATTTTTGCAAGCCTCCAAACCAATGCGGCGGCCCGCTCCCGCTTCCGATTATCAATATCAAAATATTAAAATTGTTTACACTGTACAGACATAAATGGCTTAACCTGATACTGACTTGTCCAAGCCATTTATCATCTTAATTACGCAGTTTTTAGTTTAGACAATCGAACATCAGTTCGAATCAACTCGATACCATTTTACGTTGTGTTTAAGTCCATTCACTATTAATTTTATTTCGATGTACGTGTCTAGTTTTTATACGATAAATGTGGCGTGTTCTGACAAAACTGGGCAAAATGCTTGTGCGTAAATTGTCATCCCAGACTAGCCTGTGCAGTCCGCACAGGCTAATCGGGGACGACAATTTCCGCTTTTATGGAATTTTTGGTTTAAATGATGTCTCTTCTTAGCGAAAATCCAGTTAAGGCGGAAAGTGTCGTCCCGGATTAGCCTGTGCGGACTCCACAGGCTAATCTGGGATGACACTGTACGCACAAGCATTTTGCCCAGTTTTCTCAGAACACGCCACAAATTTCTTTCACCTTATCAAACCGTAAAACATAAACACCATGTGATGCGAAATATTATCAAGAGTGATTAAACATAATGTTAAAAACGCATTATACACTGGATTAACACAGTCGTTACCAATCAGGGTTTAAAAAAAACAAACGTCAACAGTTTTCATTAATTATTACCTGAAGATCCATTATTTAGGTCCATATGATTTCTTTTTCATAGAGCGCCATCCCTTTCATTGTTAAGTATTTTTCACCATGTTCAAAGTAATATTAGCACTGGGCCAACAACGGCAATCCGTCAGTGTAACTGTGGCTATCCGATTCTACGCTTACGTTCCTCAATAAACACGTCTCATTGCTTTGCGCAAACAACGCTCACCGACTACTGGTTATCAGAACTGGATATATCAAAGCCCGGTATCTGCGTCGTAAAACGGAATGTAAAAGTCGAAAACAGACATGGTGTTATGCTGTAGAACACGTATTTCTCATCTTGGACGTGTTTGATGTGAATAGAACATGGTGTTATTTGTTCATCGCTTTTATGTTCATTATTCATCAAAACCAAATTTAGTTTAAATTGGGATACATATTGTTCAATGTTGACCTTTTCATGTCAGCGCTTCGTGTCTGTCATATATTTCACACGCTTGTGGTCAAAGAGCCGATGTACCTGTCAACCCAATTTCATTCGCACGCAGACATCTCACCGCGTAACAATTGTTACGTAGGTATCATTGATGTTTGGATCAAATTAAAAAAAAAAGCGGTCTTTTACTGTCGCCCAATCCCATAAATAGAATTATGAAGTGACAATGCATGTTCATGAGCATGTAAAAAAGGCGATAGTTAACCACAACATTGAATAACATTCCTGTCTATTTTTATCAAAACTTTTTACACATTCCCTAGTTTATGCGTTTGGTATACACACGCAAAATGTAATTTATCTCCGTTAAAATATTACTTTAGTAAAGCGGTATTTATATTTTGATCAGGAAAAAATCTTTTTTAGCAAAGCGTTCAAACGGCTCTTAAACAACAAACAATTTTTAGGAAAAGCAATGATAATGATTAAATATAAATATTCATTCTGAGGATGAACCCTATTATTGACATACATTACATAATATAATTGTTTACATAGCTCTGACTGTATTAGGTTCAAACAAAGTTAAATAGCAGTTTTTTAAATGTTGTGAAATTACAATAAGCAAAACAAAAAGAATCGTACATATTGATAAGTATCAACCCGTTATATCCCTTAATGTACGAGACGCAAATATAGCGTGATAATAGTCCCATGCCAATCTTCGTTGAGGAAATATCTTATTCTGTTAAACACAACTCAAAGAGCTGAACCTCTGGATAATCCGCCAGATCTAGCAGAGATCGAGAAATTACGTGAGACTATCAAGATTGTCAGATAACAAATACCTGGCTGAAGACTTCGCTCAAGGGAATATTTCATCCCAACATCATGCAAAAAATCCTAGCATAATATTTTTCAGCTGATAACTATCTGGTGATTATATTGCTCCAGTTTTACACCAATGTGTGCTTTATAAGTAATAATACTTTGCCCTGATCGGTATATAACACATATAAACACATGATAAAACGGTTCATAATAGGTTATTCAGTTACATAATATTGCGATCAATCACAAGACATTGAGTGCTGTATACGTTTTATTTTAATGAGTTGAGTTAAATAATTTTTTATTCATTAACCAAAATTGTGTGACAATAATTGTGCGAAATTAAATGTCATTTCATAAGAAATATTTGTTAACATGTTTGGTAAGATGTAAGCTATTTGTTTTGTTATTCATATACAATGTGATATAATCTGACATATTTTATCTTTACAAACTGCATTTGACTCGTCGGGTATATGCGTTACTGTAACAAGTTAATGTGTTACATGCAACTCGTTTGTTAGTCCTTAACACAGTTAGTTTGGTGCTTAATTATCATTATAACTTTATTTTGTTCTCTGAAACGTTGAATTTATTTCAAAGTAGCGTTGTTCTTTTTGTTATTGTCATTGTATTCCATATTTTTCAACATATTCGACTCCAAACCCATATTGCCAAACTCCACGTTTGCCTAGAATGTATTCAAATCTCTTAAAGGTATGTTAATAAAAAAAATGTGCAATCAGAGTCTGTCCATTCACACACTTTTACTGCATTATAGCAGACATAATAGAAATGACCTTTGGAACAAGTAGCGGTGTTTCGTATAATTGATTGATTTAAGACCTAGCACTACATGAAGCTCCGTCAACATCTCTTTGTGATCTATGGCATTATTGGCATAGTTTTTGCAATAAAACAACGTATAAATTACCCAGAAGGCTTACCGATCAAGGTTACATTTCTAACATAACATGAATATGTCAATACTAATCTGATAGCCAATGTCCACATATGTGGCAGTACAATTTAACTAGAAATGTGCCAAAGCAAAACGGCCACAATTGTTTTACGATTTTTTTTAATATTGAGCTTTTATTACAGCATTGAACCCCAAAGAAACATTATAGTAAACATCTAGTGGATTGAATACTTTATCTTAACAAACATTTGCATAGTCCCCTTTAAGTTGACCTTCAGTTTGTTTGTCTTTCCCATAACTTGTTTTTGTTGCAAAACATCTCAACAAACACGAATTTGGAAGTTGTGTGTAGGCACAGTTAATTATGTCCCGCTGCTTTGCCTAAAGATTGATGTCTTGATCACGATTTCCAAAACAATGTACACACTATAATTGCAAAAATTAACTGAACTGAAAGCATTCACGATAAATACTCAAGATAGACAAAATATTTTCTCACCAGCGACTTGGTTTAGTTAGTTATGAAGAAACTATGTCTTTTAATTTTATGATACTTGATAATGGACAACAAAATCGAATTCTATTGTTTTTTTTAATTCGTTAATTAATTTATTTATATATTTATTTATCGATTTATTGATTCATGCATCATTGATTAATCAATTTATTAATTCATATATGCTATATGTTATTAATATAGTCATGAATGTACTCTTTTATTCTTGCACACATGCGTGTATGTGTTTGCTAATTTATTGGGGAATATTAAAAAATGGTAGACTCAGGAAAAATACCATCCTGAATAAATAGGTGAAAAAACAATTCAAACTTCTATTCATATTAAACCACTTTGCAATATCCCAAATAAGGAATGGTTTTCCAAATATAACTGTTAATTCGATGAGTAAAATGTATTACCATAGTGTTTACAGAACGTTTTATAATATTCGATCGCTTACACCAGCAAGTGTGTCTCTATTGACATTATCTTCTATTGTATCAATCCCGTCCACGTTTAATTATTTATTAAGATTTCTTGCTTTGGCGACAAACAAAAAACAATTTTATATCACGACATAGTACGTGGCTTGTTATATTAACATTCCTTATAAAGATGATACAACTATAAACACACTAACAATTATAAAGAACTCACTAAATAAATAAATATACGTATGATGTTTATTTAACAATACGTCGCTGTCGATGCTTTTTTGTTTATCATATTATCAACATATGAATATGCGGCAAACTTTGTGTTTAAACATTTTTGGCCTGTTTATATATTGGGAATATACATAGACGGTCGCCATATTTATATTTCATATATAGGAACAATCCCCAGATCCGCGCTAACAAGTAACGATGTCTCTCCAGCCGGAAGAAACATAAACCGTTGTCTATATTGCGTGACTATTGTGATTCAAGCGAACTTGCTTGTGAAGATATTAGAGAACCAATATCACGTCTGAAATCTGTACTCGGTATTATATATTTTGTTCCTTTAGACATATTATGTTTGCTTACTGAAAACTCTAAAGAGTAAATATACAATTGACATGACATTTATTCTTCAAGATATGCAAACATGTTCACCAGTATTAACCAGAAGTATTAGCTATTTATAAGTATTTATGATAGATAATAGAAATTTGGGGTACGATTCATTTTGAAAATGTTGTGTTTAATATTTTCGAAAGTTGCCAAATAACTTTGTTCATTATATAGATACTGGACTTTTCTCTGAGCTATTTGTACTTAGTATTGATAAAGAAACAAGTACCCAACGTCCGCAATAGGTGTTTTGTTTGACCTCAACAAGGCAAGTTTGGTTGGACTGCCTAAAATTCTAAGGTATACTTGTTTAAATAGGGTTGATGGTTACGCTTCAACTCCATATTAAACATACGTTATACACACACAGTTAACTGGGATGTCTTTTGTTTCGGAATGTTTGATCTTCAACAATTATACAACAGTCATCGGTATAGGTTAAACACTTGCAGCATGTTTGCTTTCCATACATTTAAAAAAATGTGCAATTCATTATTTCGTTCAATTTTACCGCTGCATAATTTATCGAAAGAAGTCTATGTAAAACGTGAGCTTAAACATCTACGCCAACAATTCAAATATATAATCATCTAAAGCAGAATTTACAACACTATGAAAAGCATCAAACACTCAGCGTTACCACAGATAATATAGTTCTTTATGTTATTTTGCGTTTTGATTTAATGGCGTTGATTATGTTTTGTTTTGAAGAACTACGTAAATGGGGAAAACAGAAGAACTCCACTTAATAAAAAATACATCACTCTAATGTAACAACATTTTGCTAATATATTGCAAATACACAGGCTCGCAGTTTGGCAAACATTTCGGCATAGATTCTAAAATAAATGTATGCGATATATTTAATTGCAGCCAAATACAAATGCGGACTATGATAAATGTTCGAAATATCGGTTCGTTTAAGGCTACTCACCAATCTTAATCGGTAAAACAATAATGCGTTTGTAACGCTTTTCATCGACAATTTGGAAATAACGTGTTTTACCAACATAGCGTCAAGCATGCGGATATTTAAAACTAAAATCCTTCGTCATGCAGTGGTAGCGCATTAGATTGTTCTCATATATGACCAGGCTTCGAACACCGGTGAGGGCAAACTTATTCAAAGTTTCGTGTAACGATTACAAGTTTTACTAAATATTGTAAATATGATAGTTTAAGGAGTTACAGTAATACATTCAATTAATGTATATACCTCGCCATGGTACAGCAACTAATCACAGTACGTTTTTTTTTTGTATTGATGGCATTTGTCAAACAATTGGACAAAGCGCCAAAACACCCAGAGGTCAAAAGTCGATTTTGACATAGGGAAGTATGCCGACATTGATGTAACACTAATTTATAACTGAAGCTCTTAATTTTACGTTATATTTCGAATTTTACATGACGCAGATTGTTCAGACAGCAACTGTGTCACTTAATCAGTCAATTTTGCAATAATACGTATCAAAAATGATTGAATTTGTGTAGACGGCATGTCTTACACACGGCCTCTGTCCCTTGCTGAACTTTCTCAACGTCCAATATCGGAATGTTCATATCATACAGCGTGATCAAAAGGTAGCTACTTCTTTCAATGATTACTTTTTATAAAAAAAAAAAGTTTGCCAAACTGTCCACAATTTGAAACTACGTATTGCGTAAATGTTGCAGCTCAAATTTAAAGGTCACACTAAAAGGTCAATATTAAAACTATGAAAATGATTCAATTTATGCAAACTGTTACTTCATCGTTCAACCAACAATCATACAAAATGCATTACATTTTCCGACATGCATCTAGTTGTAGCTAGAATTTGAAAGATTTGCTAACGTTCAAGGTGGGCTATTTTGTTCGCCTAATGTTAACAGAAATTTAATAAATCACATCGTCTATCAACCTGAAATTTCAATTACACACCCGCATTTAGTATAAACAGCATTATTATTTATGTAGCATATTTATTACACCCACCTGGTTGGTAACACGTGTGTTAATAATAAGAAGCTATATAATTATAAATACTCATGAAAAAGAAACAGCTTTGCAAGGTGTACATTTGAAATTTAAGACGTCCATTTAAATGAAAAATGCATTTTTATAAATTCAACATTTAAAACGCGCAATACATATTTATTGTTATGACATAAAATAAGAGTCGGTTGCATAAGCTATTTACTTTAAAGTGAGTATATACGATTGAAATGTAAAATATTTTACCCATTTTCAACAGCAACCCATATAAGAGGGATATAGGCAGGACAAGTTGAAAGAAAAATAAATAACGAAAAATGTAATCCTATGTTAACTATATTATTAACATCCTAACGACAAATGAGAGGCCACTACTGTTACGTTTGATCGATCGAATGAGTTGTTGATAAAACAAACATGTGTCAATGAGGTTTATGAGTGTATCAAATGTTCGAAATTTGAAGGCAGTGTACATGTATATTCATCAAGAGGAATGCGACTTTGTGTTGTCGCAAGCTACTAACTTGCTGTTAAAATTGAAATGAAAGTTCGCTTTTTCATCAATTAAAACAAAAAAATTGGATATCAGTCGACGTATTTCAATGGAAATGTATTTATGGTGTTTAACACAAAATTGCATATTTGGTATCGGTCTCTTGAGATATTTGCAAATGAGTTAAGTACTAAATGTTTATTATTAGAGGCGAATACATATGAAGTGCATGTATATGAATAAAACAACAACACCATATGTTTAAATACACCAACGAACGTGTATATAACTGGCTTAACAGTCTCCAGATTTATACCGCTTTTGAAGTATAAATATTTATATATTTTCTGACGAATATGGTGTAATTCTGTTGGGTACTATGACTTCAGACACATGTTCTACTGCGCAACATATTTAAATTTTATATAATAACTAGTATATATATATATATATATACGACAGACTGACACATAGGGTTTGACTTTATAATTGATCGTGTTGCCGCCGGTGCATAACCTAATAACAGCGTTCAAATACATTCGTTTTATATGTTCTCACAAGCACATTACAAAATGAGACTGCAGCGGTATACATGACACGTTTTCGATACTTGAATCATTAAAAATGTCAATACTAAATTAATTATGCTTTGCATCATTCAAACATTAAATATGCATCTTTTACCATGGCACATGTATTATCCGACATTAACGTGTATGCAATGTTTCTCGGCATTTTGTTCATAGCATATTCGGATTCTTGATAATGTTTTCCGTGCTAAAATTAATAATATTAAATATTTTTTATTATATTTCCCATTGTTACATACATGTACACACAACATCGTTTTATATCACCGTCCTTTGAACTATATTAAATAATAACGAGTGATTGCATATAAATATGACAACATTTTACGCACGAGACTAAATATGTTCTCGAAATACTAAAATATAACCAGGTTGATAATTTAAATAGTTGGAATACTATTGGAACTCAATCCAACGTAATTTGCAGCCAGTGTAATAACAAAATATGAATTGATCATTCTATTCTCGTTAACAGTATGTAATTTATTAATTGAAAAGTAAATGAATGGTCTCGGGCAGTCAGCCATGTATACACATATATATTCCAAGCTCGATTTCACTAACGCATTGGTACATCGATGATGCCTGCTGTCAGTTGTTCAAAATATGGCATCAGGGAGGCATTTTGACTTAATTCATANTATATATATATGTGCATTCCTATGCTTCAGTTGTTCCGGTGACCCGAAAATCGAAAACATGACACCACTTGTCAATTTATCATAATAAATTTTATATAATGTTTAATGTCGAAGAATCAATATTTAATCCCATATGAACAGTGCAACATATAACCACGCATATTCTTGCAAAAATCTACTGTAGGGTTGAAGCGAAAAATAACATTATTCTTGCCATGAAGTCGGAACAATCAAAGCAATTAATTACGGCAGTGATTTCTTGGCGGAGTTAAGGCTGCATTTCTCACGAAATGCCTCAATCCGATTCTCTCGATAAGAGTTTTCAAGGAAAGTCATGTTCTGCAGGATTTAGAGCAATAGACATTGATCCGCGAATATTGTTCCAGTGCAGCCGCCATTTTTAACTTAATCTCTCAATTTTCACTTGAACATCCCTCATTCTTAGAATTGCAAAATATAATTGCATATATTAATGTTCATATAAATTAACAGAAACACAGAGTGCAAACATGCCGAAGATGAGTTATCTCTTTGTTAAATAGCAAACCGGCAATGTCATTGTATGCATTACTTACAAGTAATAATCATACAAATCGGATCATATCCTCGACGGTATAACCTACGATAATATCCAGTATCAAGACACGACGATGTGTTTGTAAAATCCACTTTGAAAACACACACACACCAGTTTTTGGTCAAAATATTGAGTGACTGATAAAATATTAAGTGTGAAACTGTGAACAACGAGCTGTAAAATTCAATACAATACTACAGGTATAGGTTATATGTGATTCCTTTAAAATACTTAAGATGCAGGTTTTAAATGAGTTTAAAGTCTTTACATCACCAACATATTGAATTCGCTGAAAAAGCAAACATATCTGAAGTTTATACTTTGCAGGAGATCGTTGGGTGTTTGTTTGCGACTATTTTAACTAAATACTGTCAAAAAAGAATACACAGACAACAACAAATAGGCAGGGTTTAACGCAGTCAAATATAAGTCGGAGTTTATTCATTATGCATTGTAAATTTAGTTAGTCAAAACACTTATTAAAGTCGCGAATGTCAACGCAAATTGTTTGTCAACACATCAATGATTAAATTTATTCGTTAGTGTAAATATACCTTTATGTTTGTAGAGAATAGTTGAGTCTGTTTTAATCATAACATGATTAATATATCCGTTCTCCACAATGATAATAAAGCAGTACATTTCTCGATGCTAGGTTGCGTGAGAGATATCGTACTTGTCGAAGAAGCCGGCAACCAAACATCTCAACACACGAACGGGGACTATTCAACACCTTACATGACAGCCTTTCTGAAGGTACTTGTTTCAAGCCTTCCTTTTGGCTCCGCGGACAGCCTGGTGGAACTGTCTCTCTCTGATTCGGGCATTCGCAGTGTGTTGTCCCTTACAAACCTCAAACGACAGCCTGCAGACGGCGATAAATGGTAAACCGTTTCGACACAGACAGGACAACCTTGATATCGGCGGAATGGTCAATTGTGTTTCCAAAGAGGCGTTTAATATTAGGTCAGGCGACAGGCTAGTGTACCGAATGCAGTCGTCACATTGTGGATCACCGAGCACGACCTAGTACGTCAACTAGCGGTCAGATTGGCGGATTAGGTTCATGTGCACAGCATCATGTTCAACAAGCAAGCGGTGACGTCATTATCGTAAACATTGGACCACCTGACCACAATGTCGTCACTAAAATTTCGGTGCTTGCCACGGACGCAAGTCACGTGCTCTCGGTGGCGGATTATGACGCACCTTCCGGAATCAAAGTTACGCTTGTAAATCTTATTTGCAACTGATGGGAACATTGACTGCTGTCAAAGCTATGGGTGACTCTACAGTATATAGCCATATCATATCAACTATGGTAACCGTTGCTCTCTTTATAGTTGTAATTCCAAAATAAATTTGAAAAGATATCCTGATTTAAATGCTTTAAATGCGTTTCTGCGTGCATTCTCTTTTTTGTCTTATATAAAAGAATAATTCTTATTTTTTCCGACTCTATAAATAAAAGTATATTATATTATAAGCGTATCAAGCAACCGTTTAATTACAAAAATCGACAGGTAGATAACTTGAGAGGTCTATGTAAAAGATAAACGAACCACAAATCAGTGATTGTCATTTTGTATAGGAAACACGTTTAAGATACGTACAGCTATTTCACATGATATGGACAAAAACAAAATTGCCTTATGTATCAAGAACAACCAGAATTTTTAATTTTGTCCCGCAGTTCGTTATTTTATAAATGTATTATCAACTAATTTCTATTAGATACGTCGTAATTGTATCGCATTACCAATGGGTAAAATGCTATTCCCGAGAATTACGTGTTCGACGTTTATAGAATAACATACGCGAATCCTGCAGCTTTATAGCAACCATTTGCAAGAACATCAACGCCACATGTCGATTACACTATGTATGCAAATGTCCTGGAAATAGAATATAACAAATAAAGGTTTCTATTTGCGAATTATTTGACATTGGCTTTTTGTTTGGATTCATTTCATGTATTACGATATTTGAATGATACTATGACTCAAATCAGATTTAAATACATTTAGGTAAATACCAAATATACCAAATATGGTATAAGAGTGTTAACCGGGTTTAGTGTGTATCAATCAAAAAATTTACTTGCTGAGATATTTAAAAGAAAATCAAAGCATACATTTATGACATTAAAAAAAAGTCTAATGTAATTAAGTTTATCTCCAAGAGGATTCCACCTATTCATATTGATGGAACGCACAGTATCAACATAATTGTATAATAACGGTATCTAATTCATACTGAAAGTTTTAAACACCTTAAACATAATGCCAAATTAAAATATTGCTTCAATAAATGTACCTTTGTGTACCATTTACTTATTCATCGCCACGGTACATAGATAAATACTATAAATTGGTAGTCTTTTTCAACAAATATATTGCAAATGCCTTTAAGTAACACAGTACATTTCAACTTATTATATAAGAAAAATAGATGATAAATATATCATGTTTATAACAACAATGTGATGATTGAAAAAAAAATCGGTTTTCACATATCCTCTGTCATTACCCAACACGATAACTAAAATATTATCCATCTTAGTTGAAACGTAAATGATAATATATTACCACAAAGTGGACACGGTCGTACGTCCTTGAAGTATTGATCTTATCAGGATATCTTTATATTTTCAAAATAAACTTTTTTGTACGTGGGATACAAAATACTCAGACAAAATTGCGTTAGTGTCTTGTCATTCAGTTAAAACCGTCGAAGACTGCGTTGTAGCATCGCACTATTGTATAACCAATTTATTTATGGCGATTGTACTTCAATTTCTTAATGGTGATGTTTACACAGTTAGGCGAGTGTTTTATTGTTTTAGGGTTTGTTGGTTTGTTGGTGGAGGTGTTTTGCAAATTAAAGCGTACGGAGTCATCAACATTGTAATCCAATGGTGTATTTAATGGGATCTACTAATGTATACTACCGTAATTATTCTAGATTTTCGAACAATCTAAACGGATCTAATCTTCGGACACCCCCGTTTTTATTCCAAAATAATGCCTTGACTCAAATTTTTTGGACATAAGGGTGTGCGTCAATAATAATGACTACATTTTCTGGCAGTTCATTTTACAGTGTTATTTTACCAGAATTATACACTGTTGTGCTTATCTGGTGACACTTCGATCTTGCGTTTTTACAACTAGTTTAAGGTCTTTAAACCTGGCAGACGAATGCCTTACGGCAATTGACCATTACATTTGCATTATTTGGTAAATAATTATGTATACCGGTAATAGACAATGGTTTCACCACACAGGTTAAAGTAAAATATATATTAATGAAATGTATACTATAATGCGTGGTATTTTACTACCACGTGCTTATCGTTGAAACAATTGACGCTATAAATGTTGCATACCCTTACCCGATATTCCATGTATATGTTAAGAGTAACTTTAAATTTTCGAACACCTGTAATTTGTGTCACTTAACTTTCGAACATATTCATTTGATT
This sequence comes from Dreissena rostriformis, assembly GCA_007657795.1. NCBI lineage: Eukaryota > Metazoa > Mollusca > Bivalvia > Myida > Dreissenidae > Dreissena > Dreissena rostriformis. The sequence continues at coordinate 266,450 of VMBQ01000316.1, read as the reverse complement.
GAATATTGTTGGTATCTTAATTTCCGTACATGATGTTTTAAAATTATTTTTAAGTGTCCGAAGATAGTAATTACGATAAATAATTGATAAATATATTTGTGAGTTTGTATTTCAGTAGATACTCAAATGATCAAACAAGTAAACGCTTTCATCAAACGTGTATACAACTCCATATCATTGAAAATATTTTAAAAAAAACGTGTAATTGTTTTGTTATCCGTAAATGACGGTTTCATTTTAATACTTACAATATAGATTCCATTTATTGGCACTGTAAATGACAATAAGATAATTGAAGATCACGTTCATTTTTTATATATATATATTGTACATCTACATATTTTACATTATGCCATTAGCATTTAGGACTTAGTATCGCAATAAAGCGGTAAATATGCGCCTCTTTGTACATTTCATCTCCCAACAAAAAGATCGTTAGTAATCAGTAGAGAGTGCTATTAGCAGAGTAAATTATACTCTGTACATATTACACTTGAGTGAATATGTTTTCATATAGACATATCTCTGGCATATCTCATCTCATCTAATCATAACGAAAGACATCAACAGTGGTTGAAACTTATCCACTTTCTAATATAATTATTACTTCACATTTTACGGCGTGTATTTAAGTACGGTAAGAACGTTATTACTCGCTAATACAGCCCTTCAGTTGTTAATTGCTTAACATTAATGGCGGATCAAAGTAAGCGGTTGTGATTTAACATTTATAGATCCTATGAATACATTTTTTTATTTTTATTTTTTATTATTACAAAGTATTTATGTTGTGTTTGTGTAGAAAACGGACTGCAGCGCTTGTACAACAAGGTTCACATATATACATTGCAACTGACCACATTTTAAGGGAATGTCGAAGGGCCGTCAACCAAATCATCAAAATTGAAAGCTTTGTCATGATGTGTCAATGTGTGTATATGAACTGTTCATCATTTTGCATAGATTTTTACGTTTGGACAAATCATGATTTTAAACACGTGCTTGCAATTACTGCGTATGGAAAAAAAACTATAAGATCTTGCTCTTTCGTTCTAATCCTTTTTTTTTTGAAGAACGTGACTGTATATGCTATGCAAATGTAGACAATGTTTGTCCGTGAAATAAAGTATGTTTAAACTAAAAATGATTGTATATCGTGTGAGTCTAATTGCTATTAAATACGTTCATTCTATTTTTCTAACAAGTTCATTAGTAGTATGATTCGCATGAAACCTTGATAGATAAAACGTATGAATTATCTTATGTTAATATGTGTTGATGCAACAAGAATGTACAACATTCAGACACAGACAACACTGTCTCAAAAGGCTGTACATAACCAAAATATGGTTTAGATTGACCAAAGCAAGTAGAAACGTGTAAACGTCATTCGGGACGATAAATGCATGTAATGCATGTTTTAAACACAATTAGTTCATATAATTGTATTTGTTTTCCTCACTTATGAGTGTCGTGTCGATAATTTTTTTATGGTTTTCTTGTGCAATGCAATCCGTAATAAGATGTGAAAAGAAGACCTAGAATAAAAATAGCAGAAGGTACACGTTGGATTACGGCCTATTGTTATGAGCATGTAAATGTGTTTTTTGTTTTGAAAACGAACATATGTATTGTATGATTGCTATTAGTAACCAACATGTTTGGCAATGAATATAACCAAAAATACCTTCCAGAAGGTTTCAAATATCCACATTTTAACTGTTGCTATTTTTTTTATGCAATATGGTTACATTTCCGTTTGAATTGAAGCTTATGTTTAAATAATTATAGATAAAATTGTTCTTAAATCGCTTAACAAATTAACGCAAAATTCTCAAATATGCTCGATTATGTGTTATTTGTTATAGTTGGACATTGCAAATAAATACATTTTCTTATACATTTCGGTACTAGGCGTGAAGGCCCCTGTCGTAAATACAGTGGAAGGGACCGTTATTGGCTGAGGTCAGTACAACGCTAAGATTAGAACAGTAAACTCAACCATTGTATAGTCAGAGTTAAAAGATATCAGATACTGATATGAGATTCTTATGGGGAAAAATACACGGAATAACATTCCACAAAGAGAAGGCAGGCATGTATTAAAACCCTTTTTACGATTTCTGCAAAGATCTCTGCAAAGTTTGTAATTTTCTCCAAATGTCTCTGGCTTTCGGCAGTATATCTAATATTATCAAACACGGCCTCCCTTTCAAGATTGGTCGAAACATAAGTAATTACATCCAATCATTTGTATGACATATGACAAGGAACAAATGTATACATCTTTCTAGGGACGATTGGCCAATGTCAGTGCAAATAACCTAACACCATTCTTCGAGTATTCGCGAACTTTTATGTGGAGCGAGACGCCTGAGTTTCAAATAATTTCCAAATCGGGAAACAATTCACTTTGTTGTATTGTTTGAGGAAACCATTTACTTAGACAGTTTACCTAAAAATGGCACAATTAACAAATCTGAACGGTAGAAATTTAATACGATATATCCTGAATTGTTTAAGACACTCACAAAAATACCTTTTGCATCGACCAATGTTGTTGAACATCTTGAAAACAAATATATATCCCGATCGGGAAGAAAAATGATAAGAATAGTGACAAAAAGGAATTTTGCCAATCAATCAATTCAATTCAATCACATTCAAATTCATGGATTTAACAAGATACAAAATGCTCTTTTTTATTTTTGGTGGTACAATATATTCAACACATGTTCATGTACCAATTTAGTGTTCGTGTGTCGTATGAATAGATATTGTTTCAGGAAATGAAAAAAAAGGCATTTTGTATCTTGTTAAATCTATGTTACCAGAGCATATCTAGCGTTGAAATTTTATCTATTGCTATAAGAAACATTGATTATTTACGGGTTAACTTTATTATACGAAATATTCGTTGATACTGGGTGTTAATGGGGCTTTAAAACAACGGTCACAGTTTGTCTACCTATTACTATGAGTGGTTTCAATTGCCAAACTGTCAATTTGCGTTCAACAGAATGGGGAATAATCGCACAAAATGCACGCGATTGCATTTCCGTCAACAAAGCACATGTACCTTATTGGGAATTTAATAGACTTAAATAAACAAAAATATGTATTATAAGAACAAGATTAATAACATAAACATAACCGTATAAAACAAAACGAATGAGATCGAAAAACAAATTATGGACTAGGCTAACGAATGCTTTGTATATGCGTATTCACATATTAATCTGTAAAATATCCTGGAACGTATTTTTTAAATCTCTAAAACAGACAAATCATTCAATGTGAACAAGTACAAACTCGCTTTAGTATGCAAATGAGTCAGTTTATATCATTACTGCTAGCTACATATTGTTTTCATGTTTTTAACATTGACACACAATACGTTTTTGTGACAATTATGTAAATTTCCAAAAAAGACTCGTGTTTTTTTTTAATTAAGGTTTGGGAACCACACATGCTGATTGTGATATATATCAGTGATAAAAGTTTGAAAACTGTTATTTGTCAGTTTTTGTGGAATTAAAAACGTTGTTTAATAGATATATTTATTTGGTGATAGATTCGTATAGTTTAATTGAACTGCTTTTAAATGCGGTTCTTAACACTCTTCTTTTTCAATATATTTAGTGAGAAAATGCCGTTCGGTATTTGTAGATGTATGCCCAAGTGAAGTAATTCATTCCTGTAAACGACAATAGCACAGTACACGGAACACTTATACCAGCCACTTTGAAAGAGATATGCATCTTAAGGGGTGTTGCGGCAGTTTATTTAACCGAGGATATATTTATGGCAACACCGATGCTATTATCACAACCCAATAGTTTTGTTATCAAAATCATCACACATTTATGACAGAGTAGGTTCATAATAGGTACTCAGTGGTTCGATCCCAGGTGCGGTTAATTTTTTTTTATTCTTTTTTTCTTTCTTTTATTTCACTCTTGTTTTTTCCTGGAGCTCTTTAGTCCTGTTGTTTACATTAATCAATTTAAAGCATTTAATCACAAACTTCAAAACATTCCGAAATCTGTCAACAAGTTCCTGTTATGGATTATTAAGGTCGAGTTTGATACTGTATGGTCTTATGTTTGTGATTAAATATTGTTTATGTGTTGTGTTTTAGTAAGCCGTTGTGATCCCAATTAAGATTGTAAACAATCTATAATGTTAATGCATATCTCTAACAGTCTATGTACCGGTACTTGGGTTTCGCCTAATTGCTGTATTTTAGGAAATTTGACATAGACGGTAGGGATAGTTAAACAAAAAAATCTCTGTTAAAAGTGCGGTGACCCCCCTTTTTTATTTTTGTTTTATGATAACAGTACGTAGATGAACATATTTGAGCAGTTTCGCAACAAGTTATTAGATAGAACGTTTTTAATTTCCATTTTTGTGTTGAAATAGTAAAAAAATGACGTTTTTTTGGGTGACATAAAAATTATAAAAAAAATAAAATTTCTTNAGGACACAGAGCACCTGTAGTATCAATACATCAATTTAAAAGGACACAGAGCACCTGTAGTATCAATACATCAATTTAAAAGGACACAGAGCACCTGTAGTATCAATACATCAATTTAAAAGGACACAGAGCACATGTAGTATCAATACATCAATTTAAAAGGACACAGAGCACCTGTTGTATCAAAACATCAATTTAAAAAGACACAGAGCACCTGTAGTATCAATATATCAATTTAAAAGGACACAGAGCACATGTAGTATCAATACATCAATTTGAAAGGACACAGAGCACATGTAGTATCAATACATCAATCTAAAAGGACACAGAGCACCTGTAGTATCAATACATCAATTTCAAAGGCTGTCAGTGAAGTTTTGGTTTCTATGGCAACAATTACATTTTACAGCAATTTAGTTTGAGAAAGACTTATATAATATTTTTAAGCGTACCGGTAGTCTTTCACATGTACAATTCAAACATAGTTTTTCATCTGTTTCGAGTTATTATCGATTGATGTATGTGATAATGTTAGTATGTTGATTCTATTCATGAGTTGCTGGATAATTGACATCACATGATCATCCCCTTTTGCTTATCAGGCACCACAACATACTGCTTACTTATGTTTGCACGTAACCAAATAAAAGATCATCACATTATATTGATAAATATTGATATTTAAAGAAACAAATAACTTAACCATATCATCTCATCATCTCATATTCGTCTGTGATCCCCTCTGGGAGATAGGCCGGCGACCAGCTTCCTCCAGAAGTCTCGGTTCTGCGTAAGTATCTCCAGCTGTCCCAACGTCTGGCCTTTACTATCTAGATCTTGCAAAATGATATTTTAAAGTGGTTGTACACGACAAGGCAGTGTTATCGTTCACACCAAACTGCTTCGCATTATAATTACATAAAAATGTATGTATGGTTAATCTGAATGACTTAACATTAGTTAAGATTATACAGTTTTAAAAACTTTGTTGTTTTATTTAATGCAGGTCTTTATAATGTATTAAATTATCCTGAATTATCCCGAACGCAAGTGTGTATTTAATAAGCAATTACGGGCATCCTATGTGTGTTCAAGTTTAAGCATGTTGGGTGTGTACGAATAAAGAGAAGCAATGTTTTGCCGTTGTGAACCTAGCTGTTAAACACAACGAACGACAAAACTTGTTGCATATGCATTCAACGTACATAATTTTAATTCTTCGAACATAACAATGTTTGAATATTATATATATACATAATATATACGCAACCTTTGTAAATGTTATAATGCTCAACACACTCTGCAACTTACTATAATTTTAAAACACACAAGTATATCCGATGTGTTGATGTTGAGAGAAGTGTATAAAAGACAGAAGAGGAAGCTGCCGTGTTCGGGAATAGCAGTTGACAACACGTTTTTACACCATCAGGCCAGTAGACGGCGCTACCATTAAAGTAATTTTCTTTGAATGTGAGAATATAAAAAGTTTCAATGTGTTGAAGTTACAAAATAGTAATGCAATTTACATTAACATCTAGTTCTTACTTTAACCTTAATAGAAATATATATAGACATGTGTGTGTTTGATGTTAATGAATCACATTGACATTTATAAAGATATAATATATGATATAGCTTGTTAACCTACACATGTTTTATGTCCTATGACGCACGAATAACACCTCCCCTGAAAATATACTTTAACATTTATATGGTATTTACGAACGTAATAATGTAAAGGCATCCTGGCTCTTAATTGCGCAAGCCAAGTCCTGAATTCCATCGCACTATTAATTCACATTCATGGTTATATTGGGTGGTTAAATCAATACAAAATGAAACTTCCTGAAAAGACCCTGCGGCGCGATGTATTGGTCGTTCAAACAGACCAATCCAACAATGTGAAAGTATGGCTTAAAAGCTGTATTATGTAAATAGGTCAATTGATATCGTCATTGCAAACGGAAATTTGTTTGGACACGAAACTCATATTCATGGCGATTATGTAAATTACTAGAAGAGACAATCCCGTGCCCATTTTAGTTTAGAATATTTAGGCTCAGCCATCTATATGATATTGTATACCAGTTATATCAGTTGGATAAATATAAAATGCCATTGCCGAAATGGAAAACCCTACTTAAGCTAAAGATAAAGCACGTCTTTGTTATTAATACGTTTATGTTTATTAATGGCATTCCAGTAATGTTTAGATAAGCTCATAAGAGCACCGATTTTTGCTGATATATGTGGGCTTGACAAAAAAATAAACCAGTGTGCAATATGTACATCAAAATTGTATCACATTCTGTCATTTTTCAATGAGATGTGTACGATTGGATACAATATCAGGTGAAAAGTAAAAAGACTTCCCAATTTGGGTTTAATACTTTCTAGATTTTAAGTAATAAGACTCTTTAAAGTAGTTTCTTGAGTCTCCGGTGATGTCGCATGATTGCCATCTCAGGGACACCTCATAAAAAGTGAGCATTGCATTGTGATCAGAAATAAATTGCCCTATAAATGTATATACACAATGCCTAATATATTTAATGCCACGGGATTATTGTTAGTGCCTCACTTATAAAACACTACTTATATTTATTTCTGTTTAATGACATGCGCACAATTACTGAATGAGCATCTCTGATAAGTCGCACACATAATAATAATTATATAGGCACGTTGATTGTCTGGTGCACTACCTTTCATATTAAATCAAACATAAAACTTGACTCTATGGGCAATAATAAGAATAAAAGATGCATGCATAATGAACAACAATGCATGGCATTTCAAGCTTGCAACACTTGCCTTCTAAAGTGTTACAACTGAAGTCCAAGAAGAGGTTCATTTCTCAGAATACTATGGAATGTTAAAACCCATAATCATTACATAATGTTGTATTAGTACGAATTGTCCAATACAATTTTAACGTGTCTTTTGAACAACCTACATATGTCAAAATGTATTAATCCGGTTCAGTATAATAATAACAAAAGGAAATATTTTATTTAACACCATAAATACAATTCTGAATTTAAACAGAAAACAAAAATAAAACATACTTCTAAAATATGATAATAATACTATATTATAATAATAATAATAATATATAATAATAATAATAATAATAATAATAATAATAATAATAATAATAATAATAATAATAATAATAATAATAATAATAATAATAATAATAATAATAATAATAATAATA
>VMBQ01000316.1:157410-258643 GCA_007657795.1 Dreissena rostriformis | reverse complement strand
GATTATTATTATTATTATTATTATTATTATTATTATTATTATTATTATTATTATTATTATTATTATTATTATTATTATTATTATTATTATTAATAATACAAATAATGATAATAATAATAATATTAATAATACTAATGATAATAATAAATAAAGAGCATTGCAATCAGAACCATTTCTCAATCAGTTGAGGGTACAGATCATGAAAAGAGATTTTATGTTGTATCAGTACATAGTGTATAAGTACCAATACAAGTACCAATACACCGACTAGAATACCACATTATGATGATAAACATTCCTCCAAGTAGGCACTAAAGGGAATAACATAACGTGTGTGATACAACGGAGCATAAGATTAAGAAGCAAATCGAAAAGGAACAAAAATCAAAACTCGAAACACAATAAATGTCAAAATGATTTGTGTTTCTATTATGACACTTGTAGACATAATGTAGCCGATTAAATCAATGTCTTGAAATTGGTAAATGTGGCTTGGATTAACCTTAGGGTTAATTATTTGCTCTTGCGGCTATATATTGGCTCCTTTGTGTCGTTATATCTAGCACAAAGTGGATATTATATTAAAAGCCTCGTGGAATGCACATCATCGAATTGTTCATCCCTAACTAGAACTGTAAATATCCGAGTGCATATGCATTACAATATTTATTTCAAACAACCTCTGATTTGATTTCAGTTTTTAAAATGGTATGATACTTAATTTATATTGTTTTGCAAATGGCTCATTATCACTTTCATATACTAATCAACGTTATGGAAGTCTTTTTAAACTATTTAAAATGAAATAAGGGATTGGTGACGATCCAAATGTATTATGCATTTTTCAACAGATTTTCACACTATGTTAACATCCTTGCGTCCATTATAGGTCCACACGTTTAAATAAAATGTTCAAATCATTACGGCCGTTGAAACTCAAAGGATGAATAATACTGTGCGTCTCCGGGCTTTCTTATTGTGTCCACTAAGCATCGCTGTTCATTTTAGTGCAAGTAATGGTTAAATATTTTCTCTTTGTTTAAACAATTTTTAGATTAAGTATTAACTTAATCTTACGCGAAAATGCTAAAAAAATCTATATACATTCATCTTGAGTGTTTATTTAACTTTAATTAAAAACCTGCATCCGCTATATCAAAGATTTCGAACGACCTGCAGTTCCATCCAAAAAGCTACATCATCGCATCAAATAACAACGTTTTTAATATATATTCATTCTTTAGTTTATACTTTATCGACAAACTTTAAGAATTATATCAATATGCATTTATTCTTGAGTATGTATTCATTTAAGATTAATTGTTCCATGCTTTTCATAGCCAAGCTACAGGTCTACGATACGTTTCACGTCAAAACGATAGTCTATACCAGAATATGATAAACATGGTGTATATATTTTTCAAAACTATTTTAAACTTTACAGAAAGACGCCGAAGAGTGAACACCATACTCTGAAGTTTTATCAAAGTCAGATTGCTTTTCTCAATACTATACCGACACATCATTAAGACGTTAGCACACACACACACTATCTTTATTTCTTTAACTTTAAATGCTAATAACAGACAAGGCATAATCATAAACATCGCTATTGGTTTTGAGACTGTGTTCTGTCACATGTTTTTCAATTTACATAGTTGAAAGCATGTTTTTAATATCAGAGAAATATGGGAAATTATCTTCTATAATCAGACTTGTTCTTTGTAAAAAGTCTCGTTAAGACGTTAGCATAGGCACTACGGACTTAGTCGAAATAAATAGTTTCTTCCTTCAACTTAACAATTGTCCATCAACATAGATTCTTGCACTGAAGTACCATAAACTAAAATACATAATGTTGAAATGCATAAAAAATCAAAACATGTTCAATTAAAGATATAACATTTCATTAATATTAAAATATTTTTTGATAAGAATATAAAACAAAAGTTTTGATCAACAGCTGGAAAATCGTGAATTATTCCCCCTGGTTTGTTACTATTGTCTATACCATCCATTCAACCGTCACATCCTAGATAACCGAAAAACTGACTTAACACTTTGTTTAAACTAATGATATATTTAAAGATAGTATGTGCTATACGCTATGCTGTGTTCAGCTTTAACGTCGGTTATTTTTATTTGAGACCAATATGTGGAATGAATATATTGGAAGTAAAACGAATAAAACCCTCTTTATAAAATTCATATTGAACTGCTTGAATGAAGAGAAGCGACGCCTGGGCTTAGAGGAAATCGATGTTAATCGCATCAAAGACAAAAAACAAGTCTACTGATTGGACGTAGAAAATGTATTGAAATCATCAATACGCAACGATAACATACATCCTTGTTGCATAGTTACGACGGGTGATAAAGCTGATAATGGCTTGTGTTACTTCGAGGTTTCTTACAATTAAATTTCAAATCAGAGATAATAAAGTCTCCAAAAGTTGTATGTAACACATGCAAATCAGGAACATTGAAAGATTGTCCTCATAAAACAACTCTGGTATGAATCCAAACAGGTCACTTTTCGTTTGGTACATTAAACAGTAAATCCTATGCGAAAACATATTACAAATCGGGTTTATAACAGTTCTGGAAAACATACGCCATCCATGTAGAACTTAATCAGGCAAACATAATGGTTTAGAGGTCACGGGCACACAGAACTTCACAAATTATTGGTAAGACGTGATGTACAATTGCACATATTGAGACAGATTGTCGTCAGTTTCTATTTCACTGATACACTGTTCTTTTCAAAAGTAGGTCCAGGATTGAGAAATTGCAATATGCATGGCATTATTTAAATTTTCCTTTCTTTTCTTTTTTGAAACGCATACAGTTCAAAACACAAACCTACAATATGTAAACATGTATTTGCTTGTGTGCACATATTCAAACAGTATCTTCTTTTCGACAATAAAGACTAATTAAAACTCTTATTGTACCAGTCTGGCCAGAAATGCGTTAATCAGGAGTCTTGATTGTTGCAATCTTATAAAGATTTCAACTACGATACCTGGCATCAATGATAAACAAAAAGCTTCGAAATTATTGTTAAATTATTGAACGGATTTTTTTCTTAAATACGAATGGTACTTTGTCCTTGTTTACCACTCTAAGAAAGCGAAAAGTAAACTTTCTCAACCTTGAAAATCAAATTAGTGACGGAGTTGCGTCTAAATATAGTGTGTCACGGTCAAATGATTTATATTCAGCCCGTAATAGAAATGCAAAAAGTTTTTAGATATTCGACGATATGCACATGGAATGGTATAAATAAGGTACCCTGTAATTTTATAACAAGATCATATATTATAATATTCTGTAATGTCAATACATTTATTTAAACATGTGCATGTTATGTAAGCTAATGAAGGAAATAAGGTTAATCGATAAAATGAACATTGGCAAACAGATATATCGATGTATGTATATGTTTATTTTTGAAGAATCGAACATCGCATTTCATCAATGAACCCGCGCATCAAAACATCCGGGTAGTTAAGGAAGTTATGTACTTGTTCGAACGCTATAAGATGTAAGCTAGTATATGCTATATGTGTTCGTTTCTTTAACGCCATTCGTTATCCTATAGATTGATATCATAATTTTGCCGCATCTGTATGTCGTTGATGCATGTTAGTTTTAGTTAATATTTAGATATCTGATGAGCTTTTAATTATCATTATGACGATTTGTATTTTCAGCCTTGTCAATCAAACATATGTGTTGCTTAATCCATCTCCACCAATGCTGTGACATAAAATGTATGATGCATTTTTATACCATTTACTAGACTTGGTAAGACGTGACACCATTTATTGGCCTATACATGAACCAAACTAAAGCAGAATTACTACACATGGGTAAGTGTTCTGCCGATCACAAGAAATGTGTTCGTCTATTTTTAAACAGATTATTTTCAAAAACCGCCGACTTAATATGGACGACATATGTAATCTTCACAGTACGCATGGTGTAAATGAATTGTGTTACAATCTAATTCATAGAAAAAATGCTCACAACACAAATTCCGCTCATCAATATGTTAGTTTCTGAGGTTTTAAATCTGTATTGAAAACATGCTAAAGAGTTCTATAACTGCCGTTAAGAAATAACTCTGATATTTACTAATATGTTCATGTTGTCGGTACCAGGATGAACATCGTAAATACATTACATTTAAATTGCCCGACAATCATTCTTCAGTTCATGTTGTTTATATTTCTTAACGACCATAAGAAATAAGGCGGCAGTATGTAGACATATGGCCATAACACTGAAGATTCTATGTTTATGGCATGTTAAACTCACATTTATTGCCCATTTCAATAAAGCAAATGCACATCAAAAGATATGTCAAGGCAGATGATGCGATGTTAACAAGCTGGCCGCAAAATATTGCGTATTAAAATGAGGTTTGGGATTAAAACATGGTAAACAAAACACTTACAAAATGAATAAATAACTAAACATTCTTAAGGCCTGCAATGTGTAAACCTATCCTCTTTATTTTGGAATGAGCGGAGAAGCACACGTACTACACGAAAAAGAAAGTTCTTCTATGATAGTGTTGGTTAATGATATATTGTTTGTGACACGGAGTTACAAATTAACGCTCTTTTAAAACTTCAAAACTAAAATATGTACATTGAATATGTACTGTATTAAACCTTTTCTTAATAATATTCTGGTTATTACTTTATACATATGCTGTTAAATATGCTGAGATTAAAGTATCGCATACACAACTACATCAAACAAATAAGAATACAGGCTGACGTGTTTCTATTGTAGCAAACAGTATCGCCACGAAAACATCAAACAATTAAGAATACATGCTAACGTGTTTTTATTGTAGCAAACAATACACCTCCAAAAACTTATCTAGAGAGGCATTAGTTTTCTTATCCACAGAATTCCAACTATAAGCATATAATGATTAAAATTAGTATTCCCGTCAGTTAAATTTAGTAGTGTATTGGCAATCCGGCATTCTGCCTTTGGCCCAGATCATATATACAAAGAAATATGGTCAAGGCCGAGATACATTATAACATATTTAAGGATAACCATAAATGACAATCAAGAAACGTTTGCATAGTAACAAATAATAACGGTCAATGCAAAACATTGGTGTGGAGGGGTTTAAACCTGTTTGAGGGCTAGACGAATCTCGCAATTACCCCTGAAGTTATCACAAACCAACCGCGAGTCTGAAATGATTGTCATAATAACTTTGCCGACATAAATTTAAACCTTAATGCCAAAACATGACGCAGGAATTGGATATTTTACATTTTATTGTCATAGTGTCGTAAGTATCAGAAAAATATTAATAAAATTAAGGGATAGGTGTGAAAGTTATGTGCATAAACAGAAATATGGTGCATCTATAAATGCATGAACATATAAAGTTAGCGATTTATGTTCTGAAATTTGCAAAACGCACTCGGTATAAGAAAGATCGTAAATATGTTTCATCCACGTGACACAAAATTGCGTACAGCCTTTAAAGACTCAAATATTATACTATCAAAGAAATGAACGGGGATGCGTTCTACTGCATTCACACAGAACAAACAATAAAACTCCCGATACTATATCCAATGAGAAAATATTTCTTATCTACTACTTGTTTTACTGAATACCAACTATAAACATGAAATGAACAAAATGGTACCGCTTTGAAACGGTCCAAGAAATGTGAGAACGGCTACATGTATTTACCACAATAATCCTCCAAGGAACACTCGTAATAACCCCCATATATGAGTAGGCTGTCTTATAGTCAATGTTGCATGGTGTCTTGTAAACGTGCATCGCTATATATAACAAACATAAAAGATTCCTAAAGCAAACTCACGTTTTAAATAGATTACTTGAAAGATTTGAAACGCGGTTAATATTGTTTGCAAATGAAGATTATTTAATAGAAAACCAATCAACACATTGCAAAATGAGTGTTCTTATGATCTATGGAACATTTAAATAACCTATAGACAACACACTAATATTGACTGTACACATTAGCGAAATTGAAAATAGTAGCTTGGCGATAAGTAATGGATCATATATATTTCCTATGCAAATGGGAATAATAGATTTCTGCATCGATATTAATGTCGTTGCATCGCATCGTGGACTTATTTCGGATTCCTTTAAAGATGCACTTAAGCAATTGTTCACAAAAGCAATTGTCTCGATATGTTTACGATGAGCCATTGCATTTTATAATTATATATATATATAACACAATAAAATATTACGTACACCATACACATAAACATATAAAATACAGACATGTCGAATGAGGCACTCCTTCCTTGCTTTTATGCAATTATTTAATCGGTTAGCGTCTTGAATGTAAGCTATCGAAAGTAAAACATTTAAAATGAAGACAACAATCTTATGACGCAAGACCCTTGAAAAGAAACACCCAGAAAAAACGTTAAAAATGGACGAAACAAAATCTAATGATGGTATATGAACCATGACCTCCCAGCCAGCAATGATGTATGACATGAGTTTTACAAATTGACACATACCAGTTCAAAACTGAACATATCCAACGACAGTGATTGTCATGGCAGTTGTTATATTGATTTCACAACAATGTTATTCAACTACATTGGTTGAAAAGAGGAATTATACGGGATGTTAATACATTTCAAATGGATAAAGCGTGCTTGTATAATCCGGCTTAAAGAGTTTATATCACTATAATAAATGTCAGAAATAACAATTTAACTAACAACTAATCAGATTATGGAATCTGGAATTTAATATGGAATGTTGTATCAAACCAATACCCTCCAAACAACTGTACAATGAATCACATATGAAACTCTCTCTCTCTCTCCATCTCGTTTCACCTTTTGAACCAGGAAAGCAGCTTTAGTACTGAAATAAATAAATGGTCATTCTCAAGGCGGCTAATACTTTCAAAGATAATGATCATTGAATTGATTTCATAATCTAGACGCTGTTTTCGTCCGGAAATTAGAGGCACTTTATGTCAAAATAAAATGGGTTTGTTATTATCTTGCGATGATCGTCAACACGCAATGTCCTGCATTGATTTTTTTTTCAAGTTGATACGTCAATCATACGTTAAGAATTGCGGACAGATAAAAAGGATTGTATACTGTGGATGGAAAAATATTGTTGTGTAAAAATAAACCTAGTATCTGTACACATTTGGAATTTTGATTTAAATATTTCGTAATAATAGTCTGAAGAAACTTGGTTAAAGTTCCAACATTAGGCAAAGCCCAATTTGGCGATATGTACTCAAGAACGAGGTGTAAAATGTTTATGAGTAGCACAGCATATTTATGCGGTATAATTTATAGGAGACAAAACACAAAGCGTACCATACATTAAAACAACACTGATTGGAAATTGCTTATGACATTAAGTCAAATTATGCCCATTTATATATTGGCAAATATATCGTGAAGGAGTGAGACAAACGCGAAAAGTTCAAATAACAATGACGTCAGCGCTAAAGCGTAAATAATTTAACGTTTTACACCGCACTCGGGCGGCAAAATTTGAATTAACATTTAAATAACTGCAAAAACAGACAGGCGCACTCGAATGAAATAATAACAATGTATTTGAATATGACCAACATATTTACACCGTTTACGAAATTGAAAGTTCCTAGTCAATATATCGCACAGTTAATAAAGACACGTGATAAGATTGAGTTCAATAAATTATCGCAGATACAGTCCATTTTTTATCAGTCCAGTTACGACACCGTTTCTTCTGCGATGGACACTGCTTCGTAATGGAACTGTTTGCGACTTCCGTCCGTCCGTGTGTCCGTTACTAGAACCCATCCGTCCGTGATAAGGATAAATGTCTGTACCTTATCCATTGCGACCATGTGTCTTTATTGTGTTTCATTATGACGTGTTCAATTTTGCTTATCTGTTCGCTCGGAAATGTGCTGATGTTCACGTAAGGCAGTGGGGTTTCCGCGTCTATGCCAAGACTGAACATTACATAAGGCTTACCTTTCTTTCTCGATAGTGTTGAAGTGGGACTGCTGATCGAAAGAACCTGCTTAACATTTCTGGGATGAATATGCGCTATGATCCCCGCTCCCGGCTATTGGGTTCGTTGGCTTCATTATGTTAATCGCATGGTTCGTTCACTGTGTGTTTGAAGATGGAAAGGTTCAGACAGAATGTAACCCAGTGTACCGCAGTTGGTAACCCCAAACTATGCAATTGTGTACACGTTTCCAGTAAGCGTCGTTGCCATTTAGCATGTCTCAAACGTCTCATGTGCGGATTTTGTGTGGGCTAGTTTAAAACACGAATGTATGTAACCGAACCTACACACTGATGTAAGTTATGCATCGGAACTTCTAATTAGGACGTCGATCGAGATCCGCTCCTTCCGGTCGGTGATCACGTACACTTTTGCGGATTTCATGATTTGCACATCTTGCAATGAACTTCCAAATGCTGCTAAATAGATTGTTCTAGTCTCTTAAAATCCTTTTTTATTCGCAAGCTTCTCTATGATAAAGCATCTCAAGTTGGTTGAAAATATAGTTGCTTGAACAGTTAACGTTTTAACTATTTTTGTCTGACAGCCGTCTACAGAATGCTATTACTATAAGCCTGCGTCAAGGAGGGCATAATCGTGTTTCCTGTACCGTTTCATGGGAATGGATTAACATATGGGCTCAGCGAAAAGCTCGTTCTCTCTTCTATTCAGAAATGGCTATATGATGTTGCGACTCTGTTGTGACATTGACACAGTAAAACTTTATATGAATAGGATAGACAGTTAAACATTAAAAATACAATTGCATATGTTTCACAACTTTACCTCTTGCATAAGTGGTTTCGAAATTGTTACTATTTGTAGCTAAGTGTTCACTCTCGAAAACTGACAGGTGGTCTTCCAACGCTTGGTGTTTTACGTCGTCCTGACTTCTGTCCAAGATTCTTACTTCCGGGATCGAAGGACGCGGTCAGCATATGAGAGCTGCTAAATGAAAGCACATGCACTTCGCTTTCTCGCATAATGGAAATCTACTTCTTTATTGCACATTTAAGGTAGGGTGGCTATCGACGACTTCTTAAGGGATACTCTGTTTAACTGAAACCGACATCTTGTCCCCTATAACAGGAAGCAGAATATACCCATATGTCAATCGACAATCGCCTAACGATTTCACTCCTCTAATCTTCTCTAACCGAGAATAATAATAAAAACATAAACATGCTGTTAACAAGAACATAACCCGTTGTTAAATAGCAAGCACATACATTTGAAGGACCCAACATATAATGTTTACCTCAAATGCTAGGCGATTCGTTTGAACCTTCAAAATCGAGTTTAAACGAGTAGGTCCCTAAGGACAAAACTTTCCCGGCATAGTCATAAATGTTTAGGCAAGCGTCCAAATGAACATGTCACAGAGTGAATGATATAATAAAACTGTGTATATTCCCAATAACATTCTGTATTGCAAGCAAATATACGCGTACATCAATTTGCTTTTAAATCACAAAATGTAATAAATAAGTATACGAATAAAGAAACTCCAGATATTGTATCAGGAGAGAGCAGGAGAACAATTATTGTAAACATTTGCTTATTTATTTCATTTAAGGCAAGCGGCCAATCGCCTACCTAGCTTTTTTCAAATCTCATTTAGTGAATAAAATAATAAATCCAAAACCAAACGAGTTGCCTTATCGGAAGAGGAACACTTACTGAATAGTGACAATATCCGTAAACAGGGACGTCATAATGACAGCATTTTTAGGGTGTGAAGGACACACAACTGATCAAAAGCTTGGCTGCAATTACTTCCCATATCGCGTATCGTTTGTTTTAAATGGAATACCGAATGGGTTAACATGTAATCATATTTGATATTGATTACCTAGTTTTATCAATAAATGTATTCGATACTTGATCTGTTCATGCCAATGAATGTCTTTGATTTATATTCATATTCAGATATCAATTCTACTTCATAGAAATAACGTTACGATTACTTTTACCACACACGAACGCGAAACTTTCGCTTTGCATTATATAATTCATTCACGCTCATGTTTACTAAAAACATACACGGATACCGAAACAATTAGGTAACTTAATAATTATTTTCTTTTTCAATGATTTTGATTACATGGTTCGTTAGTAATTATGAATATACATTCACGCTTTGTAATCTGGGATTGATGTTCGGCCGTTTCATGGAATGATCTGGAATATTAAATATAGAATGTTAGGTTCTGAAATCTTTTTAACGAGCCGATGTTGGTTTTTACATTTCTTGATTACTTCATAATTACTTAGACAACTGTAATTATGTTGCTTTGGTTAATATGACACCATTGAGTAAATAAATTGCAATACATCGAATGTATATTTTCCTTAATTGTTTATGTACATGCGTGCTTAATGATTTGTATAGGTGTGTAGAATTTGTGCTTCATTGTGCGCTAAATTTCAGGTCAGGCTAGCCATCAAGCCCCAAATACGTTGCAAATGACCAGCAGATTTGCATTTCTCTCCTGGTAATGTATCTCTGTAATTCAAAAGTGGTATAACAACAAGATATGCCTATATGAAGACATGTTCACACGTTTTCCCACACACATAATTATATGCATATACAAATGCGAACGACCTAAAAAGAAATAAAAAAGAAAAAATACCGTGTTTCTATCCATTTCACAAAAGCCTTTATATTATAGTTATTGGTTAATACAAACAAAAAACTTTTCAAAAATGTTCAATAAGTAAGAATTAAGCTAAAGCACCCATTGAAACTGTGTCCATACTTGTTTGTCCGTTTCTCATTTTTCAACTTTCTTATAAATACAGACACACCAAACTATTTGTAGTGGTTATTGACGATTTTAAAGACTAACAAATATTATTTCTTGATTTTAAAATCAAATATAAAAGTATGTTTAAGAATATTATTCATGGAATATATGTTTCATGAATGATTGAATATAAGTTCTTACGTGAACAAAGCATACTTAAAGACCCATTACTACTGAAAATCAACGAAAATTTCGTACAACATTTCGTAAAATAAAGTTAAACAATTAACAATCAGTGTTCCTTATGGCAATTGCCGATATTGCAACGCCAGATGTGGTCTGGTTTCATAGATGTTTGTAGATACAAAATGCTCGTTTTTAATTTTGTTTTTTGCATATTTAATTCCATTTTAATTTCCCGCAAAGATATCTATTCATACGACACATGAACACTAAAATGGTGCCATTTTAGTGTTCGTGTGTCGTATGAATAGATATATTCGCGGGAAATTAAAATGGAATTAATTGTGTCACAAATAAATAAAAACGAGCATTGTGTATCTACAAAAATCTCTGTAATCATACCACATCTAGCGTTGAAATTGTGGCTATTGCTATAAGGAACACTGATTGTTTAGGTGTTTACTTTTTTTTACGAAATACTGTACGAATTTTTCGTTGATTTTGAGCGTTATTAGGGCTTTAAGTTATTTTTTTTGTACAAAGTTTACCATCAGACGATTCGTCCTCGAAAGAGGTCACCCTGCCCATGTTCAGGACCCCTGACTTTTTTAGTATGACTTTATCAGTATCTATATGTAGTCTTTTACACAATCGGTAAACATGGGTTCCGCTTCACAGCAAACGATCTTCACCAGATCTCAACTTATATATGTCCCACCAATATTTCTTTGGTGTGCCTCATGAAAACAAAAAAGGCTCAAAACTACAGCTCGAAATATACGAAAAATGCATGTACCATTACATTAGAAGGGTTTGGTCAATATTGATGTCGCTTTGCAAATATGTTCCTTCTTGTCCTTTACCAAATCTGCAAATATGGCTCCCCATTACAGCAATCGTTGAAAACAAGATTTAAACCATACATGTCTTATTTCTGTCTCAACCTTTGCTTTCATGTTTGCTTAATTTTTAGTTATTCTGTTTCTCTGTTTGGTATTTGTTTGGCTTTCTTGTCTTATTTAATAAGGTAAAACATGGAAATTAAGACTATGTTAAACTTATTTGATTCGGTGATTAAACCTATTCTTTTATATGTTTCAGAAATATGAGGAATATATGACTTTCAAGAAATTGACGCATTACATTAAACATTAAGTTCTTTCTTTTTGATAATAGAAATTTTGTTTGGATTTGTTTATATAGCCTGTGTACTGTAGTGCATAATATTTCTTCCATAATTTGTATATATTAATGAAGAATGCAATGCTTTTGGAAATGAACTTAATCAAACGGCAATGAAAACGCAGACCTATATTTGTTTGAACCCAGGTCTCAATTATGCCAATCATGGTTTCCCAATATTCCAAGTCATATTGTTAAATATTAGGAACACATCTGTTTCAATAAATACTCTCAAAGCACCAATCTGGCAGGCAACCAATGCATTGCGAATCTGTTATTCCTCGACAACAAACATCGCAAGAATATTTCATAGCATTATATACCTATTTATATAGTCTTATCAGCTGTCGCCATTTGTTCCACGTTACCGTCTGATATTTGAATGTATTGGACGCGCATGCGTGCAACATATTCCTTCCTTTCACAGTCCGAGTTTAACCGAAGATATCTGATCATTTAATAGAATATCTTTCATGACAAATCGATAAAATCATAATGATGCTAACACTATACAAATTGCTGAGCTGCATAAACGTTGCTTAACCAGTTCAGTATTAAAACATGCTTTAACATTATAATTAATCTCTGCATATTTGTTGTGAAACATTATGCTTACAGCTAACGTCACACAATTTACTTAAATGACGTAAACGATGTGAACTTAGCCAAACCTTCAACATATAAACGATGTTCTTAGTATAGTGCATCTCCATAATATTATAAGGACACACTAGGAATATTTTGAACGTAAACTTTGTTATAACAAAATTGACCTTGATCATAACTCCACCGACCATTTATGGAACACCTTTGATTAAAAATATATTTGTATAAAGTTTCATTCCATAAGCTCAATTCGTTATTGTTAAAACACTAAAATCGCTTATATACAAATGTTGACCTAAACCTTGATATTGTGACACAATCGCATGCGGGACATCAATATAAGTTGTCCATGTTTGTAATGCATGTATTTGCATAGCACCATTCGATTCGCGAGTTTTTCTGCGAACACAATCTTTATATGTTTAATAATGGTGACCATGACCCGACTCGATGTAATTCTAATCGAGGTTTTGATATTAGGCTTAAAGGCTTAGTTTAAGGAAACGTTTATACCCTACCCATGTGGTATTCCAGTATGAATATTGGTACTTGTAATCGGAATGTTTGCCGTCCTTAAAATCTTTTATCATTATATTTTCTCTCAGCTGACTGAGAAATGGCTGTGACGGATTTCAATAATGAGCTATTTCATTACCGATCTACACCGCCATGTCCATCAACTTATATGTTTATCAATTACGTTTACCGAGGCTACAGTTTCTTGTCGAAGTGTTGGCGTCAATAAATACTTTGCGAGGATTCTTATCTGTCTGGCTCAACGGTTGATGGATACGTTCAATTATTCGTATCGGATTAAAATACGTGTTGGGTCTATACTGCTGTTGATTGGGTGGGTTTAATATATAATGTTTATATTTTTACATGTAACAACTTTTGAGTATTGTTAACTTTACATTACAAATATCATATCATAAAAAATAATATGTTATACAAACCTCATAACACAGCACATAACTACTAAGGATCCTCCAAAACCATGTTCCCAGTTTTGTTGTTGCCGAGGTTAATGAATGATAGCGATAAAAAAAAAGTGCAAACGATACCAGCGGTATTGTCAATAGCATCAAACTGCTATTATACAAGCCCGATCTTCAATATAATTTTATCTTCGCCGTTGACAGACACATGTTAGATTATATACATATGTACTTTCTTATGTGTGCCTTCATTTTGAAGAATAATTACCCCCCCCCCCTACAGTGAGGTTAATGGGTTAAAGCGTTAATGAAGATTGATGTATTATTGATGCATTAGATCCGTCAATTTATTCTGTTTAGCTATTTATCTACAGCACTTGTAAATTAAAGAAAGTGAAAGCATGAGGTGGATTCGAATTGGTTCTCAAATTTGGACGTCGATCTGTCAAACACAAATATTCTCGTTCATATGTACGTTGTAAATTTGAGTTATGACACGTGTTAAGGTATATTAGAGCCATGTTATAATATGAATATTGCAATGTGTTGGTTACTTTAAATATTTGAAAAAAAGGGGCTTATCAGTTTAATCGTATGCGCTGGAATATTGGTTATAGATAGGGTCGATCGTAAAGGAATGGTTTTGAAAAAAAAAACTTAATTTCCAAATTGACGAATTGGCAAATGTGGTTTATGTCGAACATGAAAAAAATATAAACATAATGTGCATGTATTGTTTCGTGTGTAACCCTAGATTAATTCAAGCACACATATAATCCTAAATTGGATATCATTTCGAGACGGAATACAACAAACTTCTATAAACAGAAAAAGAACGTTTATTGACTGTAAGAAATTCGTATAGAATCAAAATGATTCTTATCAATGTTACAATTTGGATAATATATAATCGTTCTAAATATTATTTCCAAGCATAAGCAGCTATTAAAATTGTTTTTGAAAAATGATACCAGTGTTATTTTATGGACGCCTAGAATAATTACGCTTTTAAAAAGCGTATAATATATAAATAAAATACCATGATATATTGAAGACAATAAACATTTGCATTTAGTTATTATTAACCCCGATGCTGAACAAATTAAGATGTTACGATATTTAGACATAACTGGTTGTTTGTTGTCATTTTTCGACTGCTGTGTGTATTATTTAAACATATAATATTAAAATTCAATATATATTTGCTTTCTTATTAAGTTCCTAATTACAAGTGTTCTTATGTTTCTTATGCTATTTTTAACTTACATGTTCATTCTAAAAACATAGTTTTACGGACACTTAAGTTCAAGTATGTTCGGGTTGGTATTGTTTGTTGCTTGAATATTTTTTTTAAATAATAAATTAGTCACATAACTGTTTTAAAAATCTAGAAAAGTAACATGCATACATTTGTTCGGCTATTACCGTTTTTCCTTCCGTCAGACCGTCCCTAGCAAAACTGGAATATGATATTTCTTAAAAAGCACTGAATATATTTGAATACAACTTGCTATACTTAGATAAGGTCACAATATAAACGGCATTTTATTTATTCTGCGCTGTTCGCTCGCCTCTGATAATAGCGAAAATGAATAAAATATGTGTTCAATTTATTTTTTATTGCGATCTCATGCTCCAACAATGTGGACCAAATTCCGTAGAACAACTCCATGCGTTTTTAAGCTCGTGAACTATATTTATATGTTCTGGGCTGTGTTGTGCATATCTCTGTTTGTCAATCCCTGCCGCTGTTCGTCAATCCGTCTCTTGTTATGTCGTTCACATGTTTATTACTAAGTGTATAAAGATGAAACGGCTTCTCGTGATACTCGTGATATGAGTTTTTCGTGCTTCTTTTAAATCATTTAATTCTTTGACAGAAATTAAAAATCTAAGAAATTGATTTATTGCAAACCTAACAATATTTAAACTTGATTTTCATTGATACCATGTGCTTAATCATAGTGATATGTATAATGAGTGTGCAATTGTTATTAATTACATTTTTAGTAATGTGTATTAGTTTACACAAATGTATTCTCCAATATTGAAGAAATGTGAGTCGGTAACATATTGAGTTGAAAAATTTAAATTGAACAAAAACAATGGAAAGAAAACGAATCAATTTGTAACTGTTACAATGGAGATATACTTACAAATACATGTAATTGTACAATTTTCTGCAATTTGCCGAGTAATAAGTACTCGTAGATTCGGGATACAAACTGATACATCTGAAAGAACATTTCAGAAAAATATTCAAACGTTAAAAATGATCTACGTATGTAGAATTGCGGCGAAAGCGGCGGTTTTCTTTCATTATTGTTTTCAGCGCTAAGTTCACTTTTGCATTGTTCTTTTCTTATTTTGAAGACAACACAATACCTACAACAGAACAACATCAAATTCCAAGTCTTATTTTCTCTGTATATTACTTACATAAATTATAATAATTTAGATTGATAATACAAGAGAACAGCATTCTCGCGCAATATGAACGTTAAGCAATGCTGTTATAAGTGAAAATAACTGTGAAATGAATTTTTGAGTTGCACATTCTAGTTTAATACAAATAACCAAAAAATGAAGGACTTAGCAAATATAGTTTCATTTTAGGATATATGTATCAAAATCATTGAAAAACAATACAGCATCTGTAGCACTTGTTACAATTACCGAGATATTTAATCTTTCTCGAATCCCGGAAAAAGCATTTTTTTTCTTTCTTTAAATTTTAATTAATATTTAAGAATATAAAAAATTCTTTTCGTGTTTGGAGTTGTGTAGTTCTTTGCTGTACATACAGTAATGAAAATGAAAAACTTATTACGAAAATCGATGAACAAGTCCCTAAGATTAAAAATAATATGTGCTTGTACTCTGTAGTATCAAACTCCTCATATTTCCAAACATAAACTCGAATTGCTCAAAGTCCCTCCTGTGATTGATGGCTTTAAACAGCTTGCAATAGCAAAATGACAGTTATAAACCATGAACTAGTTGTTTTATAAAAATTTCCAGTTTGTCTAATTTCTAATTCATACGATGCATAACAAACATATTTCATATTAGTAACACGAATTGAATTGTATTCTTATGTATTCAGACAGTAGTAAATAAACAAACATTTTAAATAGCCGTTATCAACTTTAGGACATATCAATTACTAACTAAAACGGTACACGCAAATGCTAATTCGCGTACAAAAATTGAAAACTATAGTAATATTAAAAATATACTATGTACAAATGTACAATAATAACATGTTTATGCATATTTCGTTTAACTGTGATATGCATCTTAAATGTCAATTATCACGCACATTTCATTTCATTGCTTAATTATTGGTATTCTAGTGGAAAGCATCCGGATAATTTCATGATACACGTGTGGATGACAAGCGTGTTAAAGAATGCGAAACTTGTTGTTGCAAACACGCATCCATCATCGTATTTTGTAACAGCTTTTACTTGTCTTGAATTGACAATCCTTCCTGGCAGGCCATCGATCAATATTTAAACGAAATGGAATTAAACTTACAAACGTATTAAGCTCGGTTCACACAATTGAAGTACCTTGAAGACCCCCTTTACGTACATCTTCGACACGTTTGTTTATCATAACTAAAACTAACAGTTTTAAAGATGTTCTCCAATGTAGTTTTGATAGATATTGCATGTCTTATTTATAACGGTATAATTCCTGTTTCAATTTTATATTTATATATGTCATTTCCTCAGAGGTTTTTTCTCAGAATGTCATGTCATCTATACAACTATATCTGTCTGTATGTAGAGCTTATCTTAACGGTCACTGTCAGTCTACGTGGTAATTTGATCTCTTATGAGATCTTAACAAGACTTCAACTGTGTTATTTAATCCAAATTATAAAACATTGAATAATGCGACGCAATTTAAACACTTTAAATATGAATAAACAGGAATATTTCCCAAATACCGAAAATTAGTAATATATCAGGATATATTTATTGTCATACATGCTCAATGGTAAAGTATACAACTAACCAACTTTAAATTTATTTTAACCAGACAAATATGCAGATTAACAGTTGTATGCTGTCATATGTATATTATTTCGATAATTACGTATGTCTTTACCTGTAACGAGGTCTAGCTTGTTTGTTAAAATACACCCGTACTTGAAACGCAACGAACAACTTAGTATACCATTATGTGAACATATTTTTAATGGCAATTACTTAAATGCTTGCAATTTTAATAATTTATAACTCATAATCTCATTGCGTATAAATTCATGTTATTATACAATAGTGCAGAAACTTTATATTAACTAGTCTCAGTATAAGCATTCACTCCTTCACAAAATGCACACTTCGACATTGATGGAGACCGGAGCAACCGCAACATTCAGGTCTCCTTTTCCATTAATTAGAAGTCATCAAATGATTCTGAGCTTTGTGGTATTGGGCAAAATCTCTACTTCGTTTAAAATGAAAAATTTATCCGTATCAAAGTTATTTCACGCAAACTTATGATTTGTCATGGTTTGACTCTTCAATACCAGTACCACTGTGCAAAAGTGTATGTTTATAATACGTGTGAAAAAGAAAGTAGGTTTATCCATAATTAGTGCGCATCAGCAGTGTGCACGTTTCCCTTTGTAAACATAACACAAAGTAATAAGGGGGACTTTGCGTATAATTTTTTTTACGATGAATTGGCCACAAATACGGATAATGCGCTTATCGCAAACATTCGTGTCTAAACGATCTAACATGAAATAATACTAAAATGAATTGGCTTCTATGTCATAAATATATACGTTTAGGTATCCTTGCAATTAATAATCTGCAAATAAAATCATCAGTACAATATAATGCAACAACTGTGTCAATTTAAAGTTAGTTGTTTAAAATTTAAATATATAATTTAGTTGATAAACTTTGGTCTATTTTGTTGCTGTCTTATTATTTGATGTTATTTGTGAAAGCATAAAAAATGTAAACTCGGAACTTTATTTTAGACGATCTTCAATGTTTTATCACAATTGTTGTAATTTATATCGTTTGATCATGTCTTCTCTTTTGTATTGTTAAACATGAGTAGCATTTGGTTTAATTCGCATAACTAGAATTAAATAGAATTACGATAATTGTTGGTTTATTACTGTCACAGTACGATTTTCGTAAAATGTATTCGCCTTTTTATAGAAGTTTTGTGTGAATTCGTCTATTATTCCATTAAGCGTATTTTTAACAGATGTGTGCAATTTTTATAATATCGCTTTAACAAGGCAGTCACACGTACAGTTATATTCGCCCACCATGATCGCTCTTAACTTTAACAGTGACGTTAAACGTGAGCTGGATTGACGGCCTCGTGTTTTCTGCACATTATCTAATATCATTAACATTTCAGACGAATTTAAAGAAAATTATGTTAAAAGCACAGAAGATATAAGTATAAAGGGCTTGACACTTTCAAACATCAAGTGCGAACTTGACCTAGATTTAGCGTGGCAAATTATTCCTTCGACAAATTGACTTAGTAACGAAACATTTATATTTTATGAACATCAGACGAACAAATAGAGGAAATACTTACAAACAGAATATGGAGAATCCACCAGTTGAAATTCAAGAGTGACCGGTCCATGCCCTCTGCAATCATTCAAAGGGTACAGGCGATATGGAGCGGACACAACAACAAAAAATACAAAAATGGGAGGACCATCATTTTGTAAAGCCCTAAAACCATCACTTCTCGGCGGAGAATTGATACAAAGATATCTATATAAAACGCATAGCCCGAGTCTAAAACTTCATAAAGTACAATGACAAGGCCAATTAACATGAAGGTCATAAATGAGACATGGTTGCGTGTCAACTTTTAAGATATAAAATATTCATTGAAGGAATGGCGCAAACGATCAGCATATTATAACATAATAACGCATTAGTGTAACGACTTTGCTTTTAAAGATTGGTCTGCTTTAAAAACCTATTGATTCTCAAACAAATCTTACTTGAAACATCATGGTTACCAATCCCAAAACATCATTGCATGTATCATACAACTCGGCAGTGGATCAATTACAAGAATGTTATTTTTAAGCTCGCATGACAAAGAGATATTCAGGTCCACGTAAACGCGTGGAAATACGGGATTTTAGATCTTCAATTTAATGAGAAGGTTTGATCATTTGAATGCTTTTTATAAGAAATATATTTATGTCCATTCGCGCAGACCGATGGAAAAATATAACGAAGCTTTTGTCAGCAAAATTCCAAAAGAAACTTGAACGTTTTGACCGAACAAACTTCAGAATTATATGGGATGCAAATGATATCAACAGAGTCATAAGTAACATCCGATATTATTATCTTTAATCATGTGTTTTATGTGCTTGTTACAAATAGAATCGATAATATAAGACTGATTCTGTACCAAAATCAATCCTTAAATTCCAAACTGACAGACGTGGTTATTGTTGAATATAACAATATCATCAATTTAAATGCATGTATATATTCGTATTTTGCCCTAATTTCGTACACTCACACAGATAATCCTAAATTGGATATCATTTAGATGGCGACATAGAACAAAGTTCTATAAAACGAAAAAGAAAGTTTATAAGAATTTCATATAGATTCAGAACGATTCGTATTAAGTGTTACAACTTGGATAAAACATTATCTTTCAGAATATTATTTTCAGGTATAAGTAGTTATTATAATTTTGGGAGAAATTATACCAGTCTAATGTGATGGACGCCTGGAATGATTCCCCATTTAAAAAGCTTATAATTTAAAAATAAAACATCATTATTTATTGAAGGCAATTTACATTTGCATTTGATTGTTTTTACCTCGAGGCTTAACCAATTTATATGTGCCAATAATGAGATATAACTTTGTGTTATTTTATCATCTGCTCTTTGTATTATGTAAAATTTAATGTTTAACTAAAATAAAGATTTACTTTGGTATTTAGTTCCTCAATACACCTGTACTCGCTTTTCTTATTCTATTTTAAACATACATGTCCATCCTAAAAACATACATAGTTAATGGACCACTTTTATGGAAAGTTTAGTTGAAGTCTGTTATGATAGGTTTTGAATGTAGCTTGAATATGTTTTTTTTTTTCAAATAAATAAATGAAGTTAAATATATGTCTTTATTGAATACAAAATTAACATGCAATAATGGTTTGCGATTTAACTCATTCCAGACCGTCCCTGGCAAAACTGGATCATATTATTCCTCAAAATGTACCGAAGATATGTGTATACAACTAATTATACTAAGATAAGGTCACAATAAATTTGTCAGATTTTGATCGGATTCTCCACATCTTAAATTGAAATGGAACTAGTTTTATTTTTAAATTTATCCCGCATGTTTCATTTTACCCAGCATCCAGTTTCTTAAATGCAGACTTGTTGTTTTTCTTTTCATTTCGGTTAAGTTTACCAATTTTACGACATCTACATTTTATTGTTCGTTACACAGTAAAAGGTACAAAATGGCAGCATTTAATATGCCGAATGCGCTTGGCAGAAATATTCAACACAAAAGTACAAATCATATTTTATCATGCGCTATATTACGCCTCTGATAATAGCGAAATAAATATATAAACAAAATGTATTGACTTTTATTGCACTCTGTTGCTCCAATACTTTTTGGCCAAAGTCCGTCAAACAACTGTGCATTTTTTGTGGATTTATATCATTATGCTCGTGAAATATATGAGCCTCGCTCTGTAAAAAGGGAGTTAAATGCACGTGCGTAAAGTGTCATCCCATATTAGCATGTGCAGTCCGCACAGGCTAATCAGGGAAGACACTTTCCGCCTTAACTGGATTTTTGCTAATAAGAGTCTTTATTTAAACGAAAAATGTCATAAAAGTGGAAAGTGTCGTCCCTAATGAGCCTATGCGGACTGCACGCGCTAATCTGGGATGACACTTTACGCAAATGCATTCAACCCCCTTTTCACATAGCGCGACTCAAGTGCATTGGGCTGTATTTTGCGTTTCTCTGTCAATAAATCTCTGCCTCTGTTCATGAATCCGTTTTCTATCGCTCACGTGTCTATTACCAAGTTTATGAAGATGAAACTGCTTGTATTGAAACTTCCATAATGTGTCCATTATGGGTGAATGCACAAGTGATTTCAAACTCTGAATGGGCAATTTTCGGGAACAGTATCATATGTTGAAAACACATATTTCGCAGTTACAAAACAAACGTAATAATAAACTGCATAGCTGATGTCAGGCCTTCGCTATATGAAGTTTCAACGCAACGCGACCACACGCACCAATCCATAACAGAAATTGAAGCCATCAGTATTATGTTGGTATTATTTACAAGAGCGCTCTATAAGTGCATTCATTCATCTTCAACAATGAGTGCTTCGTGCTTCTCATCACTCATTTAATACTTTGACAGAAATTAACAATCTAAGAAATTGATTTATTGAAAACATAAACATATTTAAACTTCATTTTCATTGATACCATGTGCTTCTAAATCGTCATCGTGATATGTTTAATGTGATGTCATTGTTATTAAATAATCTTAAGTAATTTGTATTAGTTTACACAAATGTACTCTTCAATGTTGTAGAAATGTGAGTCGGTAACATATTGAGTTAAAAGATTTAAATTGAACAAAAACAATTGAAAAAGAACAGATCAATTTGGCACGGCTACAATACAGATAAACATACAAATGCATGTAATTGTACAATTTTCTGCAATTGGCCGAGTTATTAGTACTCGTAGATTAGGGATACAAACTGAAACATCTGACCGAACATTAAAGAAAAATCTTCAGACGTTAAAAATTATCTACGTATGTAGAATTGCGGCGAGAGCGACGGTTTTCTTTATTTATTTTTTTTCAACGCTCAAGTTCACGTGTTCGTATTGTACTTTTCTTATTTTGAAGACAACACAATACCTACAACAAAACAACAACATATGCTCTGTATAAAACTTACATAGATTATAATAAGTTAGATTTATAATACATAAGTAAAGCATTCTCGAGCAAGCTGTTAAAATGCAATAGGCAATTATTTAAAAATTACACTTAGTAATTATTGCATCATATTTAGAAAAGAGGAGACGCTAACACGAATAGGCTAGGTTATTTAGTGCATTATATAAGTACTTTAATGTTATTAGTTTTAAGTTGTATTTTTCAGTTTTTAACAGTGGTAAAATAATAAAATTTAAGGCCAGTTAACTTACACATTGCTTGACCGACGTATATATGTAAGCGCTGTGGATGTACTAATTCAAAATCCGTTCGCAACTTACAGACATTTGTCATACATGAATCACAGATTAGGGCCTTAGAAACAAATGTCAAAATATGCTAAAAATCTTAATTAAATCAACCCATAAAGTCCGATTGCCAGTGCAAGACCAACGATAACGAGACGTGTATAATGGCGAGTAAGCAGTTAATTGTCCACTTTGATTTAACACTTTTCACATCATTCAGTAAACATTTCGCCGCGTACATGAACTTGATATGATTAATTAACTTGCTCTGCACACCTGTATAACAATACAAAACATACAGAAGTTAAACGTAAAATAACATTGTACATTATGTTTGAGTGTTCACTGAAATGTTAAACAATTGCTTAATCATTTGAGTACATTTGAAAGCCCCTGTGAAATAAAATGAAACATTCAGGCGGATGCCAGCCTGTGGATAAAGAAGAGTGTAGTGGAACACTGTGATTTACAAGCACGCATCCATCATAAGGTTTTTGTTATAGCTCTCACTTGAAAATATTTCTTTCTTTGCATCCATCGATCATTCTTTCATAGTAATTATATCACATCTTAGATGTTCTTCAGCTTGCTCCACAGAAGAGCTGAAGTGCCGTTCAAAAGCTCTTTACGAACATCAGCAAGACGAGCCAATGTAGAACATTATCAAAATGATTGGTCGATATTTAAATTGATCCTTCCAGGAACTTGTGTATGTCTCTTATTTGTAACGGCTAATTGAACATATCGGTACCTAAAGAAATCATAAATAATATTTGTTTAGAGTCTACAGTACGAAGTTTAGCTGTGCTATCAACTCCATTAAAATTGCTTTTCTCCAGTAACTAATATGCATTGTATCATAAATAAAGGTATACTAATGTATTGGCTCTTTCTTCTTTTTGTTTGTACAAATTTATAAAAAATATGGAATTCTGAATAAATTATATTAACAACATAGAGTTAAACATGTAAAATTAATACTTTTCTTATTGTGCATTATTCATTGCCATGATTTTCGTTTTGTCAAAATGGCCTTTTTAAACACTTCAAGTAAACGAGCGACAGTAATAATGTTTTGACCTCAATCACAACTATATAAAACAATTTAAGTCCTTGCTATTAAATTAACCAGGACATAATTTTCTGGTGTTATTCATAAGAAGTCATATATAACTCAGAGTCTGTAAAAAATGTATCGCAAATTGTTATCAAGTGAGACTTTAACTGAATTGAGTTGTGTAGTATCATCTAGACACATAACCAAAACTCGACACAGCTGTAGAGTTAGACAACTCCTGAAACAAAAAGTAACACGATACAGTTTGTAACACATATATTCCCTTCCAACTGTCTATGAAATGTCATAAAATCATTCTTCGACGTCATTGTTGTATAAAGTTAAATCCAAATAACCAACATCGTATTGCAAAATTGCTTTTCGTAACTTGTTATCGGCTGTTGTCTGTGTGCAACTACTGGTAATGCCTGTTTAATATTGTAATGATACACCAAGTTGTAAATGAGAAATAATAGTTAACATTTTCGTTTATAGAAATAATTGCTGAATACCGTTTTTGTTCATACTATTTAAATGTGGCTTTAGCTCAAACAAATGCTAATAAGGTCTAGACCTAGTGTGGAATGAGGATACTATATTTGCAAATTTATATCTTGTTTACAGAGATCCATCTGTATATCCATTAAATCTAAACAAAATAAACCCATGTCTTCATATTAGTTAGAAATGATTCTATTAGTCAAGCGACTGAACGAAAAAACGGCATTTAGAGTCATGATCAAAGACATGTTGAATGTCCTTTGCAACTTTCCAAATTAATTTTCGATAATTGAGTATAGATCACAACTTATTTGAATTGCTTTTTATTTATTATTTATTCATACCTGCTCTGTAACGTGCCATCTTGGTTTACACTGTCACTATGTTCCTTCTTGTTTGTTTTGGTTATATGAAATGGTATATTACCATTAAGTTAACTTTGATTGACTTGGTCTTTTCTTCATTCAACGAAATCAGCAATTGAGAACGAATGAATGCAAAAATTATTAAGCAACACAAATGATTGAAATCAGATTGATTACATTATAATTGTAGTATATTGATTGATGTATAATGTTACCATGTGCATAATGCCTCGTTATTACATCCATTTTTTAAATGTACAAAACAATCAGCATAGCACGTTTTCTGCTGAGCATATGATTGGCATACAACTAAATTCATAAGAATTCAGATACATTCTAGGGTAGTGGAGTCAACTGTTTCGCTAATATGCATTAGCTTTCTTGTAAAATGTACGATGACGTTGCATTATTAATAAACAATCAAATAGTATTAAAATAAAATATACATGTATACAAATATATTATCTGCGATTTATTATATGTTACACATTACATAAAAAATAAAAACATACAACTGGCCGGTATCGCTGAAACGAGAGGTTACTAAAACGTGTTGCCAAGCAACGACGAACAAACAATTCGTTAACAATGAACAAAAATGTTATGAATAATGACTGTTTACTTGAAATCTTTTAACATAAATTATAACGAACGCAAACGGCAATATACAATGATTTTTTTTATATTGCAGTTATATTGTTATTAGTATGCGTTTAAAAATGATCGGTTTATATGACACACATCCCGAATCGTATTCTATGATTCAGTTCAATTCAATTCAAGTCAATGTTTTATTTAAGTCTCATCCATTTCATGTATATACTAATTACAGAGCATTAAAACATACCTAATAATATGAAATTGGTCATTCTATGTAAGAATTATAAGAGACTATAGTTTTCACATATTTGTTATCTATATACATATAAAATGATATTTAAGATAAAAGTTAAGTTACCATTGCTTATCCATAAGTAAAAACTGCCATAAGATATAATGAAGTAAAATACTGACACTGCAAAAAGTGTCACTAACGCGCATAATATAAAATGAATTAAGAAATTCATTATCACCTCTGACCAGGTCGGAAATGAACTGATTAGCAATGGTTACCTACGCTTATATAAAAACTAACAGACCTTGTTTACTAAGACCATAGTGACATTATTTACATTTTAAAAACCATATCAGTTAAAAGTTATAACTAAGAGAACCCTCTAAACGGTGACTCCAGACTGGTAGAGACATATTTAGCAGAACAGACATCCAGTACATACTTCTTCCGAGGAAATAAGCAACCCTACCCAGTTTCCCAGAACCTTCTGTGAGACTTTATACAGGATTTGGTCTCCTCAGTCTGGGTGCACACCATTAATGGGAGGTATTTTGCACTACCTAGCATGTTACAACTGTGGATATAATAATGAAAAGGAAAACATACTCCAAAGTAGGTCTCATTAAAGGTTTAAACCTTTTTTGAGTAGATGTATTTTGTCCTTTCATGAAGAATAGAATAGCAGGTTTTGGCTGAAAAATACATAACATTCTCTGTAGTAAATATATATTTCAATTTTTAACAATCTTACATGGCATGATTTTCAGGATTTACACTTAAATTATCCATTAGCATTTTCCTTGCATCAAAATACAGCGGACAGTGAAAGAGTACATGTATTTCATCCTCGATCTTATCTGTACAATAGAAACAAGTTCCATTATATAGCTCTATATTTTCATACCGACCGGTCTCTCACCTAAGCGGCGCAACACCACACCTAAACTTAGTTAAAGCAATTCTATAATTGAATCGTAGTTTACCGCTAATTATGTTTCCGTACCAAAATCTACTTTAAATAGTGTATACGTTCTTAATAATGTCCACAACAATGCCATTTTCTTATAATAAATGTGTATGCAGCAGAGATTCCGTTCTCTCCAGTTGCCTTGCATCTTTGTTAATGACAAGGATCTCTAACAAATATAACAAATATTAAACGAACGTTTAAAATGATTTTATTACCTTAGACATGAATATCAATAATAGGTGTTTTAAAATTATCATAACTGTTATAACTATTAATCTGTTTGGCGTATTGTTGCGATGGCCACTGAAATATATGCACATTTAGCCATTTGCGTTTTCCATTTTATGATTACCTGAGCAAAGCCGCGTGTGTTTTTTTTTTTTTTCAACGCAAATTGCAGAAATGAATGGAATCTTGCCCTTGCTTAAAATTTCTAGGAACGAACATTTTGATAACATTTACACACGCACACAACATGCATCCTTACATTATGTTGCAATATACAATTTAAGGGATGCGTTTGCTTATGCAAATCAGCTAGCTAGTATGTTTTCATGTTAAATGAATACACCGAAAATACGAACGTTATGGTCGACCACATTCTAGCATTATCTAAGGCTTTAAGAAACAAGTATTATTCGTAGATGGGAGAGAGCAGCTTGTAAATGATTACATCTTTAAGTGGATGGGCCTAAAACGAAAACAAATTACTACAAAAACGTGTGCTTTGTTGTTTTTTAAAGACAAGTTTAGAAAATTGGTAAACAGACCATGTTGAAAACAATCATCATACATTATTAAACAACTTTATTTGGTGCTGATATATGCATTTAATACCAAGTGACTTTAACCATAGTCCGCTGAACGGATGCTTAAACAACGCACTGAACAGAAAAAGTGTTCTTTTCTTTTTTAATGAAGATGTTTATTAGGTTTCTAAATACCAGTTGTCTGTGTGCCCTTTTTTGAAATTGAAAATAGTCCGTGAAGCAACTCTGTTATAAATGAAAATAATCATGAAATGTATTTGTGAGGTGCACATTCTAGTTTTATACAAATAATCGAAAAATTAATGAAATAGAAAACTTCGTTTCATGTCAGGATATTCTCGATCAAAATAACTAAACCATACAGCATCTGCAGCGCTTGTTACAATGACCGAGATAGCGGATATTTAATCTTTCTCGATCTCAACAAACGCACCTTTTTTTTCTTTAAATTGTAATTATTTTAGACTATACAAAATATCTGATCGTTTTTCGAGTTGTGTTGTTTTTTGCTGTACATACATTAATGAAAATTAAAATGGAATTACGAAAATCGATGAATAAGATTAGAACCATTTAGGTGCTTTTACCCTGTAGCATTAAACTCCTCATATTTCCAAACATTAACTGTAATTGCTCAAAGACTCTCTTGTCATTGATGGCTTTTTAACAACCAGAAATAGCAAAGTGATAGTTATAAAGATTGAACTAGTTGTTTTATAAAGAGGTCAAACCAGTTTGTCTAATTACGAAGCATAACACACAGATAAGTAACACGCAACGAATTTTAGTGTTATGTATTCAGACACTAGTAAATAAACACACATATTAAATTGCCGTTATTAACTTTAGGATATATCAATTACTTAAAGCGTGAACGCACATACTATTCGCGTTCAAAAATTAAATATAAAAACTATAGAAATATTAAAAACATACAATGTACAAAAAGTACAATAACAGCATGTTTATACATGATTCATATCACTGTGATATGCATCTGAAATGTCAATTATCACTTAAATTTCATCTGTTGCTTAATTATTGGTATTCTAGTGGAAAGCTTCCGGACATTTCCGTGACACACGGGCCGATAACAAGCGTGTTAAAAAATGCGAAACCTTTTGTTGCAAACACGCATCCATCATCATGTTTTGCTACAGCTGTTACTTGTTTTACTTGACAATCCTTACTTTCATGCAATCGATCAATGTTTAAAGGACATAAAATTTAACATTACACGCGTATAAAGCTCGTTCCACAAAATGTCAGAAGTACCTTGAAAAACCCCTTTACGAACATAAGCGACCCGTTTGTTTATCATACCTAAAACTAGTATCTTAAAAGATGTTCTCCAATAAATTTGTATTGACATCGCATGTCTAATGTATAATTTAATATTTCAATTTAATATTTATATATTTCATTTCTTCAGAGTTTTTTTATCGAATTCGAATGTCATTTTATCTATACAGCTATATGTAGAGCTTATACTCGAATATACAGATACTGCATTTCTATTAAAATCATATAAAAAAAAACGTTGCACATTATTACTGGTAATAATTTAATTGTGACTTTTAACTTGAGCTGGATTGGCTGCCTCATGTCTTCATTGCCCATTATCTAATATTATTAATATTTCAGATGAATTTTATGAAAATTATTTTAAAAGCACAGAAGATATATGTATAAAAGACATGACAATACATGTTCATACATTCAAACTTCAAATGCGACCTTGACCTAGAGTAAGCGTTGTTGTTTATTCCTTCGGCAAATTTGTTTAGTAACGAAACATTTATATCTTATGAAAATTAGAGGAGCTATTTACAACGATTTGGAGAGTAAGATATTTGACATTAAAGAGTGGCCGACTAATGTCTTCTGCAATCGTTCAAAGGGTATAGGAGATATAGACCGGACACAACACATGATATAAAAAAAAAACAGGATGACCAGCAAATGTGTAACCCCTAAAACCCCCACTTCGAGGCGAAGCCTTAATACAAACACCTCCATGTAAAACACGTTTTTCCAGTTTAAAACATCATGAAGAACAATGCCAAGGACAATTAACACGAACGTCATTAATGAGAACTTGTTGCGTGCCAACTTTTCAACAGACTCATAAGTAACATCCAAGTGCTTTTATTAACGTATCTATTCAAAAATGTGGGTTTATTTCATATAGTATTTACTTTTCAGCCTATTATTTGAGCCGATCTGAAATAATTATAAATTTATATTTGAAGACATTGACTGAAGCCGACACATATATATTGCATTATATACATATGTACATTCATTATTGTGCCCTCATTTTGAAGAGTGATTACCCTCCTACAATGAGGTTAATGGGTTAAAGCGTTAATGATAATTGAAAATAACGTTATGATTGAGCTAGGCTAAGTATTGTAAATCCGTCAATTTTTTGGAGAAACTTCTATTTATCTAAAACACTTGAATGATAAAGAAAGTGAAAGCAAAATGGTGGATTTGAATTGGTTCGCAAATTCGGACGTCACATTTTCGAACGCAAATAACTCGCTTTTAAATAAGTAATAGCGTAGTTTCGGGTATAGTGAAGGCATGTTCGAATGTTTATATTGCATTATTGTGGTGACTCAAAATTCGAAACACAGATGCGTGTCAGTTAAATCATGTGTTTGATGTGCTTGTTATAAAAAGAATCGATAACATAAGACCGATTTTGTTACAAAATCAACCCTTTATATCCAAACTGACAGATGTGGTTTATGTTGAATATAAAAAATATTATACATTTTAAGTACATGTATTTATTCGTTTTTTTCTCTCATTTCGTACAGTCACACAGATAATCCTAAATTGGATATCATTTTGATGGCGACATACAAAGTTCTATAAAAAGAACATTTATGGACCGTAAGAATTATATATACATTCAGAACGCTTCTTATCGAATGTTACAATTTGTATAAAACATTATCTTTCTTAATATTATTTTCACGTATAAGTAGTTATTATAATTTTTGAGGAAATGTGTATCATTGTAATTTGATGGACGCCTGGAATAATTCCGCGTTAAAAAAGCTTATAATTTCAAATTAACTCAAGGCTGAATCAATTCATATGTGCAATAATAAGACATTATTTGTAGACTTGCTGCTATGTGTCATTTTTTATCTGTTATTTGTATTATGTAAACATTTACTGTTTAACTTCAATATAGATTTGCTTTGGTATATATTTCCTTAATTGACCTGTACTCGTATTTCTTATTCTATGTTAAACATACAAGTCCATCCTAAAAACATAGTAAATGGACCACTTTTATGGAAAGTTAAGTTGAAGTCTGTTATGTTAGGTATTGCATGTGGCTTGAATATGTTTTTAATAAATAAATGAAGTCAAATATCTGTATTTATAGAATATAAAAGTAACATGCATTAATGTTTGGCAATTTTCGTCATTCCAAACCGTCCCTGGCAAAACAAGATCAAGATAATCCTCAAAGAGTACCGAAGATATGTGTATACAACCGCAACAAAACTTAGGTAAGGTCACAATAAATATATCAGATGTTCGTCGATTTGCCACACCTAAAATTGAAATAGAACTAGTTTTATTTTTAAATTCATCCGCATGTTCCATTTACCCAGCATTTTATTTCTCTGAAACAGAGTTGTTATTTTTTTTCTTTGCATTTCGGATAAGCTTACATATTTTACGGAATATACAGTTTATTTTTCGTTGTTCAGTTACTTATACAAATGGCAGCATTTAATATGCCGAATTCGCTTAGCAGAAATGCTCAACAAAAATGTACACATCGTATTTTATATAGCGCTATGAGCTCGCGCTGATAATAGCGAAATTAATTAAATTATTTGTATATTGACTTTAATTGCACTCTGTTGCTCCAAAACTTTTGGGCCAAGGTCCGTCGAGCAACAGTGCAATTTTGTGTGGACTCATATCATTATGCTCGTGAAATATATTTAAATGTATTTGGCTTTTTTTGCGTTTCTCTGGTAAATCTCTGCCTCTGTTCATCAATCCGTTTTCTGTCGTTTATGTGTATATTACAAAATGAATGAAGATGAAACTGCTTGTATTGAAACTCAAATAGTTCGCCCATTATGAGTGAACGCACAAGTAATTTCAAAATCTGAATGGGCAATTTACGTGAACAGTATCGTATGTTGAAAACAAATCATAAGCGGGGAAAAAACGTAATAATAAATTCAGAGCTGATGTCAATCCTTCACTGTATGAAGTCTCAAATGAGCGTACGAGACCACACGCACCAATCCATAACAGAAACTGAAGTAATCATTATTCTTTTGCAATTTGCCGGTTATTTAGTTCGTATCGATTCACGATAAAACATTTTATATATTATATACATTGTAACAGACAATTTCAGAAAATTCTTCAAACGTTATAGTTGACATACGTAGGTAGAATTGGGGCGAGAGCGCGGTTTTCTTTCATTATTTGTTTCAAAACTTAGACCACTTGTTTGTATTGTACTGTTCTTATTTGAAGACAACACAATACCTACAACAGAACAACATCATATTCCACGTCGAATGTTCTCTGTATAAAACTTACATACATTATAATAATATAAGCGCTTAAGCAGTTCTAATGCCAAATCCGTACGCCACTCACAGAAAACTATCATACATGAATGTCAGATGTGGGCCTTAGAAACCCATGTCAAAATATGCAAACAATCTTAATGAAATAAACCTTTCAAGTCCGATTGCCAGTGCAAGACCAACGATAACGTGACGTGTATAATTAGTAGGGTAAATATATGAACAAAATACCTACAACCACCAAAAAATTGCTATAAAAGGTATTTTAACTGATCCTGGTAGGATAGAAGGTTCTTAAAAACATATCAAAAATATTACCACAATCAGACTTCCGGAAAGTAGTTTTTTTCAAGATGACCTCCAAGATGGCCGCCGATACCCATTAATGATCATAACTTTGAAACTATACACTCAAATTTGATAAATTTGGTGTCTATACCTAGGTTTCAAGGGGCAAAGAGCACATAAAGATCATCAGACATTATTTACGTTTACAATAGTACACACAAATCCAACATGGCGTCCAAAATGGGCGCCAAGATGGCCGCCAAAACCAATTAATGATCATAACTATGTTAGTATCCACTCAAATTTGAACATTTTGGTGGCTATACATAGGTTTCAAGGGGCAAAGATAACATTAAAATCATCAGACATTGTTTAAATTTATTATATTACACACAAATCCAACATGGCGTCCAAATTGGACGTCCAAAATGGCCGCCAAGATGGCTACCAAAACCTATTAATGATCATTACTATGTAACTATCT
Organism: Dreissena rostriformis; assembly: GCA_007657795.1. NCBI lineage: Eukaryota > Metazoa > Mollusca > Bivalvia > Myida > Dreissenidae > Dreissena > Dreissena rostriformis. Next base: position 225,763 of record VMBQ01000316.1, on the reverse strand, counting down.
ACCCAAATTGTATGAATTGGGTGTCTTTACCTAGGTTTCAAGTGGAAAAAACACGTAAAGATCATAAGACATGTTTAAGTTTACAATCTTACACACAAATCCAACATGGCGTCTAAAATGGCCGCCAAGATGGCCGCCAAAACCTATTAATGATCATAACTATGTAAATATCCACTATAATTTTGGTGGCTATGTATATGTTTCAAGGGGCAAAGAACACATTAAAATCATCAGACATTGCTTAAGTTTATTATATTTCACACAAATCCAACATGGCGTCTAAAATGGTCACCAAGTTTGCCACCAATACCCATTAATGATCATAACTATGTAACTATCCACTCACATTTGATGATTTTGGTGTCTATACCGAAGTTTCGAGGGGCATATTATGATTAATATGTACAATTGGGACAAAGCGTGCATTCTGTAAACATAAGCCTTAGTTTGCAACCTTGCGATAACCTTCACACCATTGTAACATTTGACCAACCCTTGTATTGGAAGGCTGCCGAAATCATCATTGATGCGCCACAAAGTAGTTGAAAATGTTGTTCAGAATTTGGGATGTTTCATAAACTTATAAACTTGTGAGGGGGAGGGGCAAAGGATCCCTCAAGGAAGAAAACGGTCTCAAAAACATACTTGAGGCTGTCTATGGAGAAAATGCAATTGTGCACATTGTGAAATGAAAAGCTGTCTAGAGGGCTTCACGGGACCATCTTCTTGTTGAAGAGTGCATACACAGCCAGCTTACAGCCGAAATAACCCAGGAAGGTCCAGACATTCAGATACTGCTGGATCATGCATAGGATTTGTACTCTTCCTTTCTTAGGGGCAAAACGACGCTAGCAGATGATACATGTTATGCGATTTTGATCAAACTCGGGAGGGCTACAGAGAAGAAGAAACATGAACTTGCCCAGACCTCAAAGACAAGCATAGTATGGCTGAATTATCAGCTTATTATTAACATTTCAAGGGTGTTGATTAAAGCATATCTTACTGGGTGTTGGCTGATGCATTAGCAGGCAGTGCCCAATTTGCTATGCATCTTTGCTGCAGCTGGATACATTACCTGCGATCTGCTTATTACTACATGTATCTGCAGCAAATAAGCAACCTAGAGGAAACGCACCCAGACGTTTATCGAAAGTTCGGTATTGGTTTTCACGTTGTTCGCAGGAGCCATCAGTGCTGGGCTGGGCTGGGACGTGATCTTGTCATTGATGAAACATTGATGATGTTTTATAGAGCACATGTGGTCTAACTTGCGGCAGTGGAATGACCGAGGAAATGCAAACCCCTTGGACCCTATCTGCAACATCCGAGCACAACAGTGCGATTTCACAGACCTGACCTGTACTACAAGTCCACAACACAAAGACTCAACTGAGAAGTGCATCAAAGGGGATTTTTCTAATCTAGAGAAAATGCAGACACATATTACAACCTGCTCACCATACACAGCTGACACTACTCTGAGAAACATGCTCAATGGAATAGTGGCTGGTTTAGATGGGAATGTTCATGCGAATGAGGCGGTTGGGAAAACGATCATAGGAAAGTCAGTTTTCTTATAAATTTACGAGAAAATACAGAGCCAAAGCTCTTGGGAATAGCTTGGCTGTTAAGATCGCTTCTGACCGTGCTTTTTATCCTGATCTACTGTTCCAGCGTTTCCTGGTGGTGTCAAAATCTGGAGATCCTCCCTTGCAGTCGTCTTGTCTTATGAACTGAGCTCCCATCCTGCTGCCTTCTTTGCAGCCAAGAACATACTTTGTACAGCAAATAAGCCTCAGATCGTTCAGCCAATTTGAGAGTATGCTGTAGACACATCATGTGAGGCTGTGATGAACTGTATTCATGAAACAGATGCATGATGGTGACACTTTGCTGCATTGTTGATCATGGAGAAGGGCGACTCATATAACGCAATAGCCGATTCTTATGTAGATTAAGAGAAAGGCATTACGGACAAGCGACAGTGGGGTTCGATGGCTACGAAGAAGGTCATTATAACAAAGACAACACGAACCTGAGACGATGAAACAAATGTGAATCATTTTGTGAGTTTCAGCAAATAAACAGTATGCTCATGTAAAAAAGGAAGACTTTTTGTCTCGTGACAAAAACAGGGCCGGCATGATTGCTCTGATCACCACAACTCTGACTAAAATGGGATGCTAAGTTGTTCTGTCTTCAGGGGATGCAGACGTTGAAATTGTTAAAGCAACATTATAAGTATCCCGTAATAGCACCACAACGTTGATGGGCGAGGATACAGATTTGCTCATCTTGATCCTGCATTACTCCGAAAGATTCAATCTACGTCCATTTTGATGTAAATAAATAGTCAAAGGAACACAAAGTGTATAATATTAAACTTTTGAAAGAACTCAGGCTTATTCAGGCTGTAATTAATCTTCAATGATTTTCAGCAACGATATAAAAGTAAGTCTATAGAAGTTAGTAAAACCTGATCCTATCATGAAGTCATGTGCTAGTTCATTCTCTCTTCCAAAATGTCGTAAATTGGATTTTACGATTATTCAACTGCTAAGTGATCACCTCAATTTGATTAAAGTGTTTATTGTCTCCTAAATTATGGCGTTTTACATAACAACCATAACGTTTGAGTTACAAGTTATGGACGTGGTGTCCTTCGAATTGTGTTGATGGCCATTGTGGACGCTGTGTTGGATTTATGTGTAACATAATTAGCTTACATTTTGTCTGAGGATATACAATGTGTTCTTTGCTTCCTGGAACCTGGGTATAGACACCAAATTCATCAAATTTGAGTAGATAGTTACATAGTTATATTGTATGATCATAAATAGGTTTTGGCGGCCATTTTGGATGTTGTGTTGGATTTGTGTGTAATATGATAAACTTAAACAATGTCCGATGATCTGAATGTGTTTCTAGCCCCCTGAAACCTATGTATAGACACCAAAATTGTCAAATTTGAGTTGATAGTAACATAGTTATAATCATTAATATAATCATTAATAGGTTTTGGCGGCCATCTCGACGGCCATTTTGGACGCCATGTTGGATTTCTGTGTAACATAATTAACTTACACTTTGTCTGATGATATTAATATGTTCTTTGCCCCCTGAAACCTGGGTATAGACACCAAATTCATCAAATTTGAGTAGATAGTTACATAGTTATGATCAAAAATTGGTTTTGGCAGCCATCTTGGCGACCATTGTTGGACTTGTGTGTATTATATTAAACTTAAACAATGTCTAATGATCATAATGTGTTCTTTGCCCCTTGCAACCTAGGTATAGACACCAAATTGATCAAATTTGATTGGATAGTTTCATAGTTATGATCATTAATAGGTCTTGGCGGCCATCTTGGCGGCCATTTTGAAAGAAAAACTTTCCAGAGGTCCGATTGCGGTAAACTTTTGATATATTTTAACGGACCTTCTACCCTACAAGGATCAGTTAAAATACCTTTATGTAGCAATTTGTTGGTGGTCAAAGTGTATATTGACCCTACTAAATGTCGAAAAAGTATTTATTTGTCCACTTTGATTTTAGCAGTTTTCACATCATTTAGTAAAATTTCGCCGCGTACATGAACTTGACATGATTATTTAACTTGCTCTGCACACCTGTATACCAATTCAAAACATACAGCAGTAAAACGTAAAATAATATTGTACATTATGTTTGAATGTTCAGGGAAATGTTTATCAATTGCACAATCATGTAAGTACATTTGAAAGCCTCTGTGAAATAAAATGAAACATTCGGGCGGATGTCAGTATGAGAATAAAGAAGAGTGTAGTGGAACACTGTGATTTACAAGCACGCATCCATCATCAGGTTTTTGTTATAGCTCTCACTTGAAAATATATTATTTTTTCCATACCATCGATCATTCTTTCATAGTAATTAAATCACATCATAGATATTTTTCAGCTTGCTCTACAGAAGAGCTGAAGTGCCGTTCAAAAGCTCTTTACGAACATCAGCAAGACGATCCAGTGTAAGACATTAACAAAAGGATTGGTCGACATTTCAATTGATCCGTTCCATGTACTTGTGTATGTCTCTTATTTGTAACGGCTTACTGAACGTCTCGGTACCTAAAGAAATCATTAATAATAGTTTTTAGAGTCTACAGTATGAAATTTAGTTATGCGATCAACTCCATTAAAACTTGCTTTTCTACAGTAACTAATATGCACTGTAGCATAAAATGAAGGTATACTACTATATTTGTTCTTTCTTCTTTTTGTTTGTACAAAATGATAAAAATATGGAATTCAGAATAAATTGTTTTAACAACATTAAGTTAAAAATGTCAAATTAATACTATTTTATTATGCATTATTTATTGCCATAATTTTCGTTTTGTCAAAATGGCCTTTTAAACACTTCAAGTCAACGAGCGACAGTTATAATGTTTTGACCTCAATCACAATTATATAAAACAGGACAATTTATTTCCTTGCTATTAAATAAACCAAGACATAGTGTTCTGGTGGGATTCAAATTACGTCATATATAAATCAGAGTCTATAAAACATGTATTACAAACTATTATCAGGTGATACTTTAACTGAATTGTTTTAATCATCGTTTAGATTGACCACATATCAAAACTTGACATTCGATGTAGAATGCTACAACTCATGAAACAAAAAGTATCACGATACTGTTTGTAACATATATACCCCTTCAACTGTCTATGAAATGTCATAAAATAATTCTTCGGAGTCCTTGTTGTACAAGTTAAATCACAATAACTAACAAAGTATTGGAAAAAAATGCTTTTCGTGACTTTTTATTGTCTGTTGTCTGTGCGCGACAACTAGAAATACCTGTTAAATATTGTGTTGATACACCAAGTTTGTAATTGAGAAACAATGGTTAACATTTTCGTTCATAGAAATAATTGCTGAATAACGTTTTGTGCATACTATTCAAATGTGGCTTTAGCTCAAACGAATGCTGATAAGGTCTAGACCTAGTGTGTAATGAGGATACTATATTTGCAAATTTATATCTTGCTTACAGAGATCCATCTGAATATCCATTATATCTAAGCAAATTCAACCCATTTCTTCATATCAGTTAGAAAACAGCCCAACGTATCATTACGTCACAATCTTAGTGTCTTACACTGTTCGTGTGTATGCATTTATTTCGCTGAAAGCCATGCTATCACGGGAATGAGGATTTAAATAAGCTGGGTTCTGAAGAAAGCTGTTTTGCACCAGTCAAGCGACTGAACGAAAAAACGGGCATTTAGAGTCATGATCAAAGACATGTTGAATGTCCTTTGCAACTTTCCAAATTAATTTTCGATAATTGAGTTTAGATCACAACTTATTTGTATTGCGTATTTTTTCTTATTTATTCATACCTGCTTTGTAACGTGCCATCTTGGTTTACACTGTTACTATGTTCCTTCTTGTTTGTTTTGGTTATATGAAATGGTATATGACCATTAAGTTAACTTTTATTGACTTGGTATGTTCTTCATTCCATAAAATCAGCAATTGGGAACGAATTAATTCACAAATTATTAAGCAACACAACTGATTGAAATCAGATTGATTACATTATAATTGATGTATATNATAAATATATATACACTGTCCATATGAAAAGATGCAAAGCAACCCGTTATGCAATTGTAAATATGTTCAGCCTCGGGACAATGTATGTCAGTAGCGTATGTTTTTTTTTAATTAATGGGATCCGGGTTCTACTGTTTGGTCTTGTATCTCCTTAATCTTCGAATTACAACATGATAATTTCAAAAAGTTGCATGTTTTATAAATGTTTGTGTCAAAGGCACGACTCAATACAAAGTGTAAAGACAAGAGTCTATATAATACAAATGCATATTGAACCGAAATTTAGAAACTCTTTGGAAAGTGCATTTCAAATTATCACTGCCATGAAAGAGCAATACACTCCTAACAACTGCTGGCGTTACTAATAATTTTTACTTTCTCCTCTTCGACTTAATCGACATATCAGTAAAATACAAAAGGCAAACGTATCCCACAAAGCAGAAGTATATAACACTGCAATTGATTTATTTTTGAAAGCAACTGTCAAAAACCGCTAACAGCATCATTTTCATCATTGAATGTTCATGCAGTTCATGCACATGCATTAACATTATAAATTGGCATTACGCAATAAAACATGATCGAGTAAGCGGTTCGGAGTGTTTTAGTAATGATATAATCCTTTCACTCACAAATAGTAGAATACCATTTTCTAATCTCATAGTGGATACAGTTATACCATAATTATAAATAACGATAGCATTTATATCAATAATAATTTTGCGAGTTAATGGCTGTATACTTAATTTTATAAATGGATATAATATAGGAACAATGAAACCCTCGAAAAATTATCAGGAGAGATGTTCTTGTCCGCTAGTCATTTATTTCAGGCCTTATTTGCCTTTTTTATACTCGACAAAGCTACAATACTGTATTCAGCATAAAACCATTTAATTTATAAATTTGGGTATTTCTTTGAGTATTCTTAACGAATGCAAATGTCTTCAAATATACACGTGGTATTGATCATTTTGTGCCGTTTGCAAGACAACTTCCAACTGTTCATTTATTTAATATGTAAATTAAATTAGCAAAGAGTTAACAAGATTAAAACAAAGCAGTTGTAAATGGGGAAAGTAAAACCTGCAATAATGATTACATTCGCTAATGTATTTTACTGGGATATGCATGTTAAGGATCAATTGTCACGGAAATGTTATTTCCTTGCTCAATAATTGGCATTCTAGTGGAAAGCATGCGGACATTTAAACGACATTCTGTCGGATGCAAATGTGACAATAAATGGGAAAGCAGTAAAAACTGTGATTAACCTTCTTCTTACTGACACACGCATCCGTCATCGCATGTTTTTAACGCTTCTATCTGAAAATGCTTCTTTCGATTCATTATATCGGGCACAATTTCAACGAAATGAAATTTTATTTAAGAGCGTTTTTACATTTATCCACAAAGTCGGTAAAGTACAAATGGAAACTTAAATACATTCAGTATATTCTTTTTTTAAGGTTTGCACTTAATAATATACATTCAGTGTCGAAAAGCCTTCAAAAGAAATTAATGAGATATATTATATCGCAACAGTAACACATAAAAATCAACAAATTTCTTCATATGAACATATATATCTACCAAACAGTTGACTAACAGCTATTTTCATAATTGTTATCGCGATAGAAAAACAATCCGTTTATTCAAGTTTGTGTTCTTTTGTTGTTGTTTATTTAGTTGACATTTCTTGTAAATGTACACAACAATCAGCATAGCACGTTTTCTGCTGAGCATATGATTGGCACACAACTTAATTCATACGAATTCAGATACATTCTATGTTAGTGGAGTCAACTGTTTCACTAAAATGCATTAGCTTACTGGTAAAATGTACGATGACGTTGCATGATAAATAAACAATCAATTAGTATTACAATAAAATATACATGTATAAAAATGTATTATCTGCGCTGTATTATATGTTATAAATTACATAAAAATACTAACATACAACTGGCCGGTATCGCAAGAACAAGAAGTTATTGAAAATATTTTGCTTTAAACGACGAACTATCAATGCGAGGACAATTAACATAAAGGGTATGAATTAGGACTTTTTTGCTTGATGTCTTTTAACATAAAATATAACGAACGCAAATGGCAATGTAAGATGTCTTTTGTGTATATTGAAGTTGTCTTGTTATAAGTATGCGTTAAATAATGATACATTTATAAGACACACATCCCGCATCGTGTTCTACGATCCACAAGAATACCATTTTCTTATAATACATTTGTAAGCAGCAGAGATTGCGTTTTCTCCAGTTGACTTGCATCTTTGTAAATGACAAGGATCTCTAACAAATATAACAATATTAAACGCACTTTTAAATAGATTTTATGACTTTAGACATTGATATCAGTAATAGGTGTTTTAACATTATCATAACTGTTATAACTATTAATCTTTTTGGCGTATTGTTGCGATGGCCACTGAAATATAGGCATACATGTATATAGCCATTTGCGTTTTCCATTTTATGATTAACTGAGCAAAGCCGCGCGGGTTTGTCCTTTTTCAAAGCAAATTGCAGAAATGAATGGAATCTTGGCCCTTGCATTACAGATTTCTAGTTACGAACATTTTTATAGCATTTACACACGCACTATCCTTCCATTATGTAGCAATATACAATTGAAGTGGTGCGTTTGCTTATGCAAATCAGCTGGTTAATCATGCTTTCATGTTAAATGAATACACCGAAAATACGGATGTTATGTTCGACCACATTCTAGCAAATTCTTCGCTTTAAGAAACAAGTGTTATTCGTAGATGGGCGACAGCAGCATGTAAATGATAACATCTGTAAGTGGATGGGCCTAACACGAAAACAAACACGTGTGCTTTGTTGTTTTTGTTTAAGACAAGTTTAGAAAATTGGTTAACAGACCATGGTGAAAACAATCATCATGCATTATTAAACAACTTTATTTGGTGCTGATATGTGGATTAAATGCAAAGTGACTATAAACAAAGTCCGTTGAACGGATGCTTAAACAACGTACTGAACAGGAAAAGAGTTCTTCTCTTTTTTTAATGAAGATGTTTATAAGGTTCCTAAATGCCAGTTGTCTGTGTGCCCTTTTTAGACATTGAAAACAGTCCGTTAAGCAATGCTGTTATAAATAAAAATGACCGAGATATTGCATATTTATTCTTTCTCGAATCGCGGCAAAAGCACTTTTTTACTTTAATTTTCAATATTTTTTTACTTAAAAATCTAAACTTGGTTGGCCTTGTGTTTTTTGCTGTAAATACATTTATGAAAATTAAAATGGAATTACGAAATCGGTGAATAAGTCCCGTTAAGATAAGAAATAAATATGTGCTTGTACTCTGTAGTAGTAAACTCCTCATATTTCCAAACATTAACTATAATTGCTCATAGAGCTTCCTGTGATTGATGGCTTTTAACAACTAGAAATAGCAAAATGATAGATATAAACCATGAACTAGTTGTTTTATAAAGAGGGAAAACCAGTTTGTCTAATTTCTAATTCAAACGAAGCATAATAAACAGATTAGAAACACGCAACGAATTTTATTTTTATATATTCAGACACTAGTAAATAAACACACATTTTAAATTGCCGTTATTAACTTTAGGACATATCAATTACTAACTCAAAACGTACACGCACATGTAAATTCGCGTACAAAATCGAATATCAAAACAACAGTAATATTCAAAATATACAATTTACAAAATGTACAATAACACTCTGTTTATGCATGATTCATTTTACTGTGATATGCATCTAAAATGTCAATTATCACGCAAATTTCATCCGTTGCTTAATTATTGGAATTCTAGTGGAAAGCATCAGGACATTTCCGTGACACACGTGTGAATGACAAGCGTGTTAAAGAATGCGAAACTTTTTAGTTGCAAACACTCTTCCGTCATCTCGTTTTGTTACAGCTTTTACTTGTTTCACTTGACAATCCTTTTTTTTAATCCCATCGATCAATATTTAAAAGAAACGGAATTTAAACTTGCAAACGTATTTAGCTCGTTTCATAACATTTCAGAAGAACCTTGAAAAACCACTCTACGTACATCATCGACTCGTTTGTTTATCAAAACTATTATAACTATATAGCGAAACTTAAGATCAAAGAACGAAGCGACTTCATGAGTGATTCCAACGAAGATTAAATCCGTATCATACGGGGAGCGAAGTTTCACGTACGCTGCCCCCAAACTCTGGAACTCACTTCCATCAAACGTTCGTGGTTCTCTAACACTGAATTCCTTCAAAAAGGCACTGAAAACTCACCTCTTCCTCCAATCTTATGCAACATAAGCAGTGGTTTATTCAATTGCGGCTCGGACTAAACCTAACCATATTATCCCGGCCCTATAGGAAAACTAAAATCAATAAATAAATAAATAAATAAAAACTCAGATCAATAATGGCAATCTTATGTACTAATGACGGGCGGGCCTCGGACGATGGTCACTTCGGTGTAGTCCATATGGCCACTCGTCTGGGCCCGGCTCGAACTGTACCTAACCATATAATGCCGGCCTTATAAGTGTAAGTTACCTGTATAAAATAGTTATGCGGGCCACGGGCTTAATTCTGAGGAAAAAATAGTATACTAAGATTAATTAATTTGGTTCTAAAACTGTACCGTAAACAATTCATGATATATGTATTTTTAAAGATTCAAATTAATAATGTATGACTCATTTACTGACTATCAAATTTCTGGAATAGATTTCTGTGAGAATTACGATATCACATTGTGATCATCAGGCTACAGTATAGCCCTCACAAAATCGCAACCAGATATCTACATAATTATTAGCTGACATAAATTCAAATCTTATGTACTTACGACAAGAGGAAAATTGCATCAATAAATAAAAAGATATAGAAACACTGCATGTTATGTGCACGCCGGGAACCTATATTTGTATTTGGGGTCCAAATTGACTTTGGATTGGTAGTATATTACAGTGCAGTTTTCAATAACACATTGTTGACGTCAATACATAAAAAGTAAATAAACAATACTATAAACAAGACAAAGATGAGAAGCTGTCTATAACGAACGTTCGCGGTTTCCTCGTCTGCGCTTTAAGATACATAGGAAAATTACACCAATAAATAAATAGATAAAGACTAATATAGTAATAATACTAAAACGACGGGAAAAAAAAATGTTTTTGTTCTTGTTTTTTACGTAGTACTTATAGTTTAAGTTTTAGATTTTTATTTTGTCAATAATTGTCTTGTAGCTGTACGCATGGGGTAGTTTTATAGTGTCTTGTTGGTCTTTCTAATCTAGGGTTACTATTCGTGTTTTTAAGTACGTAGCACTTATAGTATAAGTATAATAGAGTAGTTTTATAGTATAATTGAGTAGCTTTGATCGATTTCTTTTAAAACTGTGTTGCAAAATGTATTCGTATCTGCGATACGTCAAATGTTCTTATGTAAAGCGCATTTGAACGTGCACTCTTGTATGAAAAGGGCGCTATATAAATCCGGTATAATAATAATATAATAATAATAACTAAAGATAACAGATTTAAAGATGTTCTCCGATGGAGTAAGGATACATATTGCATGTCTTATTCATAACGGTATCATTCCTGTTTGAATTTAATATTAATATACGTCATTTCCTCAGAGGGTTTTTGTCAGAATGTCATGTCATCTATACCACTGTATCTGTCTGTATGTAAATCTTATTTTTACGGTCACTGTCAGTCTACGTGGTAATTTGCTCTGTTATGAGATCTTAACAAGACTTCAACTGTGTTTTTTAATCCAAATTATAAAAAATTGAAAAATGAGACGCTATTTTAACACTTTACATATAAATAAACAGGAATATTTTCCAAATAACGAAAATTAGTAATATATCAGGATCTATTAATGTTCATACATACTCAATGGTTAAGTATACAACTAACCAACGTTAAATTTATTTTAACCAGATAAATATGCATTTAAACAGTTGTATGCTGTCATATTTATATTATTTCGATAATAACTTATGTCTTTACCTGTTACGAGGTCTATCTGGTGTGTCAAAATACACCCGTACTTAAACGCAACGAACAACCAAGTATACCGGTATGTGAACATATTTTTAAAGGCAATTACTTAAATGCTTGCAATTTTAATAGTTGATAACTCATAATCTCCTTGCGTATAAATTCATGCTATATTAAAAAAGTGCAGAAACTTTATATTAATTAGTCTCAGTATTAGAATTCAATCCTTCACAACATGCACACTTCGACATTGATGGAGACCGGAGCAACCGCAACATTCAGGTCTCCTTTTCCAATAATAAGATGTCATCAAATGATTCCGAGCTTTGTGGTATTGGGCAGAATCTCCACTTCGTTTAAAATTAATAAATTACTCGTATCAACGTTATTTCACACAAACTTATCATTTGTCATGATTTGACTCTTAAATACCAATACCACTGTGCAAAAGTGTATGTTTATAACACGTTTGCAAAAGAAAGTAGGTTCATCCATAATTAGTGCATATCAGCAGTGTGCACGTTTCCCTTTGTAAACATTACGATAAGGGGGACTTTGCGTTTATTTTTTTAACAATGAATTGGCCACAAATACGGATAGTGCGCTTAGCGCAAGCATTCGTGTCTTAACAATCTAACATGAAATAATACTAACATGAATTGGCCTCTGTGTTATAAATATATACGTTAAGGTTTCCTCGCAATTAATAATCTGCAAATAAAATCATCAGTCCAAGATAATGTAACAACTGTGTCAATTTAAAAGTATGTTGTTTAAAATTTAAATATAATTTAGTTGTTAAACTTTGGTTTATTTTGCTGTTGTCTTATTATTTGATGTTATTTGTGATTGCATAAAAAATGTACACTCGGAACTTTATGTTTGACGATTATCAATGTTTTATCAAAATTGCTGTAATTAATATCGTTTGATCATTTCTTCGCTTTTGTATTGTTAAACATGAGCAGCATTTGGTTTAATTCGCATAACCACAGTGATTTTTGTATTTTTCGTGTGACTATGTCATGGTTGAATTAAATAGAATAACGATAATGGTTGGTTTATTACTGTCACATGACGATTTTCGTAAAATGTATTCGCCTTTTTATAAAAGCTGTGTGTGAATTCGTCTATTATTCCATTAAGCGTATTTTTAACAGATGTGTGCAATTTGTATAATATCGCTTTAACAAGGCAGTCACACGTACAGTTATATTCGCCCACCATGATCGCTCTTACCTTTAACAGTGACGTTGAACGTGAGCTGGATTGACGGCCTCGTGTTTTCTGCACATTATATCTAATATCATTAACATTTTAGAAGAACTAAAAGAAAATTATGTTAAAAGAACAGAAGATATAAGTATAAAGGGCATGACACTACATGTTCACACTTTCAAACTTCAAGTGCGACCTTGACCAAGAGTAAGCGTGGCTTTTTATACCTTCGGCAAATTGACTTAGTAAGCAAAACTTTCATTTTTATGATAATCATACGAACAAATAAAGGAGTTATGGTACCAACACGATATGGAGAGTCAACCATTTGAAATTCAAGAGTGAACGGCTCATGTCTTCTGCAAACTTTCAAATGATATAGGAGATATGGAGCGGACACACAACAAATGTTGCAACAAACGGGGGGAAACAGAAATATTTTAACCCATAAAACCACCACTTCGCTGCGAAGCATTAATACACGCACGTCCATGTGAAAAGCGTTACACGAGTCTCAAACATCATAAAGTACAATACCAAGGACAATTTACATGAGCGTCATGGATAAGAACTTGTTGCGTGCTAATTATTCAGATATAAAATATTCCGTCAGGGAATGGCGCAAACGATTGGCCTATTATAGCATAATAACGCTTTAGTGTAACGACTTTGCGTTTAAAAATTGTTGTGCTTTAAAAAACTATTGATTCTCAAATCCATCTTACTCGTAACATCATGGTTACCAATCCCGGATAATTCCTTGCATATATCATACAACTCGGCAGTGGATTCAATGACAAGAATGTTTAAGCGTACGACAAAGAGATGCGATTTTAGGTCCACGCAAACGCATGGAAATACGGGATTAAAGATCTTCAGTTTAATGAGAACATTTGATCATTTGAATGCTTTGTATTATAAATATCCATATTCATTCACGCAGATGGAAAAATATTACGAATCTGTTGTCAGCAAAATTCCAAAAGAAATTTGGAAGTTTTGGCCGAACAAACCTCAGAAGTGTATGGGATGCAAGGGATATCAACAGACTCATAAGTAACATCGAAGTGTTATTATTAACAAATCTATTCAATAATGTGGGTTTATTTTATATAGTATTAACTGTTCGACCTATTATTCAACCCGATCTTAAATAAATATACACTCACACAGATAATCCTTAATGGATATCATTTAGATGGCGACATAGAACAAAGCTCTATAAAATGAAAAAGAAAGTGTATTGACCGTACGAATTTTGTATAGATTAACGATTCTTATCAAGAGTTACAACTTGGATTATACAATATCTTTCTAAATATTATTTTTAGGCATAAGTAGTCATTATAATTTTGGGAGAAATAATACCAGTGTTATGTGATGGACGCCTGGAATGAGTACGCATTTAAAAAGCTTATAATTTAAAAATAAAACATCATGATATATTAAAGTCAATTCACGTTTACATTTGATTGTTATTACCTCGAGGCTGAACCAATTTATATATCAATAAATATACATAACTTTGTGTATGTTTTCATCTGCAATGTGTATTATGTAAAATTTAATGTTTAACTAAAATATAGATTTGCTTTGGTATTTAGTTCCTTAATACACCTGTACTCGCATTTCTTATTCTATTTTTAACATACATGTCCATTCTAAAAACATAGTTAATGGACCAATTTCATGGAAAGTTGAGTTGAAGTATGTTATAATAGGGATTGTATGTAGCTTGAATACGTTGTTGTTGTTTGTTTTTTTCAAATAGATAAATGAAGATAAATATCTGTCTTGATTGAATACAAAATTAACATGCATTAATGTTTGGCGATTTAACTCATTCAATACGGTCCCTGGCAAAACTGGATCATGTTATACATCGTCCTCGTGATATGTATGATGAAAAAGGTAATATTAATAATTAAATTTGAAGTAAGTTATATTTGTTTACAAGATGTATTATTGAATAATGTAGAGGAGTGAGTCGGTAAAATATTAAGTTAAAAGATTTAAATTGAACGAAAAAACAATTGGTAAGGAACAGACAATTCTTTCACGGCTACAATACATATATACATACACATTTGCCGGTAAATTTGTACTCGTAGATTCGTTGTACCAACTAATATATTAAACAGAATATTGCAGAAAAATCTTCAATTCTTCAAATGATCTACTTAAGTAGAACTGCGGCGAGTGGCTGGTTTGTATCATTATAGATTTCAACACTAAGTTCGCTTATTTGTATTGTACTTTTATTATTTTGGAGACTACACACTACCTATAACTCAACAGCATCATATTCCATGTCGAATGTTCTCTGTGCAGTTCTTACATATATTAAACTACTTTAGATTGATAATACATGAGCAAAACATTATTTGACAAGCTGTTAAAGTGGTATAGGTCTTTTTTTTCTTTTTTTTTATATATATATATTATTGTAATTAGAAACGTGGAGACGGTAACACGAATATACTATGATACTTAGTAAAGTGTATAATTCCATTTTTATTATTAGTTTTAAGGTGTTTAGTTTTTTTGTTGTTTTTTTACCGTAGTACAGTAATATAATTAGCGGCCAGTTTACCTACATATTTTTTGACACAATTATATATATAAGGGCTTAAACAGTACTAATTAAAAATTCGTACGCCACTTACAGATTGCGGCTTTAAAAACCCATGTGAAAACTAATGCTCGACGCAGTCCTCCGTAAAATGCGAAATTCTGGTATACACATTTTATTTTACTTATTAGTACACATTATTTGTGAAAAAAGTTAGGTAAGTTTAGGGCGAACAAGTTAAAAAAATATTTCGACTACATACAACATACTTTATGATTTATTTAATGATACACCGATGTACACATTTTGTACAACTGCAACGTTCAGCAATGCATAACAGGGTTCACTGTTTTGTCAAAATTGATGGCACATTTTGTGTAGTATTTCTTATTTGTTATCTTATCTTATTATCTTATTTGCTATATGAAGAGCGCATGGATTTTGCAATTGTTTGGGCATAAATTTGAACAATGTTCAGAATAAAACAACAAAACGAAACGAATAAAAAAACGCGCCTTTTAGTTTTAATACTTTCGATTTCCACAATAAACACTTAGGAATCATTCATGAAACAAACACATTTATTTTAAACAAACTGAAGTCAACACATTCTGTTATAAATTTGTTATCGAGTGCGTAGCTGCTACTGTCTATCGAGAAAATCATCTGTCTGATTACAAAATCGTCCCGTAAATGATTCACTATACAATATGTTCAAATGTTATGCGATGTAACTTACCAAATAAAATTGAAACAAAACACGAATTGAAAAGTTGTTTGTGCATATATCTTGAACATTTGCATGAAATCATTATCATAATTGTACTGTGAATTCAGCCTCGTTTCATTAATTTAAAGCAAAAACATGATGCATGTGTAGGTAATTTGCAAATGAAATGTCTAAAAGTTAACGTATTTCTGACAAAAACTTAATTGTATAATTAAATATTTACAAGAAAATTAAATGCACACATAACTAGCACATAATTAGTGGCACCAATGCAATTTTGATAAACCTAGCATGCATAACTGTTATGCCTCGTAACTGACGGGGCAATTATTCTCGCAACAATCCAAATGTTATTCTACCAAATTGAAAGTCCTAGTAGATCAGTGTTTCGTTCATGCTAAAAAATCCCTTTCTAAACTTTATTTTCATATACCGACCTATTTTTATTTTTTAAACAGTTGCATTCCACTTTCACACATGATTACATTAACACAAGTTTAATTTACATCCCTTCTAATCGTTATCAAAAGCCACACTTTCTCTTAATGAACATTATAAATTGTCACAGCAAGACAAGTTATTTTTGTTTATTGAAAGTCGACAAACTTCATGCGTTTTGTTTCCTTATTTGTGCCTGCTGTATGCCGGATTTAAGAAAATCCAGCTTGCATAAGTTCTGTTTAATTGTCGCTTTCAATGGCTTCTTCAGCGCTCGTATTTGTAATACTGGCACGAAATCCGTCACCATTCTTCACGTAATGAAAAATCTTTCTAGAGCTGTTGTATTTGATTTTATCCGAATTGATGCTGGCATTCATGTGCCATGTGATAAATAACTCTATGTATAACAGGAACCTTAAGTCATAAATTACAACACTTAATTACTTCACTGAATATGCATACAGCAATTGCATTTCAGTGGTACAATTCATACCACAGATCTTCAAATGAGTATATATGATTTCAATGCCAACATTTTAATTCTCTCAATCTTAAACCAATATATGAATATGACGGATGAATTTAAAATAAAATTAATTAACACAATTTATAAGGTACGATCAATCAAATATGGTTTACTTCAGTGATCTTTATAAGGAGCAAGTTACCGCCGATACCGACACATTTATTCGTAATTGTTGTGGAAAAATGTATCATTCGAACGAATCTGCACAGACTAATTGGGGTTTCTTAACAGAGACGATATATTGTGTACATGGAAGATGAAGGAGTGTTCTGCTATATGTATATATTTTATTTCTTTTATATTCTGTTTAACTTCTTTTTAATTCTATTTTTTTATTCATCAACGTTTAATCTGTTTTCAAAAAAAAAATCTTTATTGCGTGCATGTACGATCTTATTACTTTAAACTTATATCTGGTGAGTTTCATATTTGCATATATAATCAATTAATAACATCTTATATAATGTTTATTCAAGAACGAAAAACCTATTAGAATACTGGACAATGCCATTTTGACTCAAGGACGTTGGGCCGTATGTCCTTTTATAAGCCATGGGCACAGAGTTTTGCACTTGAGTGAGACTGAGCCGTTAACGTGCATTCAATAACTTAAATTTGGGGACGCTCCGCATTGAATACACCTTAAATCGAGTATTGACTTTAAGAAATCATACTATAGTGTAAGGCAACCTCTATCTAAGCGGTGTGGTAGTGTAAAGCCTTTCCGGTGATGAGACATCCAACACACCAGACCGGGAATCAACCTATCGGGGAGGATAGATTAATTCGAAAGTAGGCGAACACCATTATCGATTTTAAGGCATTTCCAGCAGTAAGAGGTGATAGTTAAATAAACTGTTTACATTCACTTTTTGTCTAGCTTGATAGTTTCATTGAAATTGATTGGAATTATGTAAACGGATATTTTAACGAGACTATTACTATATGTGTTTAATTAATTTCTGAATCTGATGATGTTCACTGTTGTTGTTTTTTTTTTCATTTAAAGCATAATTACATTTATCTATGTATTAAAATTTTCTATATACTTCCTATATACGGGTGAAACAAAGAATACATCAATTCAATCTTGCAAAAATAAGTTATGCTTTAGATATAGAAAGCTCATTATGTGCTATATTTGGAATTAAGTTGGAAATCCCAAGTGTTTCACGACGATCTATTTTTAGAACAAAAAATATAACAATGAGAACTCAACTGTTTAACTAGATTTTGGGATCCCTAATACATTCATATTACGATATTGATGTAATATTATTAAGATAATTATGATATTAATATTTCTGATCATTTCAGTTCAGCACAATGTATGCCTAATTGTATACATAAGGCTAAGGCTATGTAAAAGATACTTCTGTAGTGCGTGGATGGACTTTAATCACAGCGATTTTGTTAACCCTGGTAGTGTCACTCAGTGGGCGCATGTTTGTGGTTACTTTAGTTGTGTGGGTGAAGCACTTTATAATATATATATATAATAGTTTCATAATAGCTATATTTCGGATCTCAACATATTGGGAAACCCCATATTATAATATAATCCGTGGATAGTACTAACGCGTCCAATTTATTCAACAAAGGTAGTTTCGTTCAAATAAATAGGGTTGATGTGGTATTTGATTGTGGTAAGTGGTATAATCATATATAATTTTATTTCATTGTCATATACTTGTATATTGTTGCGAGTGCGCAAACACATAAATAAAAGCGATCGTTTTCTGCGTTTTTATTGTGCTTCTTTGTTTCATCAATTCGTCAGAATCATAATGATACGTAAGACAATATTAACAACAACATAACAACAATTGTTGACAAAAGCATTAAAATGATATTATGTGTATAATAATGACATGCAAACACGAACATTTAATGAGTTAATTGTTTTTTTCTAATGTAATAGAGTTTACACGGGGTTTACACACACACTGGTTGTGATACAATGACATGCTTTATGTTTTTGCTGTGATTCTTTATACGCAATGTGTTTTGTCAAATATTCATTTCGACTTGCAGATGAAAAATGAAGGGGAAACCAAAAGAACACATGCTAGGAATTAAAGCAGATCAGAGGATTCTTTCTGATAAGGACATTGGTGTCATTTCATTATACCTTCTACTCTTTGGTCGTCCGCAAACGAACTCGCCCCTTAACGGTGCTTTGTAGTTGCATCATGATGGCTGCTAACACCAATATAAACATCGACAAGGAGACTTATAACTGTATCAAGGCTCACCTAGCTCTTAAAGTGACAAAGGAAGGACTGACTAACTTCGTTGTGACCGAATTAAGAAATGTCCAAACAGCGGTAGGTATAAGCTGCGGACAATGTTCTATTGAAAACCTCATGCCGTGTCCAACTCAGGGCCTGTGTAAAAAGAGGAAACGAAATTACTGCACGTTCCACAAATCACAAATACCCAAGAAGTCATGCCAAACATGTGACCTTGTTAAACAAAATATCCAATCATGGCATAGATTTAAAAGGCCTTCGTGGCGAAACACTAAAGCGGAAAGATGGGCAACGGATCCGTGGGAACTTGGTAAATGCTATCTCCCACCGGATGGCTATAGCGACGTATCATCTGTGCAGGCATCTGATTTCAACGGTGAAATAAGCATTTTGTTGAACTGCACACATTTCCAGACATGTCTGTCTCTCGCATGTCTATCGCCGCCACCACCTGATAAGCAATGCCCGCTTGAAAAGGTAATTTCAAAAGATTCCAATCAAAAAGCACAAAAAAATATATTTATTTTTTTAAACATTTTACCTAATCGCCCATATGAATGTATAACTCCATGAGTTTTGACACAATATAAGTCATACAGTTACTATTATTATATCAACTTCACAACCAGTTTTGATGTTTCAATATAGTTAAACATTTTTCATTAACATTGTAACGCTTTTAATACTGGCATTCGATGCATGCGAATACTTACCTTAATACATGTTTTCTTGACCCTTAACTACGCAACGATATTTTTCTCTAGATCCGTCAAATAGGCCGAGATGTACGGCACAATGCCGACTACAAGGTGACAGATGCTGATCTGCATGACTACTTCAAGACACTGACCACCCTACTGGCTGATCCAATCTGCTTATTACATGATCCAGTGGCAACAGACGCGCGCAGGAAACTCAGTGATGTAAAATGATACATTTTCAGTTTAAGATTTAAGTAAAGTGTGTCGTTTTTGTCTCACCATGTACTTGTTAATTTTGTAAAAAGGAGGTGATATCAAATGTTAAGTAAATTAGGTTATTACTTCATAAATACGTCTTGATAAAAGTCTACACACGCCAATATGTTTATGTAGTTGCAGAATGCTCGATTGTCACTTGCCGCACTGTTCGAGCCGTTGAAAGAGGCCAATGGGGAACAACGCATTGAAAACAAGACACAGGCTGGAGAACAACGCATTAAAAACGAGACAAGGGATAGTATTGTGCGCATACAACAAGCAGCGAATGAAAAGGAGCAAGAAGATTATGAGCCACGTGTAGCAGGTTTGTAAACGGATTCGTTTGACTTCCATCCTCACTTTTTTATAATGACATTGCAATTGTATTATTATAAACTACATGTATTAACAATCAGATAAATCCGTCCAACTGATATGGAGACTTTACTGTCATGTTGGAAACATCTGTACGACTAACTCAAACATCAAACTATCAAATCGAACATTTTTGTTATAATTACATTTACACCATGTTACCGTATCAGACACATCTTTAATAAAAGCGTATCGCAAATATCCGTTTTATTGACGCATTCCCTGTACAACCGTTCCGGACATATCAGTTATACTGGCACAGACACTATACTACCGTGTCGGACCTATCAGTTATACTGGCACAGACACTAAACTACCGTGTCGGACATATCAGTTATACTGCCACAGACACTATACCACTTTGTTAGACATATCAGTTATTATGGCTCATAGATTATACTACATACAATTTACAACCGTTCCTGACTCATCCGTAAGTCTGACACATAAATGTTCACAATAGTGTCGTTTCGATCATATCCCTGGAGATGACATATACACCATCCTGTCGTGTCGAACACATCCAATATACTGACATAGACACCATATTGTTCTGTCGAAAAAAAATCCGTTATACTGACACTAGACCATACCGCATCTGTCGGACACATCCGTTATACTGAAACCCTTCTACCGCGTTGGACACATCACTTATGCTGACAACTGAATCGTTTTTCAATGTCGTTGAATATTGCATGTCAGTCTCCATTGATTTAAGTTTGTAGTCGCCAATTGCACAATATGTAATGTGTATTTTACAATAGCCTTTATGGCATTGAATATCGTGCGTAGCCTTAAGAAAACCATACATGATATGATACGCAAAATTAAAAAAAAAAAAAAAAACATTACAATCGGCAACCACATTCAATTGCCAATACAATGAAGCGTGCCATATCGAAAAAATTCAACAATCAAATATTGAAATCTC
Source organism: Dreissena rostriformis (assembly GCA_007657795.1). Taxonomy (NCBI): domain Eukaryota; kingdom Metazoa; phylum Mollusca; class Bivalvia; order Myida; family Dreissenidae; genus Dreissena; species Dreissena rostriformis. The sequence goes on along the minus strand of VMBQ01000316.1, from coordinate 204,121 downwards.
TTCAGTCGTTGTAAATTCACGAGGTATCTTACGAGTGGCATATTGTGCGTCGCGTGATTGTCGTCTGTTAACTTCAATCAGCGAAAATTAATGTAACTCTTACACCATCATAATTATCATTATCACAGAAACCATTTAAAAATAGTATTACCAGACGTATTTTGGTCGGGTCGTGTAATAAAAATTTTAATAAAGGGGTTTATGTTCGTTCAAAAAAGCCTGTCGCATATTAGCAAATTATGAAATATGAAATCTGTGTTGTTGTTTTTACGTGACTTTTGAGCATATCCAAAGATCGATGAAATATTTTATAATCAACAGTTGTATTCTCCCAACCCATATTCAATGGCTTCATGTATATTTGCCGTTGTCCGTTTGTCATTTCGTCTGTCGGGTTTTGTGTCGCTCAAAACTCCACTTGTAATACTTAAGTGAATATGTGTACTTTTACCACGAATAACAAAAACATTATTTATGCAATAGCTTAGTAACTTTCATATCATATACGTATACCTTTGCATTTAAATTTGTGTATCAGGGTATATAAATCATCCGCATAGAACTAGAGGTGGGTATCTTGGATTCACACTCGATGTTCCAGTCAGATCATCCGTTCGTCCGGCATTCCGTCTCTCTGTTTAACTATCTGTAATATACTATAGAAGAGCATATGTCATTAAGTTAATCTCCTTTGACAACTTCATTTAGGATACAATCTCAGGGCGGAGTGCATAACACTAGTGAAAGTGCATTTATATGGTGTATACATCGGTATTTCTGTGAAAAGATACACGTATTAGAATAACTAATACTCACGTATGTTCACGTATATATAATGTATCTGGTTACCATTTTGTTATTGATCAAATCGTTCTGAATTTAATATAAAAACTGCAAAATACATTTTGATACATGCCTCAAGTCTCATTGAAACACAGGTATAGAATTGTATAATATTCATAACACATTATTGTTGACTTAAATAATCGTATTAAAAATCATCTATCATTCCTCGATAGGCACATGCCGTGTTTCTCTAGACTTTATGTTTGTTTTGTTTGCATATAAAACGCAGGGAATGCGTTTATATATGAAGTTGTTATATAATTTCAGATCTTCTCAGGCGATTACAGGACCATTACCGTGACACAGTTAGCTGCGTACCTCTGTCGACATTAGATCTCAGTCGCGATAAACAAGTACAAGACATCTATGCCTGTCCAAAAATACACCGGATTAAAATAGAGAATGATGGGTTACGCAAGAAACAGGAACAAATATTTACGTACAAAGATTGTTTATACAGAGACAATCATTTATCTAGACGTATATATTTACAAGGCGAGCCGGGCAGCGGCAAGACGACATTCGTTGCAAAGTTAGTTCAAGATTGGTGTAACATGCATGCGCCCTCAACGGATTCTACAAAAGAACAAACGACGTTTGTTGACGTCGACACGCTTCAGAAATTCAAGTTTGTCTTTTACATCTCGTTGCGCGATTCACGAAATCAGCAATGTGTAACGCAGATGATAAAAACCCAGCTCATCGACAAAATCTATGCGGACGTCGAATCGGGGGATGCGTACAGACTGGTCTTACACATAATGGAAAATTCGAAGTGTCTCGTCATTCAAGACGGTCTGAATGAGTGGCCTGGTGAAGATGCTGTACCTTCTATGGCAGCAATTCATAGGGACCATTGCAGTGTACTCACAACTTCTCGACCATGGAAGCTCGCTGATGAACGTATCCGGAATTCTCAAATTGACATTCTGTTGGATCTTGAGGGTACAAGCGATCGTAGAGAATTCAACAAAAGGGTATTGCGGTGTCTTATTGATGAATCAAAGGATCTTACAGAAACTGAGTTGCAATTTGAGATGTTTCTTTTGAGTCGAAACTTGGATTCGATATCGGCTAATCCTATGCTCCACACGCTTGTCCTCTGTGCCTGGGTAGATGCAATAGCCGAGCGTCTCTAAGGATCGTCACTGTGTGATCTCTACACAATCCTACTTGAAAATCTATGTAAAAAAGCAAACCCTTTAAGAGGTAATTTCAACAAATCGCAGCCGGTGGAGTGCTTTTCTCGCACGAAGTTTATTAAACCAAATATGCAACACCTAAATGCTATCTCAAAAGCGGCGTTCTCATTTTTGTTTTTAAACGAAAGAGAGACGTCACTCGTATTTAGCGAAATAGAATTATCGGACTATTTGTCTGACAATACGCAGCAGTTCTCACTTAAATCAGGATTTTTATCTTTAAGAAAAGCTGGAAAATATACCGATAATACATGTTCGTTTGTGCACAAAACTGTTCAGGAATTTTTCTTGCGGCTTTTCATATCTCAAGCGAGGTAGACGTAATAAATGGCGTCATTGTCGGATATCTTAAACTCCACGACAACGCCTATCTCGATATATCTCAATTGTTTGTATTTCACTGTGGGTTAAACATCACGGCAGCGAATAAACTATCTGAACTGATGAATGTACATGCCATTACTCAGCAACATGAAGTCGATTCGATTGATCAGAAAAAATGGATTCGGTTTTGAAAGGTCTTTCCAGCGTTGCGTTGTCTCAGGCTATAGGGAGGCAGCAGCCAATAAAAACACTCCGGTGCATCTGCATCTGAGTAACTTCAGTTTCTACGATGATGATTTTGGAGATTTGTCTCATATCTGGACGCTGAACAGGTCACATGCGCGATCATTACGCGTATATCGTTATATTGTTAACAAACCTGTAACTATACGTTCAAACAACGTGTCGTCTGCGCGTTGCCGAAGACCTGGACATGTTTCCATACCTGCTCGTGATGACCCTGGTCCCTCTGCACGTGAAACTCAGCAAGAAGTCAGTCCGTCTGCCTCTAATATGGAGAATGAGCTGTCATTGTGTCACAACCTGGAACGTCTGGATCTACATCGAGTTACCGTGCAACCAAATGCACTTGTGGGTCTGAACAGTTTCAAACATCTGGTGTTACTCGATTGTAAATGTGAAGAACTTGACTTTTCATCGTGTCAAAATCTGAAAGAACTGAATATACACTTTGATTGCATCGTGCTACCAAATGCAATGGCGAGTCTTAATAAGTTGAAAGATCTTGCGTTATTTTGTACATTTGAAGGACTTGAGTTGTCGTTTTGTGAACACATAGAATCAATATATTTCGGCTGCAAAGTAATTTTCTTGCCACTAACGACTCAAAACTATAAGAATCTTAAACATATAAAAATAGATGGCAGTTATGACGGTCTGGATTTGTCATTGCTTGTAAATTTTGAATCGATAACAATAAGCGAAAAAGTGAAAGTGTTAACGAAACAACTTCTTATTCGTAACAAACAAAATCCTACTCATATTGGCTTGAATGGATTTGTTTTTAACAGTTCAGACAAAATAGCCAGTGATACATGGTGTCTATTAAACAGTGCAGATCCAGCACAGTGTGTATACTCTACTCCAGTACTGCCCTCCATAAAATGCATAAAATTAGAAAATGTCACATGTTCATCTACCTGGCTACGCAGTCTGATCAGCACGCTGCTGACACTCGATCATAAGGTGGAGTGTGTGCTGAAGTACAGTAACTGTAAAATAACATCGAGTGTAGAGGTCAGCGGGTCATCTTCATCTCGACGCGCAAGCATAACGACGGATTCAAATAATACACTCACAATTTACGCGATGGACAATGGCTGTCCCGGTCTGTGGGAGGCTGTGCATGGTCTGAATATCAAGAGTCTCAGTGTGGATCGTGGACGTTTTGAAAGTTTGAAAGTTAATCATGTGGCGTGGTTTTCGAGGGCACTTCTATCGCTCACACTGCTTGAAACGCTAACAATGAATTTGTCCTCATATATCGATATTAAACTACATCAGTCATTGAAACATTTGTCTGTCTCTTATGACAGATTCTCTTCATCAGAACTACGCGATCTGGTGAACAAACTGTCTTCATTGACAGGACCACTTTATTGCAGACTGGAATTCAGATGTTTTCATAAAACTGTAAACGTGGGATACCGTGATAAATACACGAATAAACAATTTTCTAAAGATGAGTTCATTCACATCAAACAGTTACTTGAAGCGCTGGAGAATATTAAAGTGAAACGATTCCGAATGTATGACCGATCAGTTGACACGTATGTATGGTCCGTACGTTGCAGTGTGGTTGATGATGGGGATCATGGAGATTTTATGGCTTATGATGAGTTTTATGAAATGTTCATACAAAGTATTGCATATGACGGAGACGTCCGCAGTCGGATATCAATGCGACTTCAGATTAACTGTGGTGTTAAAGATCCAGCATTGTAAAGTTATACGCACGATTTCAAGACATGATATTTATAGTAATGCTTGTATGATTGACATCCTGAATTGTTTTCAAATCTGTCAAAATATATGCTGCATACAAGAAACAAGAAGTTTGTAATCTGCATGAAAGACTTTATAAGTGTGTTTGATTTTCTTTATAATTCCCGTTTTCAATGAACAATATATTTTATTTCTTATTGTTTATGTATTTTTAATTGTGATAAACTGATACGAAGATAATGTTTTGAGCTGTGTTCTTATAAGTGTTGTTAATGTTTCTGATGATGATGATTATGATGATAATGAGGATGGTATGATAATTATAATTTTTAATATGATGAGGACGAGAAGGAAGTAGATTTTCATGATGACACCGATGATGATGATGATGATGATAATGATGATGATGATGATGATGATGATGATGATGATGATGATGATGATGATGACGATGATGATGATGACGATGACGACGACGATGATGATGTTTTGTTATTTAACGGGAAATATACCGAACCTTTAAATTGTATTCTTTGTAATCCGGCTAATGTCGTAAACATCATTTAAAAATACCATTCTTAAGCAGTTCTTGACTATTGGACCAATGAAAATGATTTGATATTCATTAAAAGCACAACTACGAATATCGCAGCATGCCCAATTTATCTCCATTCAAGAGGTGTTTTATCATTTATGATACAGTATGATCGTGGTATCAACATTCATATATCTTATCAATGTATGTAGATAATAGATCTATGCATTTTAATTATCCGTTAAAAAAACGGTCTGTTCTTTATGGGATAAACATCAACTTCTTTAATATTAAGAAATCAATAGACAGTTCCATAATTTTAAATTAATTTAATTTATTAATGTTTGCCGAAGATGTTGTGGTTGTCTTATAATTGTATAAACTTACTAGTTTGAACCTTATTAATCAATGTATCAACTTTTATAACAGAGGTCTACATTTAAGATAAGTGGGCATTGGAAATGCTTCTTGCCTCCTGACTGTTAATAGTATAAGCTGCCTGTTACAGACTTAGCGCTGAAAAAAACGTATTCGACACCACAAGCGGAACATTACGTACACAGATATAGTCACATTAAGAGTGGGAAGGGCTAGCACGAGTGCATTATCGTTCGAGTTATAAACCTTCGCGTACATTAAAACATTGGTATGCAGTTATCTTTCAGTTTATTATAATTAGCAAAATTGGTATTTGGTATACTCGTAACAATTTTTAAATATCCCATCTACTAAGATCCTCTGAGTTCTGTATAGATATGCGCATGAAAGAGGTCGGTGACAAGTTTTAAGATGCGACTGCGTGATTTAATGAGCGCTGTTCTCAAACAAAGGTACCCACATACAATTAGGATTCCTAAATCCTTCGCTTTTATATTTGCGTCACATTTGTGTGTGTGTGTTCTACTGTTTTGAATCTTTGTAGTTAACACTACAATTAAAGCGCCAACGTTACACTACGAACAACCGGCGCGATGTCGCTGCTCATATTTCCTGATTATGCATTATTAACTAGTGTCAAGTACAAAAACCAGAGAATTGAAAGGGACTGTAAACCACGAATGACGAAAAAAGAAAAGTTCTAAAATACTGTATTTTTTACAATTATTAGTTTATATTGATTAAAATATCACGACTGGAATATAATATTATTAAAAGTAATATTAATGGTGGCTTTATTTTGAATTTGTTTCCGACGTATTTTTTTAAGCTGCTTAAAACAAGTAGAGTGCCTAGATTAATAAAACCTGTAACATCGTGTCGAGTGCTTAAGGGGTCTGATTTTTAAAAACAAATGGCAACGGTTGAAACCACGGTGGGAGCAAATTATTTATGTAATAATATATTGTTCTAATATGTTTAACTTCTGCTTCAATATGTCAAGTAATGGATAGAATTGAATGACAATTTAAAAAGACAAAAATCTGTAAGCATGTCCTTTTAAAGTTTTTGGTGAACGTGTATGTCTTAGGCCAAAATGCAGACTAATAATAATGTAATTAATTATGATTTTAATATTATGTTTACGGAAAGGAAGACCATACCGTTCCCTTTTAGTCAGATTTCTCAGCACTTATAGTGCCACTATTCGGCATGAATTACGATGTTTCGTAGAGCTGTGATATATCGAATACAACATGCAATATATCCATAGATGGTTTTATCAGCCTCCCACCCCCAAAAAAAAACATTTTAAATAAATAAATAAAATAAAATATAAAATAATATCCACAATCCATTAACTTGTATTCTCTGCTTGTTCACTGTATAGCATGACCTACGTTGACCACCCACGCCATCATTGTTATATTCATCTAAAATCTTGTTTAGGGATCACAATCATATATATTTTGTTAATGACCACTATTAACGTTGATTGTTTTTCTAATTCAAACTTATTCTTTACATGTTGTGTTCTGTCTTCATTGTACATCGTATATCTGCAGGTCTTCTGACAGCTGTTGTGATACAAAGAACACATAACATGCATAAGACACACCTGTCTTCATATTATCAATGGTATCCCAAGTGCAAACATTTATACTAAGAGTTGCATTCAAGGAAATCAATTGGAAGGATAACAATCAGGATATCGTTATACTATTTTATTTAAAGGAATCCACTCGTTATTGTATTGTTCTGCATAGTATTGCATGTTACCCATTTTTGGGTGCATTTTCATTTACGTGTATTATTTGCTAAAATAAACAAAATCAACGATTCCTTTAAATAATCAAATTAAATCACTATCATTTCTCGTTCATTTAATTTATAATCCATTCCTCTTTTAACATGTAGATACATTTTGCTTTAGAGTTAATTGCGGATAACTCGTACGATTTGACTAATACGAAAAAAATGTACCGTTCGTAATTTATGAGTTTATAGAAAAGATATTTGTGATTGCTAACGCACATTATGGCATGGCCAGCTAGACAATTGCACTCATAAGCTTTTCATCATTTCATTTACAAAATAATATGTCTTTAAAAGGAAAAAATAAAACAGATGTGCCTTTTGGAAATGTCATCAGACAACGAATGTAACTAGATGAAACAACTTCACACTTAAAAAGTATGGGCTTAACATGTCCCGTTCGAACCACTTGATCCAATTTAATTTGTATTACGATACCATTCATGTAAAACATGCCAAACACGTTATCTTTATCGACGACCTTAGTCATGTAAAGCTTTGAACAAATTATCTCTTCATTATTCTAAGGCATATAGTGCAGCCATTGGCTTTCTTTTTTGTACATTAATATATTGTTTTCTTGACATGTTTCTACCATTGTTTTTATGTTACATGTATGGTCATTTTGTTGTCTAGATATTAATAAGAAAATTGACATGATAACAAAATGTCATTGACAAACTTTCAATCGACTCCATCAGTGCAAATCTGACATGCACAGGCGATCAGACTGATACTTTGAGACAAAGACACTAATTTTTAGATGATGACACAATTGGATATATAGTTTTCACCGTAGCATATATTTGAACACATAAACTGATGAAATTGCACTCAAAAGACGACAGAAGCGCAGAAAAAAATACTGTTTATGCAATCCAAGGAATACATTTCTTTTTTTAATCTGTTTGCATTTATATAATAAAAACAATTAGCTTCATTTAAAGATTGCCATGTATTCAGAAAATATAGAACAGCAGTCAGAAAATATAGCCAATTAAACTGAATTACCTTACCAAACCTCATAAATAACGTTTTAAAACCGCTACAGAAGCTGATGATTCAATGTAACATTACCTGTAATATATTTTGGCACATTGTTTTACAAATCAAACACATGATAGATTAACAATGAATAAAAACACCGTAATATGTGTGAAACATGCTTTGCCATGAAGGTGATAGAAATTAAACACGCTATCGTGTATTTCAGTACGGAATCCGGATAGTGCCATCTATAATCTCGCCCATCTTTCATCAAGGACGACACACGAAGCGATACACGATATGTTGCGCGACAAACGAAGCGACACACGATATTTTGCGAGATACACGAAGCGACGCGCTAGAGTTTACCACAAAATATATCCCTTGTGTGGGTAGCCCAAAAGGCGATATATCGTGGTAAATATCGCGTGTCGCTTCGTGTATCGCGCATAATATCGTGTGTCGCTTCGTGTATCGCTCAAATTATCGTGTGTCGCTTTGAGTATCGCGCAAAATATCGTGTCTCGCGTTCAAAGGGGGACACACGAAACACGAAGCGACACACGATATTTTGCGAGACACACGAAGCGAAACACGATATTTTATTATCCAAATATCGCCCATATTATCCGAATCTCGTGTATAACGGTCTCATTTCAGACCGCGACACATAACACACGAAGCGATACTCGATATTTTGAGCGATACAAAAAGCGACACACGATATTTTGCGCGATACACGAAGCGACACACGATATTTTGCGCGATACACGAAGCGACACGCGATACTTACCACGATATATCGCTTTTTGGGCTTCCTACACAAGGGCGATATTTCGTGGTACATTCTCGCGCGTCGCTTCGTGTATCGCGCAAAATATCATGTGTCGCTTTGTGTGTCGCGCAAAATACCGTGTATCGCTTCGTGTGTCGCCCTTGATGAAAGAAGGGCGAGATTATAGATGAAACTATCCGGATTCCATATTTCAGTGATATTTTAATTGTATGATATTGAAGTTTTTCTGTTTTCTTATATACATAACCCAATACTTCAATAGTTCACTATTAGAAAAACATATATATTTGATCGATTCTAGCGGTTTTTTGTATTGAATACAATTTGTCCACGTCAGGCCTGTGAATATTTCCCAACAAGTGTCGGGAAATCAAAGTTCTCGTTGTTATAAACGCATGCATCTTTTGCCCAAGGTACACTTTTGCAACCCAAGCAGTAGTGGTTACAATCTCGTTCTATATTTAGCAGTTAACGTTAAATACCATTGTGCATAATTTTTTAATGTTTACATGAAATGGTAATCAATTGCTTAATCAGTTTTGTACATCTGTATATTGAAATGACACATACAGACGGATGACAGAATGTGAATAAATAAGAGTTGAGCGGAACAATATGATAAACAAGCACGCATCCATCATCCGATTTTTGTTATAGCTCTCACTTGAAAATATTTCTGTTTTCATACCATCGATCATTCTTTCCTGGTAGTTAAATTATATCTGTGAGGTTTCTGAACTTCAAACAATAGCTGAAGTACCATTTGAAATCTCTGTACGAACATTAGCAAGACGATCCGAGTTTGTACATCAACAGAATGATTGGTCGACATTTCAGTTGATCGTTCCATTGTATCTTTATATGTGTCTTATTTGTAACGGTTTATTGACCGTATCGTTATTTAAAAAAAAATGAAAAATAATGTCTTGAGAGTAAACAGAAAACAGTTTTGCTATGCATTCAACTTCATGAATGATTGCTTTTCTACAGTAATCACTGGGGGCTGACGACGTCAAAGCGTGATCCGTTTCTCTACGACGTCGGGTATATGTTTTACTACGAAACATTGTGTCAATACACTACTTAATCAGGCGAGTTTCATCTTTTCTGGTATTTATGGATTAGAGAACGGAACATTCAGTAATGGTAGGTACTTATTTTCAATAACAAACTAATTACAAATGCGCGGTGTTGCAACTGTTACATTGATTTTGAGCTAAAATCGAAATATATTGATTTGAAGTAATGCATAAGATGGTTATTCTGTTAAAATATCAAATTACAGTAATTTAACTTTAATAATACAACATGTTGTTTGATACACTGTACATTAAACATTTTAAAGTACAAAACAGGATACGAACATATATTTTAATCATTTAAATGCTTTGTTCGGAAGGAAATTGCAAGTCGCTTTATGTATAGGTTTTGCACAGAGTATGTATTGGTTGTGCAACGAACTACAAAAAAAATGTATAGGTTACTCAACGAAGTACTGTATCTGCACTGCGATGGCATGTGTATTGCCTCAATGTTTCGTAGCAAAACATATACCCGACGTCGTAGAGAAACGGACTACGCTTTGACGTCGTCAGCCCCCAGTGGTAACTAAGAAGCATATTATCATAAAATATAAATAACATGTGTCGTAACGTACATACAGTATGTGGTCTTTCCTCTTTATCATACATAATTCTGAAAATATGGATGATTGAATTAATTGTATTAACAACATAACATTTTAATTATTGTTAACATTTTATTATATTAATATCATTTCTAAGTTGTCATTTCTCATTGTCATAATTTACGTGATGTCAAAATATCCTCCTAGTAAACAAGTCAAGTTAACAAGCGACAGTTACACGTTTGTGACCTTACTCACCATGATACAATGCATTTGCTACTACATAAACCAGAACATAATGGTAAAAAGTTCTTCATATGACTTTATATATATCTCAAAGTCGGTTAAAGTGTTATAAAAACGTTTAATCGAGTAAGACTTTTACTTAATTGTGTTCATTATAGTCCACATTGTCCACATAATCAAAACTCGACACTAATTTAGAATGCTACAACTACTGAAGCAAAAAAGTATCACGATACAGTTTGTAACGAATATTCTCCTAAAACTGTCAATGAAATGTTATAAAACAATACTTCGAATTCAATGTTGTTCAAAGTTAAATCAAACTCACGAACAACGTATTGACAAAAAAAAATGTATAACTTGCTATCGTCTATTGTCTGTGTGCGATTACTAGTGACTGTTTAATATTCTGTTGATACACAAAGTTTGTTTTAAAAATATGTTTTGTAATTGAAGAAACAATGGTTAACATTTTCATTCAAAGGCATAATGGCTAAATACAGTTTGTGTACATCATATTCAAACGTGGCTTTAACTCAAAGAAATGCTGATAAGGTCCAGACCTAGTTTGGAATAAGGATACTATATTTGCAGATTTATATCTTGTTTATATTCATTATATCTTATGCATTTTGAAATCAACCCATGTCTTCATATCAGTTAGAAATGAATGCCGCCTATCATTATGCTAAACTTTGATTGTCTTCGACTGTTTAAGTGTATGCATTCATTTCTCTAAACGTCACGCTATCACGGGAATGAGGCTTTGTCTTCGATTGTTCATGTGTATGCATCCATTTCTCTGAAAGTCATGCTATCACACGAACGAGACTTTAAATAAGCTGCGTTCTGAAGAAAGCATGTTGCTTTTTTGCAACAGTCATGCGACTGAACGAAATAACGGGCATTCAGAGTCATGACATAATACATTTTTAATGTCCTTTGCAATAATTCCACAGTAATTTTCGATAATTAATTTTATCACATGCCATACCCTGTTTCCGATGTTATAAAACCATTACATATATTTTTATATTACACATGTGTAATATACTTTTTAATCGTTTGCATTGGCTTAGTTTACGTTTATTGACCAATCGCATTTTGTTATTTTGCTAAAATGACGTTGCAACGTCAAATGACGTTACGAAATGTAAACAACATTCGGGATTTATCATTATGTTTGCGTAAATATTTATTTAATTTGCTCATTTAAAAGCATGTGATAAAAAAGATCTGATGATGTGGCGTCTCATCAGGGTCAGCGCTGTTTTCTTAAAGGAATTTCTGTAAGAAATATTCTAAATATAGAAATAAATATACTAGACATCCCTAATTTTGGAAATAAATTGATCCAATTTAGAAGGATGGGAGAGTCCACTAGGCATAAATGGGTTAACTGTAATTTCTCATAGAGCCTCCTGTGATTGATGGCTTTTAACAACTCGCAATAGCAAAATGATAGATATAAACCATGAACTAGTTGTTTTATAAAGAGGTAAAACCAGTTTGTCTAATTTCTAATTCAAACGAAGCATAATAAACAGATTAGAAACACGCAACAAATTGTATTGTTATGCATTCAGACACTAGTAAATAATCACACATGTTAAATTGCCGTTATTAACTTTAGGACATATCAATTACTAACTTAAAGTGTACACGCACATGCTTATTCGCGTACAACAATGAATATCAAAACAACATTAATATTTAAAATACAAATTTACAAATTGTACAATAATAATATGTTCATGCATGATTCCTTTCACTGTGATAAACATCTAAAATGTCAATCTTGTGGAAATCATCCGGACATTTCCGTGAAGCACGGGCGGCTAACAAGCGTGTTAAAGATTCCGAAACTGCTTGTTTCAAACACGCTTCCACCATCGCGTTTTGTTACAGCTTTTACTTGTCTTTTACTTGTTTAAGTTAACCATTTCTTTCTTTCATTACATCGATCAGTATTTATACGAAATAAATTTTAAATTTACAAGCGTATTAAGCACCGCCTCGTTTCACAAAAATTCAGAAGTCAATTGAACAAAAAACTGACATAAGCGACGCGTTTGTTTATCATATTTAAAGCTTACATTTTAAAAGATATTCTCAAATGTAGTTTTTATACACATTGCATGTCTAATTTATAGCGGTATAATTATTTTTTCAGTTTAATATTTATATACTTAATTTTCCTTAGAGTTTTCTTTTCTGAATTCGAATGTTATTCTATCTATACAACTGTATGTAGAGCGTATTTCTACAGTTACTGTAAGTCTCTTAAAATTCTTTAACAACCCGTTGCACATTATTATTGATAATTTGAGATCTTAACAAGACTTTGAATATGTTATATAATAAAAATAGTAAAACATTGAATAATGAGACGCAATGTATACACTTTGAATATGAATAAACGGGAATATTTCAGGCATTAATTGTCATACATGCTCAATGGTTAAGTATACAATTAACCAACGTTAAATTTATTTTAACCAGACAAATATGCAGATAGACCGTTGTTTGCTATCATATTATATTATTTCGATACTTTCTTATGTCTTTAACTGTAATGAGGTCTAGCTTTTTTGTCAAAATACACCCGTACTTGAAACTCAAAGAACAACTTAGTATACCATTATGTGAACATCTGTTTAATGGCAATTACTAAAATGCTTGCAATTTAAATAATTGATGACTCATAATCTCATTGCGTATAAATTCATGTCATAATACAATAGTGCAGACAATATTTTAAAAATATTCTCAGTAAAAGAATTTACTCCTTCAAAAAATGAACACTTCGACATTGATGGCGACCGGAGCAACCTCAACATTCAGAACTCCTTTTCCAATAATTAGACGTAATCAAACGATTCTGAGCTTTGTGGTATTAGGCAAAATTTCCACTTTGTTAAAAGTGAAACATTACCCGTATCAATATTTTTTCACACAAACTTATGACTTGTCTGGAGGTTTGACTCTTAAATATCACTTTCACTATGCAAACGTGTAAACATCCTGTCTATTTGCAAAAGAAAGTATGTTGATGTATCCATAATAAGTAAAATATCCGCTGTATGCACGTTTCAAATTGTAAACATTACATCAAGTAGTATGGAGGACTCTGCGTATAATGTTCAAAAAGTGAACTAGTCATAAGTATGGATAGTGCGCTGATGTGCGTTCAAAAGTTAAACGCAATTGTATTGTATAAGTTTGGTTAATCTGGTTTGAGCGTTCATAAGATCCCCTAAAGACACCACGTACTGGTTCTAACAAGGAAACCTAGTCGAGAGTGGTTCAATAAGCCTTCGGCTTTCGATGCAATCGAGCTAAATTAAATATGTTTAACATTAAATAGGCGGGATATTTACGAACACGATATGGAGATTAAAATATGTGACCGGCTCATGTCTTCTGCAATCTGTCAAAGGGTACAGGAGATATGGCGCGGACACAACAAAAATGTTACAAAAACGGGAGGACCATCATTTGTTAAAGGGACTTTACAGTTTATCAAAATGAGAATTTTTCATTTTTTTGTCACACAGACTCAAGAAATAAATGAACAGTGTACATCAGTGTGCAAAATAACACTTATGCCGCAGACTTATACTGACAATACACTTTCGTTTACGAAAAATCTTCGTTATAAATTGATACAATTATAAAGCGTCTCAGACGCGAAACGATCTAAAAATTTCGATTTCTTGTGTTATCGTTATATTTTGTAACAACACGTGGATAGTTATACAAAGTATAAAATAAATGGCAACCCATGTGAAGACGGATGGTCAGGTCCGCACATAATGTAGTCGTAAAGAATCGACGACGACCCGAACATAATCTCTGAATAACACACATACACACGTGAAGACGGATGGCTGAGTGGCTTCGGCGCATGGCTTTTACTTCATGGGTCAGTGGTTCGAGCCCTGGTGAGGTTGACTTTTTTCTCTTTATTTTCTTTTTTTACTGTTATTCTTGTTTTTATATTGTAGCTCTTTAATTCTGATGTTTATATTTATCAATTTAAAGCATTTAATGACAAACTTCAAAACATGTCAAAATCTATGAACAAGTCCCTTAAAGCCCTTAAACCATCACTTCGCGGCGGAGAATTAATACAAAGACATCTATATAAAACGAATGCCCGAGTCTAAAACTTCATAAAGTACAATGCCAAGGACAATTAACATAAGCGCCATAAATGAGACATGGTTGCGTGACAACTTGTAATATATACATATTCCGCGAGGGAATGATGCAAACGATTAGCCTATTATAACATAATAACGCTTTAGTGTAACGAATTTTCGTTTAAAGATTGGTCTGCTTTAAAAACCTATTGATTTTAAGAACAAATCTTACTTGAAACATCATGGTTACCAATCCCGGATATTACCTTGCATATTCCATACAACTCGGCAGCGGATTCAATTACAAGAATGTTATTTTAAGCGCGCATGACAACGAGATTTGATTTTTAGGTCCACGTAAACGCATGGAAATACGGGATTTTAGATCTTCAATTCAATGAGAAAGTTTGATCATTTGAATGCTTTTTATTAGAAACATGTTTATGCCAATTCACGCAGATTGAAATATATTACGAAACTGTTGTCAGTAAAATTCAAAAAGAAACTTGGAAGTTTTGACCGAACAAACTTATAAGTAACATCCAAGTTCTATTATAAACGAATCTATTCAATAGTGTGTGTATATTTAATATAGTATTTACTGTTCGACCATGTATTCAACCCGATCTTAAATAAGTTAAAATGTATATTCGACATTTACTAAAGTCAAAACATATCTATTGTATTATATACATAGGTACTATCATATTTGTGCCCTCATTTTGAAGAGTTATTACCCTTATACAATGAGTTTAATGGGTTAACGCGTTAATGATGATTGAAAATAACATTATTATTGAGCTTAGCTATGTATTGTAAATCCGTCGACTTATTCAAGATCTTCCGTCCTATTTATCAAAAGCACTCGCGTGAAAAAGAACGTCAAAGCAAAATAGTGGTTTTGAATTGGTTCGCAAATTCGGACGTCAATGTTTCGAACACAAATGATTCTCTTTCAAATGTACGTTGTAAATAAGTAATGGCGTATGTTCAGGTATAGTTGAGTCATGTTGAAATGTTTATATTGCATCATTAGGGTGACTTAAAATTCGAAGCACAGATGCTTATCAGTTAAATTATGTGTTTTCTGTGCTTGTTACAAATAGAATCGATAGTATAAGACTGATTGTGTTACAAAATCAACTCTTAATTTCCATACTGACAGACGTATTTATTGTTGAATATAAACATATTATAAATGTAATGTGCATGCATTTATTCGTGTTTTCCCTAATGCCGTTCACTCACACAGATACTCCTTAATTTGGAATCATTGTGATGGCGACATACAACAAAGTTTTTTTTAATGAAAAATGAAAGTTTATTGACCGTAAGAATTTCGTATAGGGTAAGAACTATTCTTATCGAATTTTACCATTTGGATAATACATTATATTTCTAAATATTATTTCAGGTTTAAGTAGTTATTAACGTTTTTGGAGGAATAGTACCAGTGTAATTTGATGGACCCATGGAATGATTCCGCATATAAAAAGATTATAATTTTAAAATAAAAAATCATTATATATTGAAGGCAATATACATTTGCATTCCTTGAAGCTGCACCAATTTATCGTGCCAATTGTGATACTTTCATTGTTGTTTTGTGTCATTTTTTATGTTAATATTTAATACTTAATATTCACTATAAATTATATATAGTTTTGTTTTGACTTTTATTGCACTTGTGCTCCAATATTGTAGGGCCAAAGTCCGTCGCACAACTGTGCAATTCTTTGTGGACTAAAAGCATTAGTGTAGCAACACTTGTGAAAGTCTTTTTATATATTCATTTCATTGAAAAAACTATAACTTTGATGTTAGCACATTTTCTATAATAAAGTAAATAGTTACAACCACAAACAAACAACATTTTAAGACAAAATCAAAGTTTCAAATTTTTAAAACGCCAACATTTACTTACGTGGAAGAATTATCTTAATACAACAAATTAACATAACTTAATAAGACACTTTTTTCAATTCTGTGCAATTCTTTGTTGACTTATATCTTTACATTATGCTCGTGAAATATATTTAAGTGTATTGGGCTGTATTTTGCGTTTCTCCCTCGGAAAATCTCTGCTTCTGTTCATCAAAACTTTTTTCTATCGTTAGTGTATGAATATGAAACTGATTATATTGCAACTCACAAAGCTCGTCCATTATGAGTGAATACACAAGTGATTCCAAACTCTGAAAGGGCAATTTACTGGAACAGTATCGTATGTTAAAAACTTATATTTCGCGGGGCAAAAAACGAACGTAATAATAAATTGCATAGCTGATGTCAAGCCTTCACTCTATGAAGTCTCAACGGAACATACGAGACCACACGTACCAATCCATTACAGAAACAGAAGTAATCATTATTCTTTTGCAATTTTCCGGTTATTTAGTTTGTATCGATTCATGATAAAACATATATATCTAACAGAAAATTTCAGAAAATCTTCAATCATTAAAAATAATCTACGTCGGTTGAATTGGGACGAGAGCGGCGGTTTTCTTTCATCATAGTTTTCAAAACTAAGTTCACTTGTTTGTATTGTGGTGGAATATCGATTTAAATTCACTCGTGATCATAGAAAAAAACTATATTTTCACTCGTGACATAAACTCGATATTCCACTGATTCCAACAAATATCCTCTATATACTTAGTATTTAGAAAAGAGGAGACGGTAACAAGAATAGGATAGATAATTAAATGCATTCTATAATTACATTTATGTTATTAGTTTTCAGTTGTATTTTTCCAGTTTTTAACAGTAGTTAAATAATATAATGTAAGCCAGTAAACTTACACATTGCTTGACCCACGTATATATGTAAGCGCCTAGGCAGTACTAATTACAAATCCGTACGCAACCCTGCAGACAACTATCATACATGAATCACATATTTGGGCCGTAGAAACGTATGTCAAAATATGCAAGCATTATGAAATTAACCCATAAAGTCCGATTGCCAATGCAAGACCAACGATAACGTGACGTATACAATTTCGAATGAGCAGGGTTTTTTTTCCACTTTGATTTAAGCAGTTTCCACAGCAGTCGGTAAACTTTTGCAGCATCAATGAACTTGATATGATTATTTAACTTGCTCTGCACACCTGTATAACAATACACAACATACAGCAGTTACACGTTAAATAACAGTGTACATGATATGTTCAATGTTATCAATTGCTCCATCATTTTAGAACATTTGAAAGCCTCTGTGAAATAAAATGAAACATTCAGGCGGATGCAAGTATGAGAATAAAGAAGAGTGTAGTTGAACCCTGTGATATACAAGCACGCATCCATCATCAGGTTTTTGTTATAGCTCTCACTTGAAAATATTTCTTTTTTTCATACCATCGATCATTCTTTCATAGTAATTAAATCAAATCTTAGAATTTTTCAGCTTGCTCTACAGAATAGCTGAAGTGCCGTTCAAAAGCTCTTTACGAACATCAGCAAGAAGATCCAGTGTAAGACATTAACAAAATGATTGGTCGATATTTCAGTTGATCCGTTCCATGTACTTGTGTATGTCTCTTATTTGTAACGGCTTATTGAACGTATCGGAGCCGAAATAAATCATTAATAATATTTTCTTTAGAGTCTACAGTACGAAGTTTAGATATGCGATCAACTCCATTAATAATTGCTTTTCTACAGTAACTAAAATGCATTTTATCATAAAAATAATGTATACTTCTGTATTTGCTCTTTCTTCTTTTTGTTTATACAAAATTATAAAAATATGGATTTCTGAATCAATCCCATTAACAACATTAAGTTAAATATTGACCACATAATCAAAGCTCGACATTGATGTAGATTTCCACAACTTCTGAAACAAAAGGTAACACGATACAGTTTGTAACACATATATTCCCCTACAATTGTCTCTGAAATGTCATAAAATAATTCTTCGAAGTCATTGTTGTACAAAGTTGAATCACAATAACGATCAAAGTATTGGAAAAAAAATGCTTTTCGTAACTTGTTATCGTCTGTTGTCTGTTCGCGACTACTAGAAATGCCTGTTTAATATTGTGTTGATACACCAAGTTTGTGATTGAGAAACAATGGTTCACATTATCGTCTATAAAAAATAATTTCTGAATACCGTTTTGTGCATACTATTCAAATTTTGCTTAAGCTCAATCAAATGCTGATAAGGTCTAGCCCTAGTGTGGAATGAGGATACAATATTTGCAAATGTATATCTTGTTTACAGATATCCATCTGTATATTCATTATATCTTATGCATTTTAAAATCAAATCATGTCTTCATATCAGTAAGAAATGAGTCCCACGTATCATTACGTCACAATCTTAGTGTCTTAGACTGTCCATGTGTATGCATTCATTTCGCTGAAAGCCATGCTATCACGGGAATGAGGATATAAAAAAGCTGCGTTCTGAAGAAAGCATGTTGCGGTTTTGCACCAGTCAAGTGACTGAACGAAAAAATGGGCATTTAGACATATTAAATGTCCTTTGCAGATTTTCGATAATTGAGTATAGATCACCAACGTATTTGTATTGCTTATTATTTATTCATACCCGCTTTGTAACATACGTGCCATCTTGGTTAAAGGCACGAATGAAAAAAAACTGTAAAGACAAGAGTCGATTAAATAAAATGCATATTCAACCGAAATCAAGAAACTCTTTGGAAAGTGCATGTCAAATTATCACTGCCACGAAACAGCAATACACGCCTAACTGCTGGCGTAACTAATAATTAGTATCCCACAAAACAAAAGTATATTACACTATAATTGATTTTATTTTTGAAAGCAACTGTCAAAAACCGCTAACAGCATCATTTTCAACATTGAATGTTCATGCAATCCATGCACATGCATTAATATAGTAAATTGGCATTACGGAATAAAACATGGTCGAGTAAACAGTTCGGAGTGTTTTAGTAATGATATAATCCTTTCACTCACAAATAGTAGAATGCCATTTTTTAATCTCATAGAGTATACAGTTACACCACAATTATGCATAACGATAGCATTTATATCAATACCAATTTTGCGATTTAATGGCTGTATACTTAATTCTATAAATGGATATAATATAGGAACAATGAAACTAGAAAAAATATCAGGAGAGATGTTCTTGTCCGCTAGTCTTTTATTTCAGGCAAATGACATATTGCCTTTTTAATACTCGACAAAGCTACAATACTGTATTCAGCATAAAACCATTGAATTTATAAATTTTGGTTTTTCTTTGAGTATGCTAAACAAATGCGAATGTCTTCAAATATACATGTGGTATTGATCACTTTGTGGCTTTTGCAACACAACTTTCAACTGTTCATTTATTTAATATGTTAATTAAATGAGCAAAGAGTTAACAAGATTATAACAAAGCAGTTGTAAATGGGGAAAGCAAAACCTGCAATAATGATAACATTAGCTAATGCATTTTAAAGTGATATGCATGTTAAGGATCAATTGTCACGGAAATGTCATTTCCTTGCTCAATAATTGGCATTCTAGTGGAAAGCATGTGGACATTTAAACGACATTCGGGCGGATGCCAATGTGACAACGAATGGGAAAGCAGTGAACAACTGTGATTAACCTTCTTCTTACTGACACACGCATCCGTCATCGCATGTTTTGTAATGCTTTTATCTGAAAATGCTCCTTTTGGTTCATTGCATTGATCACTATTTTAGCGAAATTAGATTTAATTTAAGAGCGTTTTTACATTGATCCACACAGTCGGTAAAGTACAGATGGAAACTCAAATACGTACAGCAAGACAATGCAGTCTTTCGTCATAAGAAAATGGTCAACCCGTAATTTAATATGCAATTCTTTGTTATTTAAATTCGCACTTTATAATGACAAGGATCTCGCACAAATAAAACAAATCTTAAACGCACTTTTAAAATGATTGTATGACCTTAGACATTGATATAAGTAAAAGCTGTTTTAATATTATTATAACTGTTATAACTATTAATCTTTTGGCGTTGCGATGGCCACTGAAATATATGCGTATATAGCCATTTGCGTTTTCCATTTTATGATTACCTGAGCAAAGCCGCGCGGGTTTGTCCTTTTTCAAAGCACATTGCAGAAATGAATGGAATCTTGGCCCTTGCATAAAATATTTCTAGTTACAAACATTTTTATAACATTTACACACGCACACAACATGCATCCTTCCAATATGTAGCAATATACAATTTAAGTGATGCGTTTGCTTATGCAAATCAGCTAGCTAGTAATGTTTTCATGTTAAATTAATACATTGAAAATACGAACGTTATGTTCGACCACATTCTAGCACAATCTTCGCTTTAAGAAACAATTGTTACTCGTAGATGGGAGAAAGCAGCATGTAAATGATAACATCTGTACTTAAGAGGATGGGCCTAACACGAAAACAAATTACTACAAACAAGTTTGCTTTGTTGTTTTTGTTTAAGACAAGTTTAGAAAATTGGTAAACAGATTATGCTGAAAACAATCATCATGCATTATTAAACAACTTTATTTGGTGCTGATATATGCATTTAATACAAAGTGACTATAAACATAGTCCGTTGAACGGATGCTTAAACAACGCACTGAACAGAAAAAGTGTTCTTCTCTTTTTTAATGAAGATGTTTATTAGGTTCCTAAATGCCAGTTGTCTGCGTGCTCTTTTTAGACATTGAAAACAGTCCGTTAAGCATTGCTGTTATAATTTAAATGAAAATGACCGAGATGTTGCATATTTACTCTTTCTCGAATCGCGGCAAAAGCACTTTTTTACTTTAATTTTCAATTATGTTTTACTTAAACATCTGATCGTCTTTGGCCTTGTGTTTTTTGCTGTAAATACATTAATGAACATTGAAATTGAATTACGAAATCGGTGAATAAGTTCCGTTAAGATAAAAAAAAATATGTGCGGGTACTATGTAGTAGTTAGCTCCTCATATTTCCAAACATTTACCCATTTATGCCTTGCGTCTAGAAAAAAGGCCTTGGCAAACAGCGTAGACCCAGATGAGACGCCGCGTGAAGCGGCGTCTCATTAGGGTCTGCGCTGTTTGCTTAAAGGAATTTCTGTAAGAAATATTCTAAATATAGAAATAAATATACTAGACATCCCTAATTTTGGAAATAAATTGATCCAATTAAGAAGGATGGGACAGTCCGCTAGGCATAAATGGGTTAACTGTAATTGCTCATAGAGCCTCCTGTGATTGATGGCTTTTAACAACTAGCAATAGCAAAATGATAGTTATAAACCATGAACTAGTTGTTTTATAAAGAGGTAAAACCAGTTTGTCTAATTTCTAATTCAAACGGAGCATTATAAACAGATGAGAAACACGCAACGAATTGTATTGTTATGCATTCAGACACTAGTAAATAATCACACATTTTAAATTGCCATTATTAACTTTAGGACATATCAATTACTAACTTAAAGGGTACACGCACATGCATCCGGGTATTTCCGTAACTCGGGTGGATAACAAGCATGTTAAAGAATGCGAAACGTTTTGCTTCAAACATCCATCGTCGTGTTTTGTTACAGCTTTTACTCGTTTAACTTGAAAATTCCTTCCTTTTATGCTATCGATCAATATTTAAACGAAATGGAAGTTATATCGGCAAAACTCGCATATATTTTTAGTTTATGTGCAATTTTATTGTAAAAAGGAAATACTACATGTGTCTGCCTGAACTGTTTTTTTGCTGAGAAGAGATTTTTGCTGAGAAGAGAAATTCTTTAAAGTGTGGATTGTGTGGACTGTACAGGCTAATCTAGGACGACACTTTACGCACATGCATTAAACCACTTTTTCACAGAGCGAGGATCAAATTGTTAATTCAGCAGCACTTTAAAGATCCCCGCTCTATGTGCATGTGAGTATTGTAGGTGATCACCATACCGGGCAGATGGGGATTCCTCGACATACGTTCGATCGCACGCATCATCCCCTCCCCCTNCCCCCCCAACACACATACAATTGTAATGAATTAGAACCGACGAGTGTTTTAATTGGTAACACTTAAAGATTCTTGTGTTCTGTCGTAAATCAAAAGTATCATAAGTATTCCCTCAAAGGAGTTCACCAGTCGCGGGCTTCGGGCTAATGGGTTGTTTCAAGGCAAAATTATATATCACAGTCCGTTTAATATATTTGTTCATACCCTATTATCGTAACACGGAAGTAGTATATGACATAATTAAGTCGATTACACCCATTACCAAAATTGAGCAAAAAAATGTTATCCACATTTGAAGGGAATCGTAGTCTGTAGTTATTTTAAACAGTATTCCGAACATGTCCGTATGCAAAATGTCCTTGTGCAATCCTTATTCAATCTGTATTATCGCTACTGAAAGTACAGCGAATTGCATTCCGATAAATACATTTATCTTTACAACGGCGCAAGATGTCTGCATCAAGGTTGACTCGAGCTCAAAGGTTGAGAGGGTGAAATGTTGGTCAGATGATAAAGTTTATCTTTTAAACTTGATATAGATGAAGTTATGAACATCTAATGATGATGTTATGAAAATCAGTAATTGAGAAGTTCCTGATTATTCATGATATATGTATTGGCTTTCCCCAAATTATAAATTTAGATAAGGAAGTGTTTGACGTATACATAGGAACCTCGCTCTGTGAAAATGGGGTTTAATGCATGTGCGTTAAGTGTCGTCCCAGATTAGCCTGTGCAGTCCACACAGGCTAATCAGGGACGACACTTTCCGCTTACAGTCTTCATTTAAATTTAAAATACAATTAAAGAAGAAAGTGTCGTCCCTGATTAGCCTGTGCGGACTGCACAGGCTAGTCTAGGACGGCACTTTACGCACATGGATTAAAACCCATTTTCACAGAGCGAGGCTCATTCGTCCAGCCCTTTTACCGGAACACGGAAGTAGTTTATGAAAAACTTAAGTCGATTATACCCATTGCCAAAATTAGGCAAAAAAGTATTACCCAAATCTAAAAGGAATCGATGTCTGTAAGTATTTCAAACAGTATTCCGAACATACCCGTATGCAAAATGCCCTAATTCAATCTGTACTATTGCGACTTATTGTACAGCGTATTGTATTCTGATTAATACATTTATCTTTACAAAGGCGCAAGATGTCTGCATCAAGGTTGACTCGTGCTCAAAGGTTGAGAGGGTGAAATGTTGGTCAGATGATAAAGTTTATCTTTTAAAATGTGACATAGATGCAGCAACAACTAATGATGATTCTACGAAAATCAGTAATTGCTAAATCCCTGACAAACTTTGTATTAATGATACATCTATTGGCTTGTGCAAAATTATAAATTGATATAAGGACGTATTGTACGTATATTTTAGTTAAAACCAATATCCAACCCATCCGTGAATCTCCTGTAGACTCAGGTTCTAGGGTGGTTGTGAATTGCTGATCGACATTCATCACCAGCATGGAGTCCCTCCGTCGCCAATGTTTCGCCCCTGAACCATGGACATCTCGGGAGGTTGGGGCCACCGTTGCTACGGTGTGAATGTCGATAGCTCTACTTCTTCCAAGATGCATCCTCTCGACTCAGCCACAAGCAGCTGGACGACCGCTCTGCAGCTTGACTCAGTTTCCGGATAGTCCGCCGTCTATCCCTGCCAGTAGACCCGACTGCTGACATCAGTCGGCACACGGATTGTGCACAGAACCCTCTAGCGCGTACTTCTATGGGGCACAACCAAGTACGCCAGCCTCTTTGGTTGTAAGCTTCTAGTAGCTCTGTATATTTGTCCTTTTTCCTCTCGTAGGCCTTCTCGCATATAGTTTCCCAAGATACAGTTTACTCGATCATCAGGATGAGTCGTTCCCCTGCCTCTGACCACAGCACGATGTCGGGCCTGAGGTTTGTCTCCACAATACTTGGGAAGACCAGCTTCTTGTCAGGGTCAACCTTCATGCCCCATCCGGTTGCGCCATTGAGGATTGAGGTTTTCTGTGCCTGCTGCATTTGTGTAGTTTCAACCGGCTTTACGAAGTTGATCATCTGTTGTCGCGGGGTACTACTGCCTTTCTTTTATCTTTCTTGTTCAAGCCAGTCAGCCTCTGAGGACGTTGTCGTGGCGCCATCTTATATTCCTTGTATCAGAGCTGTAGAGCAGCAAGAAAGAAAGTTTTCTGGAGTGCCGGGACGATCACACAGTTTGCATTTAGGGTCTGGTATGAGTCCCCAACGGCAGAGGTTTGCGGGTGATGGTTGGAGGTCATAGACTGACCTAAGGAGGTAGGAAAGTCTGATGGAGTCATACTTCCATATGTCGTCCCAGGTCAACTTCCTGTCAATTGTATTCCATGTTAGCTTGTCTCATGTTTTTTCTGACTTCCTGACTTCTGCCTGGATCATTACGCGCCTCTTTCTAGTCTGCTCGGCTACACAGAAGTGTTTTGTCGCGCCAATCCCCTGACGTCCGATAGCAGTCAAGTCTACAATGTCTCTGTGCGTGAATGCATCCTCTGCTTGGCTGACAGTCCCTGTGGCTGACCATTTCCTGTTGGTGCGGGTAACAATGCTTGCTTCTCCACCAGTGAGGACAGTGGGGGTTGAAGCTTGTTGCTCTTTCCGTACAGTCCTATGCTGGAGAAACTGAGGGGCGGGTATTCCTAGCCACTTTCTTAGGTGTCGGCTGGTGGTCCTCTCTCAGGCTTCTTTTACTGGGCTCGATACCTCATACAGAATCATTGGCCAGATAAGCCTTGGTAGTAAAGCATGCTGGTATAGCCAGGCTTTAAATTTTCCAGGGAGGTTGCTGCGGTCAATTTTCTTCAGTCCCTCATCTACCTGGGTTTCAAGCTTTCTGACATTGTCACTGTCCTGTAGGCTTGCGTCAAACCATTTCCCAAGGCATTGGTAGCACTCTTCATTATTGATGGTTTCTCCTCATTCTGTACTTTGAGGGTGAATCTATTGGTTTGCCCTTCTTGATGATCAGAGATCTGAACTTTGCTGCCTTGAATTTCATCCTGGCCAATGAAGCGACGTCTGTCAGGGCAGTCAACATCCATCTCGCCTGTACATGGGTTGTAGTGTTGAGAGTGAGGTCATCCACGAAGCCTCGACTGGATGGCTGGTAGATCCCTGATTCCGTCTTTGGTCCGCGTGTCTCTCTGAGGGCTGCATTGATGAAGAGTACTACAGAAACTGTGCATCCGGTGACAATTCCTTTCTCCAACTTCTGCCAGTCCGTCAACTGTATTCTATAATCTTCTTTTGTAAGCTTTATTGCTGAAATAGCTTTTGTTGGCCTTATGGAACACAGTATTTTTTAGTAAATGTGTTTTGTGAGCAATTTAGGGAAGATAACATGCATAACCCCTCAGAGATTCCATCAAGAGTTAGATTCCATAGCTCAGTTTGGGTGCATTATGTTTTAAATTCTAAAGCGAGTTAAGTGTGTAAACGGAAAATTACTTCTCATTAATTCCATGATCGCTGACTCATTCTACATACGGAAAACTGTGACAGAAACAGGAAACCCCCAAACCCCACCTGTCCGGTATGGTGACCACCAACCAGACTCACATGCTTCCAGGAAAAGGGTTTGAACCCGGGTCGCCTATTATCCGATAGCCTGAAATGATTCTGGAGTGCAGCGGTATGCACAATAAGTGTATCAAATATTTTCGGAGACAGTATTTATATTGACAGAAATAATTAGTTCGAGTGTTCATAAGTTCATTTAAACTCATTCGTCGTTATGTGGCACATAGCAAATGACTGTAACTTAGTCGCGAACAGTGACTGCACATCTGTAACAGAAACGCTATATTTTTTATATTGTTTTATTTTAAGTACATGTAACAGCTTAATAAACAAACAATAACCAACAACAAATGCATTTCAGTTTCTATGTGAAGTTCGAGTGCCCAGGTCACACAATATCCGTCGAGTGCATGGCTGGTATCACATATTAAGTTCTTTTGGTTGACAATAAATAACATGTTTACTAAAATTGCTGTCAACTTGATATTACAAGCATCATAGTTAACGTTGTTATTATCGCAACAGCAGACAGCGTGACTGTTTCTGAACCGGATGTGACGTCATTCTGATACTCCTCGTATTCCTGGTAAAAGTCGCCTTGTGTTTGAATCTTGCTGTCAAGATCAACGAGATAATCTGGGTCGTTTTCATGTCCCTCTACGTATGGTTGTTGCTCTGGAAAAAATTGAAGAGTCATAAGCCAAGCAAATTGAGGCAAACAAAAATGTGTTTATGTTCAACCTTCCAAGGTTGAAAAGTGCAAGTACAGCGATTCCTTTTGGCCTATACGCCATGCTTTTTGAGTCCGTTTGATGAGCAAAACTCAAACTTGATTCCATGTGTTCTATATAGTTAGCTTCGGTCTTTTGAGGACTTACTGTTATTTTCGGCGCACAATATTGATGCTGTTTTTTTAATTTTACATATTCAAATAGTCATTTACAATGTATTTCTACATCATGGATGTATCTAAATAACATCGATTCTATATTTTGAAGTTGACCTATATATATATATAGGCACAGGTATGTTGAAAACATTATACAATGTTGTATCTTTGCATTTAGAGGGACTGTAAACCACGAAAGACGAAAAAAGAAAAGTTCTTAAATACCGTATTTTTTACAATTATTAGTTTATATTGATTAAAATATCACGACTGGTATATAACATTACTTGAAAAAAGTTTTTTTATTATTTTTAATTCATTTTTGTATTTATTTATTTTTACTGGGTATGTATACCAGGTAACTAACTACCAGTTAACTATAAATAACGCAAGTAGATTGATCATCATCGTCACGTGGTAAACCCAGGAATGCAAATTGTGCATGCGTAGTGAATTGTATATATTTTATATATAAAATGATCAATCTACTTGCGTTATTTATAGTGTGTATATCGTTATGTCACCTATTTTCGCGATATACTTTCGATTTCACATCGCGAAATTTTATTACCGAATATACTGAAAATTTTAAAAAATTTCAAGTAATGTAATATACCAGTCGTGATATTTTAATCAATATAAACTAATAATTGTAAAAAAAATACGGTATTTTATACCTTTTCTTTTTACGTCATTCATGGTTAACAGTCCCTTTAATATAAATAAACAACGTACCACATCCGGGAATCGTGGTCGCCTTGCACCGCATGTTGCCATCGAAACAGTGACACAGGTGGCAGCCTGACGCCATCCACGTGCCATGACGTATTGTACCACATGACCTTTGATCAACTTCCTTCTCGCAATAGCGTCCGTAGTAAGATCTGGAAGAGAGAATCAGTGATTAAATATTGCGTTCTTTCTGCACAACTTCTGTACAATGTTTGTAAGACACTCTGGTTTACCGAATTAACGTATGATATGTCGTAATTTTAGTTATTTTCAAAATTTAGTTTTTTTACTTAACGTATATTCATATGCAAGTGTACTTACTTGGGACAGTGGCAGAAGGAGTTCAATATACAGAGACCTCCGTTCAGACAGCAGTTGTTGCCCTTGACTTCCGTCTGCGCATGCGCTTTGCTTCGTGTTTCCACTTGTTCAAAGCTGCATAAGGTAAACACAATGCATACGCTGAAATAAAACAAGAAATTAACGACACTTTAATTTCAATTCCATTTTTTTTTAAACAGAAACATCAACATATATTTTTTTTCGAGTGTTATAAACATTAAAATGAAAATTAATCATTGAATAGCACCTAAACCTGATATATGATCAAAACCATCATTTGTTTCAACTTAAACAGTTTTAACTTAAATCACTCACTGCTGTTTTATTTATGTAGATTTTTGAATTATAGAAAAAAGATAAACGCGAATTCAAGGTTGTTGAAAAAAACATAGGAAATGTGAAACAACATAAACATTCCTACCGCATAATCAAGTTCTTTATATCCATGTCTTCGTTATTGTTGAGAACGATGTTTGTTTTGTTTTGTGAATGATTTACTCTTGAAAATCAATGGTTTTATCATAACTTTATTCCACTTTATATACTTAAGATCTTCAAGGAAATATTTAAATTCCGGATATGCATGTACAGGCGATTCAATAGAAACCCTCTTAATGATAATTGCCTGCGAACGTTCATGTTTAATTGATCTCTATTTGACTTGTAGAGAATTGCGTTGTTAATAAAACGATTAAATGTCCTTGTTTATCAATTATTACCAATTTGCGTGACAATTTGTTAAAATAAATGATACCCGTGTTCTGCCGTAATTACGTAATAATATAAATTATAAAATTATAATTACTGTTTTTTATTTAATTG
Source organism: Dreissena rostriformis (assembly GCA_007657795.1). Taxonomy (NCBI): domain Eukaryota; kingdom Metazoa; phylum Mollusca; class Bivalvia; order Myida; family Dreissenidae; genus Dreissena; species Dreissena rostriformis. The sequence continues at coordinate 174,947 of VMBQ01000316.1, read as the reverse complement.
ATTATAAAGACAACAATTTACTAAAACTTGTCAATAAAATTATGTTCTGTTCTGTTCTGTAATGCAGACTGCAATTAAAAGTAACTGCCTCAATCATGTAATTATTATTATTATTCCCTAATAGGATATATTACTGGGCTTCGGGCAAGTGGGCTGTTGTAATGGCTTAATTATTATAGCTAATCAAAATACATATGAGCCTCGCTCTGTGAAAAGGGGGTTTAATGCATGTGCGTAAAGTGTCGTCCCAGATTAGCCTTTGTAGTCCGCACAGGCTAATCAGGGACGACAATTTCCACCTAAATACGATTTTTGCTAAGAAGAGACTTTCTTTAAACGAAAATACCATACAAGCGGAAAGTATCGTCTGTGATTAGCCTGTGCGGACAGCACAGGGCTAATCGGGGACGACAATTTCCACCTAAATACGATTTTTGCTAAGAAGAGACTTTCTTTAAACGAAAATACCATACAAGCGGAAAGTATCGTCTGTGATTAGCCTGTGCGGACAGCACAGGGCTAATCGGGGACGACAATTTCCACCTAAATACGATTTTTGCTAAGAAGAGACTTTCTTTAAACGAAAATACCATACAAGCGGAAAGTATCGTCTGTGATTAGCCTGTGCGGACAGCACAGGGCTAATCNTTTGTTTTGGTATTTAGCTTCACTTTACTAAAAATGGACGACAAATGATTATAAGCTTTTAAGGCTTGTTCATTCAATGTCTTTATTGCTCTTGATATATTACCAGTGTAGTGTAGTTTTAGGCCCAGGTAGCAAAATTCATCAACAGTCTCAATAGCCTGTTGGTTAATAGTCCAGCTATACGAACAATTACTTTTCCTTTTTTCAAAAATGCAAATTTTAGTTTTGTTAGTATTTATTTTTAATCCCCATTTACGCGAATATTGATAGATAGAATTTAATTGCAATTGCAGACTTTCTGGATTTGTGGTAAATAATGCAATATCATCAGCAAATAACAACATAAATATCGATAATAAGCGTATATCTTTTTCAGTTAAATTATTAATATCAATACAATCGTTGATGTCATTTATGAATAAAATAAATAATAAAGGTGATAATGGTTCACCCTGTTTAACTCCTAACGTAACATCAAAAAGCTCCGAATAGGACATATCGTTATGGTTCTTTACACATGATTTAACTTTTTGATAAATTGACTTGATCATATTTAGCATTTTACAGCTAATTCCTGTCTGAACTAATTTAACCCATAAAGCTTCGTGTATAACAGTATCAAATGCTTTTTCATAATCGATAAAAACACAATAAAGTTTTGATTTGTTGTTAATAATGTTTTGGATTATGGAGTGCAAAATAAAAATGCAATCGATTGTACTCCGATTATCTCTAAATCCGAATTGCGATGTGTTAAAAGTATTCTCATTCTCGCACCAAGAATTTATTCGATTGCGCAATGTTATAGAGAAAATTTTAGCTATAATATTTATTAATGTAATGCCTCGATAATTCGATGCAACATTTTTGTCTCCTTTTTTGAAAATAGGAACAATAGCACCATTACACCATGAATCAGGATAAGTACCTTTCTCGTATATGTAATTAAAAATTTTAACTAAACACGGAGAAATAAACTCATTACAGTCAATAAAAAAATCAGCAACATTTTTAGACATGTCAGGGCTTTTATGGCGTTTGAGCTTTGATATTGTTTTTTGTATTTCTATAACTGTAAATGGGCGATCTAATTCCTCAATATGGAGTGTTTCAGTTCTGGATGCGTTTTCATCAGCATTGAATAAGCTGTCATGCGGTGTGTTAGATAAATGTTTAAAATGATCTATTAAATCATCTAAAGTTACGTCATGAGTACCAGTCTTTTTATTAATTTTATATTTGTTTATGTATTTCCAAAATTTCTTTGGGTTAGATTTACTTAAGGTTGACAATGTTTTACTTTCTTTACTATAAAATTTATTTTTAGCAATAACTTTTGTTTTACAATATGACGATCTTGCTTGTAAAAATGACGTTCTGTTCGCTATTGATGGATCGTTTTTGTATATACGTTTACAGTCGTAAAACGTTTTTTTGTGCATTTTACAGCTTTGGTCAAACCATAAAGGTTTTCGTATATTTCTAGGTTTTGTATTATCTAAAGTAAGCGTACGTCCGTGTATCTGAAAAGAGACATCATATATAATTTCGCATAATTGATTAATACATGTATCAAAATTTTCATTTTCAAGTATTAAATTATTAGTAATATTTTCAAAAGTATTAGATTTACTATTCAGCAGAATGTTAAGATCTGCGGATTTACCATCCTCCCAATACAACTTATTGATTACCACATTTGTAGCATTAGATTCTTGATATCTACATAAAATAATTAAATCAATCGGACAGTGGTCTGAAAATTCAGTAAGGTCATTCACTTTAAAACTAGAGATATATGGCAAAAGATTAAAATTAACAATAACATAATCTACAACACTGGCTCCCGAAGAATTCCTAGCACAGTTAAAGCATGTAAAATGACCGGGCTCTAATCTACCATTAACAATCAATAAGCTATTTTCTTTACAAAGTGACAACAACTTATTACCAAATTGATTGACATGACTATCAAACGATGAGCGAGACGGGATTGTTTCAAGCGGAACGTCATAAACAGGCATGTGAACATAACGGTCAAGGTTTATATTTTCAATTATATCCGGCCGCTCGCCTACTCTAGAATTTAGGTCACCAACTAACATAATATCGCCTTGTTGGCTGTAGATAAGTATATCAGACGCTAATTGATCAAAAAAGTCAAATTCAAATAACGGCGAGTTTACATTTGAATAAACATGAGATTCACAGGGTGGAATATAGCATGCACACACACAAATATCATTTTCTAAACATAATGGCTGTTTTTTTAGTTTAAACCACAGAATACCGTTATTGTTAAGTTTAATTAGATCTATTGCATTTGAATATTTCTTCTTAAAATATACTATAACACCTCCACTTTCTCGCTTTGCTTTTTTGTTACATTTTGGACGGGGGCATGAAAAACAGTTAAAATTATCGATGTTAATATTTGCTAATCTAGAGTTCCAAGTTTCCGTAAGAATAAGAATGTCATAAGTATTTATAAAGTTTACAAAATCACTGTCATTTAATTTAGATAAAAGTCCCTGGACATTCCACGCACAAATACGTAGCTGCCTCTGGTCGTTTTCCTAGTTGTTACGGGGTTGAGTAGTGTCGTCTTTGATAGGGTTTTAGTAAAAACAACTTATTTTCGTTGAACTCAACGAATTAAGAGTACCGGTAACAGTTTTTCTTGAATTTTTACGTTCATTATATAGTTTATTAATATGGCGGTTTCAAGTGACACGATTCAAGGGAAAAAACTTGCGTTAGCCCTCAATCATTCCATCAAGAGTTAGATTTCCTAACTAGTGCCATGGCATTATGTTTTCATTTTGAAGTGAGACGAAGATTTCATGTATAGTAATTAATACCGGGATAGCGGAATCAAGCGTTTGATAGTCAGATTAAATCAAAGGAGGGGCGAGCGTAGGCGGCGGCATGTTCGCTTTGTGTTCTATAAACAAACATTTATTACCGACAGATCTATCAAAACATAGAGTTTATATATCTCATGTCTTTTTTGACAATTTCACAGTATCAAGTTTAAGAAGATTTTGTACTTAGAGAAAAAAAAATCGTTTCAAAATGTTTCTTCCAATTCTGACATCTTGCGTTTGAACTTTATTAAAGAAAATTACAGTATGCTAATATTTAACTTGTGTTTCAGTACTACGTAATTATTGCTCTATTTCTTTGAGTAAGACAATAAGCATACAATTACAAAAAAAATGCTTCCGACGAAAAAAAAACAGTTATCAATTATCAGAGAGTTTTGGTGACTCGCACAAGATAAAGTAAAATGTATACCGCAAAGACGCACAAACTCATTTATATGAATTTGCTTACATGTGTATCCGGGCAATATACAGTGTTATTATATGTGTGCTATGCGGTTTGCTGTTGTTTTAGTGATTGGTTGATGTTAAATATCCCCGCACACACACACTCCTTTACCAAAAATCAAGTATCCACGCCTTCAACTCGTTGTTTATAAGTCTATCAACAGTGCTTGAATAAAGTGTTATCATTAAACTTATTTTACTGATTACACATGTAGTTATATAAAATAAAATAATGTACTGTTCATCTCATATAATATTACACATTACCCATGTGCGCACGTTTGTACCGGTATGAATACGAAATGAGTTGTATACAAATACAGAATCAAAACAAAACGAAGCTCGTCACTTTTTGGCAATTTTATTTGAAATCACATACAAAAATACATAAATAAATGATGCACAAATATAAAACTAAAAATCATGTTGTTGATCTTAAGCTCGCGACGTTTTCACACTTACAAATATTTGAAATACGGTGACACACAACACTTAACTAAGAGGCTACAACTGACCATATTTCCCAATCTCTCACAACCATTCATTCTTTTTTTATTACAATAAATTACAATTCAAGATATATTGCACATGTATCGCATTTTGTCTTATAATAAATGAAATATCAATACATTACTTTATACTGGTTTTCATTTATTTAACATTTTATTGCACAGAGAAAGCTATATTCTTCGTTAAATGTTTTACACTTTTTTACAAATAAATAATGGTTACATGTTTATTTATTTTAAATTTATATCAGATTATTATATCTGTTCGAGTACGCAAGATTGTTGTGAACTAGATAAAAAAATCGAATATAGAAGCGTTTCGAAAGCAAGAAAAAAAACGCAATAATTACATGATTGTATATAGGCATTTACATTTTATTATGGATTTCTAGTCCGCTCTAGCGAAATTTTTGAATCCGCGTCTTTTTAGGATTTCTGATCCGTTTTTATTGGATTTCTGTTCCGTGATTGCCAAATGTTATATTTTATGATATATTTTCGCCTTAACAAAATTATCAATATAATTTCAGTCAAGGGGTTTAACAATTAATATTGATAAAGTACTTGTAACACGTTTATCATGTCAAAACCAATATTAAAAGTACGCACAACAAATACAGCAAATATTTTTAACATTATTCTAGTAATAAAACTAACATATTCACAAAATAATGTTATATACATGTTCGAGACTCTTTTCCTCCAAGCTTCAAATCTGTTCATAGATTGCACATACATATAATCATTTGATTATCACAATACAATATTATATAGTACTACTTCAAAACGTAAATGAATGAATGGATAAGGAGATGAATGGATGAATGAATGAATAAATGGAGAATGAATGAATAAATGGATAATGAATGAATAAATGAATGAATTAATGATAAATGAATGAATGAATGATAAATGAATGAATAAATGAATGAATGATATATGAATCAATAAATTTACGAATAAATGAATTAATAAATTAATGAATAAATTAATTAATGAATTAATTAATTAATTAATTAATTAATAAATAAATGAATACATTAATGAATGAAATAATGAATGGATGAATGAATGGATGAATGAAACAAAAAATGAATGCATGAATGAAAAACAGGAATGAAGAATGAATGAATAAATGAATTAATGAATAAATACATGAATTAATGAATAAACACATGAATTAATGAATAAACACATGAATTAATGAATAAATAAATGAAAGATTGATTAAATGAGTTAACGAGATTCTACTACAACTATAATACTAAAACTAGTATGTACAAGATACACCGGAAGTCCTCTGGTCACGTGATCACGTGCAGAGGAACGTTCGGGAGTATCTGATATTGCACGGAGCGGCCCGTTGACATAGTTTATGCATAAATAATAACAACATACAAAATACATACATAAATAAATCATCAACAAATATTAATCTCATATGTGCAAGTCAGACTTTATGTTACCAGTTAAGACAAAAAAAAGTAATGAAAGGTTTTATTATTTTGAATGTCTTTGTTTCTTTTCAGTTTAACTAAAAATGACCTATAGTTAAAAAAAAGTTGAACAGTTAAAGTTATTATTCATTAAGACACATTATAATAGCTTATACTATATAAAAAGTTTCACAATCTAATAATATTTGATCGACTAGCACCGTTTCTGTACTATAATACATATTTACACTAGAACTACTTTGGTAACCATGGCAATATTGACAAGGATATTTACATATTGACTAGAACTCTCATCCACGGACGGAACATTCTGCGCAGAAAAATTCATATCCGTTATTATCAAGACTATAAAAGCGGACATAAAGCAAACATTTGACAAAGCAAATAAATAAATGTTACAACAATTTTAAATAATACGTAATAAATAAAAGCACGTAATGTTATTATTTTTAAAATTATTTAAACGTTTATGAAAAGGTATGAAAATGCACTAGTTCGAAATCAAAAGTACATGTATTACAAGTATGATTTTTTCAGAGACGTAGATAACATCTACGTCTCTTATTTTTCATTTTAACAAAACTTGAAATTTAGTATATTAGGGATAATTAAAATTGCAAAAATGTATTGAATTATTTTTTTGTATATAATACAAAAAATCTATTAAAAAAAATGTAATCACAACATTTCTTAAGTTCAAAGATAAACCAGCAAAGGACAAGAGAATCGGCCATCTGGGTGCGAAATCAATATCGCACTAAACAGCAGACGTGAAATGTTGTTAAGGCAGACGACATGTATTGATCTTAACGGCCGCAGATTCGAAATTAACAGCTGATGTTAACAGCTGATGTTCGGACAGAAATATTGATTTCCATAACTAGGCAACGGTTTTCCGTAGAATGCTCACAATAGAAACAAAGAAAACAGCTGAGGAGGAGAATTTTGAAATTAACCGTTTGAAATTCTAAAAATAACGGTTAGTTTAAATTAACGGCCTAGCTCCCTTTGTGTGAGAAAAAAAATTAATTATGAACGTAATTGGAAAAAGAAAGTAATAATAAAAAAATAACTTACTTTTAACTCTAAAAACTATGCAAACAAACATAATTAATATACAAAAAATTACATACAATAAATACAAAATGAAAGACAATCAATACACATCTGCTATTTACAAAATGCACCATTATTCCTTTATGCTTTAAACCTAACGTTATGAACGTGGCTAGAATTTGTTTTAAATACCAATATCTTTAAAATATACCAAAATCTACAAAATAGTCAATTGACATACATAAAAAACCGTCATAATTGATGACCTAACTATTTAAAAATAATAACACACTAGATAGTCTGCTCACGTTCAATTACCCAAAAGTTACGTCTGGTCAAGCCTTCGTCTTCTTCGCGTAACGTCGATGACGTTACCGCAGCGTTTCCTTCAGGAACGATCTCATTCTGTTCGGAATCGGCAGAGCGTCTATCTTTTTTGGTTCCTGCACTTTTGACACAATGGCTGCACGGCATCTGTCCTGCAGATTGTGGTACATCCGGCGACGGCGTCCCAACGTCATTTCCGTTTTGGCGGCGGTGGAGCTCACAATCGGGTACAGTTCCTGGTTCACTCGATTCAGTCCCGTAAAGGCGACACCTAGCGACTCGCCGTCCTTGAAATACGACAGCGTCCCCTTCTGCCAGTTGAACAGCATCCCGACAGTCGTAGCCTCGTTCTCCCGAAACGGCTTCGTGAAATTCCGTCCTTTTCCGTCGTGCCAGGCGATACCTTTGTGAGAAATTCCCCAACTCTGGTCGTCTTCGCCTATCAAATTCACAAACGAGTCCACGTGGAGACAGGCGCTTTTCGTACCGACACCGAACATCATACTCGTCCCGAACAGCCTCTGTGACACCCTGATCTCCCAGTAATGCGTCCCATAATTAAGGCACCTCGTCCCACGGACCGCTGCCGTCCCGTTGGACCACTTCGGATGAAAATGCGCCGTCTGGTGCCTGTTACCGATAAGTTTCACCTCGTGCGACTTTTCGTTCTTGTTCCACGCCCAGTAGTCGTCGCATCCCTGCAACATCAGCGACATCAGATCCGACTGACATTGAACCATCTCCGGGAACGCTCGCCGGTCGATATTCCGGGCACGAACAAGATGGAAAATTCTGGAGCAAATACGTCAATTTATTGATTCCACTCCAGTATCCAATCCTATTTCATTCTCGACTGTTCAAACACACAGATTTCCTGGTCAATAATCGCTATACGGCTGCTACAGAAGCGGCCTAGCTATGATTCATGTCTGTTTATCTGCTCATGTCACAGCTTTCATTAATTATTACTACAAAATCCATATATAAGAGCGCTCCTAGGCAATATGTAAATACTTAATGCTTTATACTCTGCGTTAATTGTTGATAAATAGTAGCGGCACATATCTCGAACAATATCTCTTCTGACTCGCCAGCAGAAATGCCAAGTGAAATGTAGAAGCCAGAATCTAACGGTTTTATAACGGTTCGCACACTATGGCTCATTTGGGTACCAGTGTCACAGATGCTTGGTTAATACATCGTGACAATATAGCTCGTAACGGGAACCAGTGTAGCGATGGTATTTTCCGACCAATAGAAACAGTCGTTGGGTCGCGTGCCCTACACGCTTTAACTGTCAATCTCGATGAATTCGGTAAAGGTGGGCGGAGCCTAAAAACGACAGCTGTTAACTGTTAAATATCGTTTTATTCTATTGTCATACAAGGGACGAAGTTATTGTGATTTAAATGATAAATACAATTGTCGGTTTACACATCTAAGTGGGTATAGTTTCCAAATTTACCGGCGCACAATTAGATTCAAATTCCCTTATCACGCATTTGATATACACCTGAAATGGGGTGAAAATAATATTCAATTAGACTTGAAATTACGAAATCATACGGCCCTTTCCTTAGTGCCTTAAATGGTAAAAATGTTGGTGCAACTTTTGTCAGTTACCTATGATTTCTTTAGGATTGCTTGGTCTATAAACATCAAATCATTTTTGGGTACAAATATAAAACGTGAGAAACCACATTGCATAAGGTTTATCATTGTGTTGCTTTCTTATGTGTAGTTTCATTTATACCCAAAATTATTAAATTTGTATTAACAGTATTTTATTATTGTGCCTTTATTTTTCACGAAAATATGCATCATGGTAAATAAAAACAAGAAATATCAAAGAATATGCTCGGCGTATAGCCTTATTATATAAATAATTGTATTGATTCTACTGACGGGAAATTTCTCCAACATTTTAATGGTGGTTGATCATGGTTAAGATAGACCACAACCTAGGTAAGACAGGTACGCCGAAAAAGTTTGTGGCAAGTTCCTACAATACACATGTTTATTATCCGGCTTCGCGACTTTGCCGGTTTCCGGGTGTCGCAGCCCGCATGTCATAAGTCCGGGTATTAGTCAATGCGTTACTGTCAACACCTTGAGCTGGCGCATCCTAGAGAATACATCGCTTGTCTACGTTAAGGAGCCAATTAGTGGCCCTTAAGCCGTGAATGCAGTGTAAACATCCGTCTATACTAGTACCCGTACGCATGTGTATTGGTGTCAGACCGGTTGTACGTCGCTTAAGGAGTCGGGAAGCTGGCATCCACGTGTCATCAGCTAGGCTCAGGAATAGCGCGTTTCTCGGTTTAGAAATACACGTGGTTTTACAATAGGCTGCCAGAATTGGCATCCCGTATTAATTGCCAAAATTGGTCTTGCTTACCCTGACTGGCATTGTGCGGATGTCCGACAAGTTACGTGGCTGGTTCGACTACTTCTTGCAATCTACAGCTTAAAACAACGTTCATTCAATAAGTTTCCTTGATATTCACAATCCTTCAAACAATGTCAGTAAGAGAGGGGGTAAAGGACATAAGTTTGAAGTCTTGCATTTCTGAGACATCTTCTGGTTGGTTCCCTCAAAAAAAATGAAGATATTAAAGAGATTAACATGCACTTTTACCATTCTCTTTGGGTTAATTTTAAATATAAGACGAGAAGCTGCGTTGTGCGATTAGCCTAAATGCGTTTCTGCATTGTGTATTCTTCCTGAAATTCAAAACGCCGTAATAATTGAATATCCAAATTATGTATTTTGCTGATTATTTTTATTTCTGCAAGCGTATGACAGTTTTAAATGTAATAATTGATTATTAAAGCCCTGAAAGTAAAGAATGATATCCACGACATAACCATAATTTTGCTGATTTTTTTTTTAAACCAAATATTGCAATAATTAGTATAATTGCGTGGTTTATATGTATGCGCACAGCAGCAGTATACATCAAACGCGTGCCGAACACATCTGTCTGTATAACAGTTTGCAGAAATTTTAATTATACAATCGCGTGCCGCAGTTACGCTATTATCAACCACGGGCGATGATTTGCCCAAATTTATGCAACCATTGTAATCATAAAAGGGACCGACCCTATTTTTCGCACGGGTTAGCGATCATTACAAAACAATCGATTTTCAACTAATTGTACCGTTACTTTCATGATATTTATAATATTTGAGTAAGGTGCTAATGTGGTTATGATTAGGCCAAAAATTTGGTGGACATCTGTTGCCATGCAGATAGGCTAAATAAGGCTACATGCAACATAATTACCACAACGGTAGTCCAATTTTAGCATAATTGAAATGAGTACAATGTCCGGTAGGGTTTTTGATCTCTATAAAAGGTGCAACATCCGATAGCTGCAACACCCGGTAGCTTTTATGTTAAAATTAATCAGAAAATATCAAAATTTGAGGACATGTGCCACGATATTGAGGCCCGCTATTGTTTTCTCGTTCCCTTTCAGAAAAAAAATGTTTAATTTCGAAAACACAAACATACATTCTATTCTGCGATATACTTCGCCGTGTTATAAGTTAACAACAGTTTTAAAAACTGGCTCATGTCATGTATTTGTAACGATTAATTACTACCTAAATATGTCACGCTCTGGGAAGTAAGTACATCGGGTTGATTCTATAATATATCACAAAAATACTTTTCACAGCGACTCGCTTATTATATGTATAATCAGTGGAAGTTCACTCAATTCGTAGGATCGAGGTAATATTTGCGCGCGGAGAAATCGAAAAGGGACCGAATATGTATTTTATTGCTGAAAAATGCTTTATGTCCAATGTGCTCGTAAACGCTTAAACTCTCGTGCAGTATATTTACACAATTAACATTCTGCCGTAATTTTCACGTTAATAAATATGTGTTAGCTTAAGGATACCGTAACAAATAGATATAACACATTAAAAAAAAAAAACACGGACTCTGACAATTAAATTGAAAAAAAGAATAAACTTTACCAATAATTCTATTGAATAACAATTAAATAGTAAATATTTTGTATAATGTGCTGTTTAACGTCAGTTATGACACTCGTTCAAATGGTAAAACGACGTCATTCGTTAGTGATGTATGCGTATTAGGTAAGCTATTTTGCGACACACGTTACACACGGCGACGTAACGTAACGATGAGGGCGCTGGGTAACGTGAACGAAGCAACAACATGTGGTGTTGACAGCATAGATCACAACGCGTAAAAACTGGCGACACTCGTTTGCTGCACCCAAATGATATGTTAACATTTGTATAGAACGCGCGACCTCGATAAAATGTATTAACGCTGTCAAATTGTTCAGCGGTTGTTAACATTCTATGGACCCCCTAATGATTGTTATTGAAAAACATTATCATCGTTTCACAATATTTGTGTTCAATACACTACACACTGCCGATTATGAGAATTCTTTTGATTGCACCAATAATAGGGGCAGGTGGTTTCCAAACACTTTCTTTTCAATCCCCAAAATTATAACACCCCTGTTACAGTTATTTGTATTTGATCAGGTAAGCGCTCGGACATTGTCGGTGTACTCAGGCGCTTTATTATAACGGGACATCTGGTAATGGAGATTGCGAACGCCTGGTGATAACAGTCGCGTGCCGGGGTTTATCGGCGATTTTTTCTTTGTCTGATATCACCTTTATCGTTTTTCAGAACTTTTTGCATGGAATAAATATTAGGATTTCGGAGACAGTTGTACCTTAGTTCGGTCTCTGTTGTGAATTTTATTGTTAGGTAAATATTTATTCTGCGCAAATAAAATTTTAACGGTTATACAATTGTCAAAACGTTGTCCGCGAGTAAACATTTAAATCGTTTTGTCAGTCCATTGGTTTTTATTGTGCGTTCTTTAAAAGACTCCATGCTCACTCGAGATTAAAAACCTTTGAACGCATAATAAAAGCAAGTCCACGGATAAAGTCAAACGCGAATTCTGTTCCGTTCATGTATTTCCAAATTGTCAAGTTTTATTTCCTAATTTTACGCATGATTTTTTTCATTTTAAAATTATTTTTTAGCGTCTTCATTTGCAAGAATATTCATTATGAACGGACTTGGTTTGTCTGGATACCATACAGGAATCTTGTATGGTATCTAGACAAACCAAGTCTGTTCATTCTTGCAACGAACTGTTTATACATTTCGTTTATGTTTTATATATAGTTGTTCGGGGACGAAGTCAAGTTTGAAAATATGTGAGACAGAAACCGAGATTGCTTGTGTCAAAAACATGTTACAAGTAACTCACAATACGAGCGTTTAAAATGTCGCCATCTGGTGAACTGTTCATGATTGATACCTCGATATAAGGCGTCAGCTGTTAATTGCCCTGCGCTAATATTGTCAACTCATTTAACATTGTAAATAGTTTTAAAAACGAAGAAAAAAGCTATAAACGTCAGCGAAATTTTCCAATAATTTTAGAACCGGCACATATGCTAACCGTGCGACACCGGTTTCCCATCTGACAAGCACGTGTTATCGATTAAGTGTCATCACCAATCATCGAGTGCGCATGTGCGGCTGTCAAAATCTAGCTTCCGTATTTGATTCACAAACAAAGCGACCTCTAATCCCCGCAATGCAAATACGATTATAACGCGTTTACACTGTACTTCATTGATTTTAAGATAATAAGATACAACACGATCCTGGTTGAACGTTCTTTGTTTACAAACACGGAACACCGTGGAAAAAAATAGAGAAAGACAAAGACTTTCATTACTTGCAATTTTATTAGTCAACTCTGGTGGTCCAATGGCGAAGCTATGGACTTTTGAATTTGAATACAGAAATCAATTCAACGCATCTGGATACGGATGTGTTTGTATTGGTCCCCTACAGAAAACCAAAATAGCCTATAGGACATAATTTATAAGGTCGATAATTAAGACGGAAATCGGGGTGCGAAGAACCGACACAATTAATTTCATTCCTGCGATGTCAGAATTCTCCCGAGGATACATGTGTTATCGTACACGATACTATAAATCGTACCGCATGTTATCTTTTCAAATGTAACACAGTCCACATGATGCATTAAATAAAACTGCATGTGATTGTGATTATAATAATATCTCACGCGATTCCATAAAATCATAACGCGCAAGTTTTCATTAAAAGTTAAAGCACGTGATTGTATGATATGATATATATGATGTGATTTTACAAGAAGTTTCCAGACGTGAATATATCAAATGTTACCACACGTGATTCTATTCAAAGTAACCACATGTCATTATATCAAATGTAACCGCACGCGATTCTATTAAATTTTACCGCATGTGATTATATCAAATATTACCGCACACGATTCTATCAAATAATACTGCGCGTGTTTCTACAGACGTTACCGCACGTGAGTCTATCAAATGCTACTGCACTTGATTCTATGAATATTACCGCACGTGATTCTATGAATATTACCGCACGTGATTCTATGAATATTACCACACGTGATTCTATGAATATTACCACACGTGAAGTAGGGAAATTTAACCGCATGCTATTATTCAAATGTTATCGCACCTAATAGTTTAATAAAACTGTACGTGTTTCTATGAAATGTTTCCTCGCAAACTTCAATTAAACTGTACCGTAAGTGATTATATCAAATGCAATCTCGTTTCATAATGTAAAATGTTACCGCGCACGATTTGTTCAATAATACGTACGTGATTCTTCTTCTATTTACACAAATCAATTTAAATCTATAATCTTACAGAACTTATTTTTTAAATATTTGTTTTATGCATTTGCACCGTTTGGTTCTGTTTTGTATATTTCAGATGGGTTGATTTGCAGGATTTCATGGGAATAATAATTTCAATAAAACAGTAATTATCAATAATTTTCCATTATTTTTCACAATTAGAAACAATAAATTACCAGCTGTAAATCAATGAAGTTTCCATATTAACCACATGAAAGCATAACATAGTCCATCAGATTACAGCCCATCTACATATGATAACATCGGATCCATATGTGATATTTTTCACTTAGCAACAATAATGATACAAATATTATTTGGTAAAGTTTAAACATACTAAAAAGATTTTGTTCAAAGTAATTTTTTAGCAAAAATATCATGTTTAAAAAAAAAACTTGTTTAGGAGTTTTATATCAAATACTTATATGCACAATGATTTTTATAAAATAAAGAAGTATAACTTACTGTATTGCACTGATTTGAGCAAACCAACAATCAGTTTTAAATACAGTTAATAATTAATTGATAAATAATTATTGACCTGTAGGACCTACAAGTCAACAAGACTATTGCCAAGCAATAAAAGTCCCCTACCAGTATCTATTTTAGAGAGTAGGAACAACATGAAATGATGTGCATAATCTTTATATTGCCATCTATCCGTGTTTCAAGTTTCATGAAAAAATATGAAAAACTTTTAAAGTTATCGCAGGATCCACCATTTTCAGCAATATTTCTAGTCTATTTGTTGCCATAGCAACCAGAATTCTTGACGTAGGAACAAAATGAAATGACGTGCATAATCTCCATATTGCCATCTGTCCATGTTTCAAGTTTCAAATAAAAAATATGAAGAACTTTAAAAGTTATTGCTTGACAGAGCGCAAACCATAAGTCCCTCCGGTTTCACCGGTAGGGGACTTATAATACCAACAATAGATAAACAAGACTATTTTCAAATTTAACTGATTTTGACTGTATAATCAATCCCTTGTGAGACTGGTCAACAAGTCAGATTGGCAATAAAACCACATGTATAACAATACCTCTGAACTATCATTCAATCTATCATAATTAACCAATCAATAAACACAAAATGACAAAGATGGTCTAAGAAATTTTATTTTTTAAATATTTCAAGAATGTTATTTTTGACATGATTTTCCAAAAGTGTCTTCTAGCACTGAGATGGTCCAGTTTGTTTTCACACTGTTACAAAGGTTCTAGGTGAGGGTGGTCCATCAAGATGCTGGTTCCACCTTGGTCTCCTGTAACGTCTCGGCAACAAACAGCTTTCCAAAGCTCTGGGCCGCAAACTCCCCAATCTGCTGACAGTAGTTGTCGATCTGTCCTACGACCAGTAGACTGTCCAGCCTTGGAGGAACAGGGATGGGCTGCAAGTAGCACATGCATGGGGTCAGTTATGCGTTAGCGGTGCTCCAGCTAGGATTTGAAAAGGGCATGNGGTGGTATTTTGTCAAAAGAGAACTTTCGAGCGTGCGGTTGTATCCAGAATGTTCCCTGTTGCATATTATTTTTTATATTATTAATAATTGTAAGAATATATTATTTCCATTATTATGAAACCATGCAAATAAAATGTCTACAAAGAGGAATAAATTAATAACAATGTTATGAGAGATTTATAAATTGTCTAAAAAATAAGAAAACAAAAAGAGCAGGGCGGGGCCTCAGAAGGGCAGGGCGCCCTTCCATTTAGGCCTAGCTGGAGCACTGCTTTAGGATAACTGGTGATTTTATTACAACTTAACCCTTTACCACTCACATACACATTCTGACTCGTTTGTAGTCCCTTAGGAAATCAAATTAATTTAACCCTTTGCATGCTGGGAAATTTGTCGTCTGCTAAAATGTTGTCTGCTAAATTTCTAAAATTAGCATTTTCTTTGTGTTTTTTTTCAAAGAATACTATCAGAATAGCAAACAGTTTGGATCCTGATGAGACGCCACGTTTTGAGGCGTCTCATCTGGATCCAAACTGTTTGCAAAGACCTTCAAAATCCGGTTCCAGCGCTCAAAGGGTTAAAGACTTTTCTTAATAGATTCAAGTTCTTAAGGCTTCAGTACACAGATACATGTACTTATATAGCAGCAAAGAGCATAAAACCTGAACAGACTGCCAGTTACTTGCAGGCTGTTCTGGTTTTATACTGATTGCACATAGCCATTTTAACTTTGCTTCTGAGCGGGAAAGGGTTAAGATTACTGGTAATTCTATAACAAGTTGAGCTTTGTGACATAACCCCCACCGCTTTGTCTGATATGCTTAAGTGCAAATAACTATGTGTGGATCACTGGGGAAGAAACCTGTCTTGCACTGCCACATACAAACTTCATGGTGAAGACATATTTGAAGTTTCAATTTAATTGTAAGAGAAATGTGGAAGTAGTAAGCACAAACTGTTTACATTTTACGCAGATTGACCAACAGACCAACAGAGTGACTCCCATATACCCCTCTCAACCTTGTTTGTGAGGGCCATAAGAAGTCCCATGTGAAAAAATACATGCGGACATTTGTCCTTTCCATTATTTCTACCAAACCATATTACTATCTTCTACATGATATACTTATGTCGGCAGATACTAGAAACAATGACTATACTCAACAAGTGGGCCAAGATGACCCTATATCGCTCACCTGTGAAATGAGCTTGCCCAGTGGCATGATTTGAACAATCTTTGTCACATATCAAATAGGAAAGCTGCGTGCTTTGTGAATAAAGATAAACAAGGTTTTTCAAGTTTGACCTGGTCCATGTTTTTCAACGGACCGGAACCACATTTGAACTCAACCAACATATCATTAAGACAGACATTTTGACAAAGTTACATGAAGATTGGGCATGAAATGTGACTTCTACAGTGTTTACAAGGTTTTTCTTTTGTTTGACCATGTGACCTAGTTTTTGACCCAGCATGAACCAGTTCAAACTCGATCCAGGTATCATTGGGACAAATCTTCTGACCAAGTTTCATGAAGATCGGACAAGAAATGTGGCCTCTAGAGTGTTTACAAGGTTTCTCTATAGTCAAATAAGGAAAACTGCCCCGCCCACTGGCGGCCATGTTTTTCAACAGACCGGAACCACTTTTAAACTCAACTAACATATCATAGAGACAAACATTTTGACAAAGTTACATGAAGATTGGGCATGAAATGTGACTTCTACAGTGTTTGCAAGGTTTTTCATTTTTTTTACCTAGTGACCTAGTTTTTGACCCAGCATGACCCAGTTTCAAACTCGATCGAGGTATCATTGGGACAAATATTCTGACCAAGTTTCATGAAGATCGGACAAGAAATGTGGCCTCTAGAGTGTTTACAAGGTTTCTCTATAGCCAAATAAGGAAAACTGCCCCGCCCACTGGCGGAATTTTTTTTGTACCGGACCGGAACCACTATTGAACTTAACCAACATATCATTAAGACAAACA